>JAPDFF010000029.1:0-305700 GCA_027569505.1 Chloridium humicola
CGTTACACACAAACAAACTCACCCCCGGCGGGCCGGCCCCCCCCCCCCGCCGGGGCCGGGGGCGCCACCCCTGCCCCCCCCCCGTTACTTTTTGTGCCCCTTTTGCCGTTGGCCCCGGCCCGGCCCCCCCCCCCCCCGCGGCCCCCTCGCCCCCCCCCCCCCCCGCCCCCCCGGGGCCCACCCCCCCCCCCCCCCCCCCCCCCCCCCGCAACTTCCCAGACGAGCCGAATAGGATTGCCTGGGGCAGACCAGGCCAAAGCACGACTTTAGGCGATACAACATCGCCCAGCAGCCATACGACAAACACATCAGACGATGACGAGATAGACCACTACGTTACTGAACTTAGTAAGAAGAGGGAGCAGGGGTGCGCTGGGTTTGGCTGGCTTTGAATCGGGCAGAAAACGCACGCACAAGGGACGCGAACTCGGGCGTCAAGACAGCGCGCTTCGCGCGTTGGGTGGCGCTGCGGGGGACGGCAGGAGACGCGAGAGCCGTGCCGGCTTTGTACCACTTGCGAATGGTCTTCATGCCCGCACGCAAACCGGGATCGTTAGCCCAGAGCTGAGGGTCCTGAACGCAGACTCGATGGGCGGTGCGGCAAGGCATACAGGCAGCGCCACGGCCCCGAACGCAGTCCACATTATTGCCATTGAGAACTTGAGTGACGCAGGGGAGGCAGCGTTGATTAGCCTTAGAGCGGAGGGCAAATTCCTCGTCGGAGGAATTGTCTTCCACCTGGAAGCCGCCTGGGAAACACTCTTGTTCTTTTCATGAAGGAAAGTCCCGAATCGGATGATTGCTTCGGGCGTTTGTCTGGTGATGAGGTGGAGGATGAGGATTCCAATTATGAAATGAAGCATCTCTTTTTCTCTTTTTCTCTTTTTCTCTTTTTCTCTTTTTCTCTTTTTCTCTTTTTCTCTTTTTCTCTTTTTCTCTTTTTCTCTTTTCTTTGTTTCTTTGTTTCTCTTTTCCAAGGTTTAGAAGGAGTATGTTGTGGGGGAGTATCTGGCTATTCCTGACATTTTCATTAAAGAAAGCTGGACTAACGTTAGTTAAATACTTTCGCAGGCACAATGCCGAAAGAAAACTAGCACGTCAGAATGTCTTTGGATGCTTCTCGACTCGTCGCTGACAATTGTTCCCTGATATATCAACAACCAACACGCCCCAGTTAACACTCTTCGGCAAGCTTCACCCCCCTCAGCCAGACCGCAGCGCGCAGCGTGGCTCCATTACCCACCTCAAAGCCCTTCTCCAACTTCATGCCTTCAGCGCCGAGAACCTCGTCGAGCTGTACCTCGACCGAACCAGTTTCCGTTTCTCCGTCCATCAAAGTAAGCTTTACGGGCGGGCCACCGCCAACCATGCCCGCCTTGACAGGGAACTGAAACGCCCGATCAAACGACGGGTTCTCAATATCCGTGCCCGGTGCATCCTCCTTAACCGCAGTCCTGAACGTCTGACCTCCCCAGTCAACCCTCACGCTGGGCTTCAGTTCCTCCCGTCGCCCCTTGATCCCCCAAACCGACGCCACCAGCACGCTCATCAACCCCAGCACCCCCTCCTCGGACCCCGAAAAGCTCTCCGCATCCGCAACGAACTGGTAAAACCTTCCGCTGACCGCCACCCGCCCATCCGTCTCCTCTCCCTTGTGCACCAGCCCCAACTCCTGCCGCCCGCCCGCAAGCAGCAGCTCCTTCACCGTTGTAACCGCAATGCCAATGTCGTCGTCGCTCGCGGTATCGTCGTCCTTGATATCCAGCTCAATGGTCTGGTCATGGTCGGCGATTAGGAAATCGCGCGTCTCGTTCCACGCGGGGTTGCGGGTGTTCTTCGCCGTCTGTGTGCGCCAGGTGTCCTCTGCCGAGACGCTGACGTCGACGAAACAGTCCGGGACGTCGTGCACGAGCTTCTTGAGGAAGTTGCGCGTCTTGCCGAGCTCTTCGCCGAGGTTGGAGCCGGACTCGACCGTCAGCCGCAGCACGCCGAGGGGGTGCTGGTAGGTGTTGAAGAAGTTGTTTTTGGCGTCGAGCTTGACCAGGAAGCGGTTGGGGAGGACCGCCATGGAGGAGATGATGCCGAGGATGATCTTGCGGATGGCGTTATCGATCACGCTGAGGCTGGCGATGCTGGCGCCGTCCGTGTAGGTGACGTTGAGGGTGGGTTTGTTGATGAAGGCTACTTGGATGGCGCCGATCTGTGGGTGGTGTTAGTAACGTACCGTTGACGGGAGATGGTGTTGGGATGGCCACTAACGCAAGGGAGGACATTTGTCAAGGGACAGAGGAGGATAGACAACCTGCCGTTGAGCTTGACGTGCTCGACCCCCTGTGGTGGTATTTGTCAGCAGACAACTCAGTTGAGCCCGAAACAGGCCACAGCTCACAATCTTGGGCATCATGTCCCCATCCAGCTCAATGTCGCAGTTACCATCCCAGATGAGATCTAGGTCCAGCTTGATGCCGCTATTCTCCGTGCTGTGGACGTCGACATTCTCGAGGTGCACGGGAGTCGTTCCTAGATCTATCTTTACGAAATGCAGCGACTTCAGGAGCGAGGGCAGCGTCGTTGCGAACATGGGCTCCACCGCCTCCTTGATGGTGCGCGCGGCCGCCGTGGTCAGATTGGGCCAGAGTTGCTTGACGAGGTCATTGAGGAATCCTAAGCCGTCAATCTTGTCAGGAATGGATCATTTCGAGCGTGAGAAGGGGCCAGGGCAAACGTTACCGGGCGACTCGGAACCGCCTGAGGCGGTCAGGGTATCGACAAGTGAAGACATTTTGGAAGTTGGCTCGTTGTCGGTTGATGCGGGGACCCGGTATGGCAGGATGTCGGTAAGGAAACTTGGATTCTGGAAGTTCAGCTGAACTGGATCTACTGATTCCCCGCGCGTTGTCTGGTTGCCACGTCAACGGATTGGCCTCAAGTCAACTGAGGGGAACTCGTAGGAACCCGAAACTTGAAATATCACGGCGGGGTTTTTGTACTTAGCTCCGCAACTGTGCAACCCAACCTGGCTTGGCTTCTCACAGTCAGTGATGTCATGCATGTCAATGGCTTGAGAGTGGCCTGATGAGAACTCTGTCCCCTAAGTGGGACAGCTTCAGACCGGTTTGATGATTTGATGTGATTTGATAGTTACCCTTATCATTGTGTGCTACATTATTGGATGTCTCTGCGGGATAGCATCATCTAGCTGAAGTGAACAAAGGCTACATAATCAAGGCACGAGCGAGTGAGCTGCGGGTACGACCTGCACTTTCTTATTTCTTACGCAAAGAACGTGATCGTCGGGGAAATCCAGATGGAGAGGGTGATGGCTTGCTTGGCAGACTTTTGGGGTGCCTTTAGGCTAAATCGACGCGTCACTACGGGGTCAAAGAAGCCTGAAATCTGGGGGAGCAGCTCCTCTGATGATTAGCCCAATAGGATCCAGGGAACTGAATATCCAGGGAACTGAACAGGATAGGAAACTGCTCGTATGGGTCAAACATCGAACAGGCATCGTCTCATTATTCAATGTTTTCGGGAGCCCACTACTTTCGGGCTTTTACAGTTTCCATCCCGTAATGGCACTCATGACCAGGGGCTCAGCGTTCTTGGTTTTTTTGAAAAGGGTCAAGTTCTCCAAAGGTGTGTTGTAGGTTTCCGATTATATAGATAACAGGATCTGTCGTTGACTCGTTTAGGGCCGGGGCCGTCTCGACGAAGAATTGCAACCACATTCCCAAACCTCAACGCCGATAATTTTGTGGATGGTAAAAGTCTTGCGCTGGATTGAGAGGGAAATTGTCGTCACTAACTCATCCAAGAGCTTCCACGTCGACATCCGAGATTCATCAAGCCCCGAACTAAAAACTGACTGCTGAGGCCCGACCGACCTCCCCGAAACCGACCATGTCGCATAACGTCCATCTCGCGTACAAGCGCGATACGAGCCGACTGCTGTACTGGATCATTCAGACGTCCAACCGCATCATCTCGGCTTCCCAGAGTCTCAAATCGGGTCATGCCGTCAACACCACCGGCTCGATTACCGTGGCCGAGCTGGTTGCCCTGTCCAAGCTCATCGCGAAACACATTTGCTCCGTTTCTCTAACAATCTTTCGCCTCTTTCGAGCCGTCATCGATGCCCGTACCGAAGTCCACTCGGCCTTTCAGCAAATTGCGGCCGCCAACCCGGATCAAGACATTGCGCGGAGCAACGATTCTCATAAGCATTTCATCCTTGCTCTCACGGAGCCTTTCGAGACATGGCAGCGAAGAGCGGCCGCTACCAGAGACCGTCAACCATGACTTCAGGGAGCAATTCATGCTTTCTACATTCGGAGACCTGCTCGACTTCCAGAACACCGGCTCTGGCAAGCCCACCAAGCGCATGCTCGCCGAGATCAGAGATTGGGATCCCAATTTTGACCTCAAAACAGGCACCGCTGCGCAGCGAATCCAATGGCGCCGCGTATACACAATTAAATGGCTTTACGACTTGGTCAACACCTACTCAGCGCCCGTCCTCCAGGGTAAGCCCGCCTCTGCCCCGCAACGCTGCTCTTTGGAGGCGGCCGCGGTGGCCTGGTCCCCCCAAGGCCCATGTACGCAAGGAAAACTAGCTGGGTTGGATGACTTTGCGGCTTGGGTCACCTCCCTTTCACGACAAAAGCAGGGAAGAGGTATCAGCAGCCAAATTCTGCCACACCACGTCTTCCAGCTCCAGTCTATCATCGACTCTTTCATGGTGACCCGTGGTTGGTCGATTGACATCTTGTCTGGCCATGCGCTCACGGAACCCGCCGAGAGTTTCCGAGCGAGGCGTGATCTCGACGTCTTCCTCAAGGGCTGGAAACATGACGGCGGGATGGACAGGTTTGGGTTCTTGCAGTCTGTCAGGCTGACGATGTCGTTATACCAAAAAGGGCCCCCATGGTTCGCGACAACTCTGGGGTTCTTGGAACGTCTCCGAACCCATCTTGAAGGCTGGGGCAAATCGGTACCATCGTCCGAGGTGCAAAACCCTCCACCGTCCCAGTTCGAGAACAACAATGGACTGTGGGACTACTCCCCATTTTTATGCGGTGTTGGACTTATCGATGCTTTCGACCTTGCCTACCTCGTTAGTATGCGCATCTTGGAGGAGTTCCCCGCGCCCACGGTACTCATACACCTGCACAACATCCTCGTGGAAAAAGGCTACATCAAGATACCTATTGAGGCGTGGAACACCATCCTGGGTCCCCTGTTGCCGGCAATATTCATCAACGGGCAGCGGCCTACTTCACACTTTGAGGATGCATTTGCTGATCGGCTTCGAATTCCCGCTGGTACCTACAAATTACCTCAGGCACGAGAGTTCCTGCAGCAACGCGTAGTAAACCAGGGGACGACGAGCATTCCCGAACTGCGCCGGCAGCTCGATCTCGAGCGAAACCGCTTCTTCAAAATCAAGTCTACCTTGGAGATGTACCGCAAATCACAGTGGAATGTTGACGCCATCCCGGACGCCGACATGTCCCTGACGTCGTACATCTTTAGCGTTCGTCTCGCCGCCACCAAGTTAAGACTTGACCCCTCAACCGGCAAACCTCGCCTTGAAGACACCCCGCTTATTGAGCGCGCTCTCACTCACTGGAGCGAGGAACAACTCCTCGCCATGTGTTCCAACGGCAAAAGGATCTTCTCCCAGCTTCCAACCCACCCTACCCAGTTGCCCGAGAACGGCCCTCGGGGCGACCGCGTGATCGTGTCAGCTGGCAAAGGGCAGCGTCTCACCTAGCTTGCCTGCGCCCGCAAACACAATGCGCGCCACTTTGATCTCGGCGGGCGCGACCTGCTCATGATGCTCAGGCATGACGTCTTCAAGGATGTGTGCGGCTAGGAGCCGCTCGCGAGCATTGACTACATGGCCTTGACGTGCTTTGCCTCCTATTTGTTCAACACTATCGACAAGGAGCTGCAAGCGCGGGGGAACAAGACATTCAAGCGGGTGTGTATGGTAAATCCACTGGATAGACCGGCAGACTTGGTGATGCCCGCGATCCAGGGTCAGGATGAGGACTGCTTGAGGGTCATGGCAGACGTGTTCGACAAGACAAGTTGAAGATCTACCTTTGCGTGTATTGGGGGGGTGTGGAAGACCCGGATCAGATGATGGATAGGGCGGAACAAGCGGATGTCAGGGACTCCAAAATTGGGGTGGGACGGTGTTTGGTTATGTAAGGTTTTTAGATCAGATGGGTGAGAAGGAGACTCAGAGGGTTCGTCAGGGAGATGGATTTAAGGCTAGATGGGGTGTATCTAAGTCAGATAGTGATGATACACATTCTGGCTTTATCATGGACCATCCATGGTCCAACTGCCCTTTGGTTCGTGAAGCAAAGCAAAACGGGCTGGGCTTTATGATGGCCCTGATTCTACAAGGTGCTACACGAGCCAAAAGCCTGCAGTTTTCTTTTATTACACCACTGAGGGCATTGTTGTTGATGTGAATTTCACTTGGAAATGTTCTTGAGAGCCAACCGCGTCATAACAACAACCTTTTATTCAACAGATGAAACCAATTTAAAGACTTCAGTTAACGCCGAACATAACAAACCCTGGTTAAACAATGCCATTCAAAGAAATATTGCGAACTCCTGCATTCACGATGATGTGGTAAACGACAAAGAATACTTTCCCCCCTCCGATCCTCTCTTCCTGCCCTAGTAGAGAACGAAATGTTACCGCCCCTTCAAACTGAACAGACAGTCGTGCATCTTTACCACCAGCCGGTGCCATTTATATCCCAAACCCAACACCTCCTCTCCCTCCAAAGCCCAAATCCCAATAACCTGCACTTTTCTCCAGGCTCCCATCCACAACTGCCCCCCAAACCACCATAAACATGATCTCCCACCTCCATACCACCACCCCCCTCCTCATCAACCTACACTACACCTTCTACTGGCCCACCTCCTCCTCAAACCCCTCCGGCAACAGCACCCTTCAAGCCCAAAGTTTCCCCCCTCTCACCTTCGCCGCCCCCCTCATCACCGAAACCCCCCCTCTCTTCCTCCACTCCCTCGACACAGCCTGTCTCGAGCGCATCCGCGCCGCGACAAAGTACACCGTGTACAAGTTCGAGAAGCCAGTCAACTACGAGGTGGAGAGGTGGTTTGTGTGGGACGGGGTGGACAATGATAATGGGGGAAAGGATGGGGAGGGGGGAGAGAAGGGAAGGTTGCCGATTCGGGGGTTGAATATGGCGGAGTTGGAGTGTCAGATTGGGATGGTGCGGGAGAGGGGGTTTAGGGATGTTGTGAGGGTTGAGATGGGGGTGGAGATTGAACCGGGGAAGGAGTTGAGGGGGATGGGGGCTTGGTGAGGGGGAGAGAAGGGTTTGGTACGGGGGGGACGAGAATAAAGTTGGCAATCGCAAGAGAGGAGGATGTGAAGTTGCGAGAAACTCGGGGGTTCAGAGGGGAGACAGGAGGAAGAGGATTTTTGGTATTAACAGTGGGTTGAAGGGGAGACTTCCAAGTTGTGTTGCACCTGGGACGGAAGCTCAACCGCCACAGCAAGTTTCTCAAAACACAAGGAGATAGAACAGGATCCAGGCATGTGCTCTGCTCCATCTCTTGAAAACCCTATTCAATGTTTCTGAGGATCCCACCCCTGCAACGTCCGGGCACATCAGCTGCAGTGTCAAAGCACTGATACTTTATTCCAACAAAGCACACAGGAGCAAACTTCAAGCAGCTCAGACGATCCGTGCTAAATATTTCTACAACAAGACCCAGCAGCTCAGTGAAACCCTGCAGGCTGCAGGTCTGCGTTCGTTCTGTAATGTCCCGAACCGATGCGACTGGCTGGACGACCCGCTTGGCATGCAACCATCCACGGCCTGCAGGATTAGCAGCAGGTTGTCCGGGCTGGAGGCTTCTGGAATGACGCTAGAGACGCAGTCATGGAGAGCCAAGTGGTGGTTTGTGGGTCGGGGCGGTTGTTTGTTTGCGAAGAGGCGTCTTGCTGCGGTGAATCAGGGGCAGACGAGAGGACGACCGTTCTGAGTAATGATGGGGCAGCATCTTCTGCAGTTGTCACCATGATAGATTCACGAGCTTCCCGGTTTTCTCAGACACACCTGGACGCGAGGCAATGCTCCCTATCGCCAGAGTTTGGCCGTATAAGCCCCAACATCCCGCCACCACAGATAACGGCACGGACTCGGAGACTCGAATGACCCCGATACTCGCCCACCTACGGCATGGAGATATTCCACAACCGAGACACAAGTCCGTGACCCTCGGAGGGAGGCTCTCCCGGGGCTGAAGGCGGCCAGCACAACACCTGGCCGCGTCTCCTGCGGCCGCCCTTTAGGCCCACCCCCTCTGCTGCGGAAGAGCTGCAGCACCATCCAGACCCGCTCTGATTCGCAGTGGACGGTTCCACAGCGATCTGTTCTTCCGGGGAGGCGGCTGCCTGCTTGACAGGCAGATCGACGGGGAGAATTACCTCATCGTCGCGCAAGGTGTCCTCCCCTGCCAGGCGGAAGCATCAGCGACAGCCCTTACTCCGAGCATCGAGATGACCGACAAAACGAGCCTCATCCCCTTATCGCCGCGGAGATAAAAACCAAACGCGGGGTAGACAGGCGGGACATCGTCCGAGTGTTGGGGGAACGATGACGAGGAATCGCGCACCACCACGGCGATCGAGCCGAGTTGCCGGGGCCGGAGTCGGGGCGAACAGGGGCGGCGGCTCCGGAAACACGGAAGCCAATACGAATAGCGCGGGATACGGTCTGGCTGCGGCCCAGCAAGCGGTGGTTGTCTCCGGCCCCGGAACGTTTCAACACCATCCGACCCCGGCCGCGTGTCGTCCGCCGACGCCACTATCCAGAACAGCACCCACCGCCGCCGAGAGCTCGCACGCCGGTAACCAACCCGGCTATCACAACCCCATATCCGTCGACCCAGGGGGTTACCCAGCAGAAAACGAAGCACCACCCGCACCCGCCCAGTACTCGTACTCAATATACAACCACGGTACCTGGACGGCAGACGACGACGGGGTCCTGATCCAAGCGCGATCGAGGGGGCAAAACTGGAGTGATCTCCAGCGGGCGCACTTCCCAACAAAAACGGCCAACGCCTGTCGGAAGCGATATGAGCGGCTGGTTGAGAGGCGGGGGATACACGACAATAACGGCCGGAGACTTGAGAAGGTGGCATACGAGTATATGAAGGTGCGGAAGGAGATTTGGTTGCCGTTGGCGGAGCGGGTCGGGATGCACTGGGAGACTGTTGAGGCGATGGTATGTCTGGGGTGTTCCCTCCGGGTTGTCGTTCTGTGGGCTGACTGAGGTTTAGTGCATGGGTTCTGGCATGAGAACGATCCAGTCGAATGCCAGGTCATACACCAACCGCGCGAGGCGAGACAGCAGGTTATCGCAGAGTGCCAGGGAGACGGAAGCGGATATCGGCAGCGTGCCGTCAACGCCAACAGGCCCGCCACCACCAGGGTTGCTTCCCGCCGGGACAGCGTTCGACCTGGGATTTTCGGGCCATAATGTTGATCATCCACACCGGATCCGAGAGGTGCAACAGCGAAGCGACACGGAACTCATGCCGCCTCCCCCTTTCATCCCGTCGAGCCGGCGGCATTCAACGGGCCGGTTGCCTCCGATAGCACCAGCGCCTTCGGTACCCTTCTCCGGAGACGCCGAAAGCGGTCCTAGGACAAGGGAGAGGCAACTCCATCCTCGCCTACCCCCTGAACTAGCACCAAAAACCGGCCCTGACTGGGGAAGCACAGCCAACCGCGGGTCAATTTGAGCCTCGAGGCTTGGGATCACAGAACCACCCCGGGGTTGATATTGCCCCGCCTCTCAGACGCCAAATTGCTGAGATCCCCGTGAATTTTATCTTCGGTTTCAGAGCCTCGATGCCTCGAGTGGTCCACGCCTCAGAGATGATCTTCAGCCAAATCCAATCCTTGCCTTGAGAAAGTCGAGCGTGGGGACGTTGAACACGTGAATGTGAACGGGAGTTTATAACGAGCGGGAGAGTGGGGTGGATGTGTCGAAGAAGGTTGTTGTCGATGCAGCGCTGTTCCGTGGGTCGTCTCGGTCGTTAACGCCTGTCCCATTGCTTGCAAGCGGCAAGCCATCAGGTCAAGTTTGAAGCTTGTTCAACCAATATGGGAATCCATCAACGTCGCCGTCCGGGTCGTGCTGGTTTTGGTGTCGCCATTGGGATACTTCTCCTGAACCGCAACCGATATTAAAAGCGACGGATTGTGGCGGGAAACGAGGAAGCTTTGATGGAAAGACGGATGGATGACTGGTGGTTGCTGAAGGAAGTGGTGAAATTGGATGTCCAATCCCATGACCCAGACATGGATGATTCATGAAGAAGCCCAGGACGATGGTCCCGTTCGAGTTTAGTGTGATTCCAAATAGGGCCACAGCGGCTAAGACCCACTGTAATTTTAGGGTTCCGGGTTTCTTCTGGTGCTGACCAGTTCGAAACTTGAAACAAGAACCTGGAAGAGACATCAAAAAAGTGAACAGACTCAAGACAACGGCAAGATCGACTCATAGAGCCCCTATCTCCAAAAGTTTCTTTCACGAAATTACCTTATTCCGGCGCTATAGTTAGAACATTCAGTCGTACCTATCTTCTTTTGATAAGGGGAATCCTCGTCTCGCGACTCGAAGCAGCAGTCACAACCATGAGAGAAACAATACGTGAAGAAGATATCCTCTCTCAATTCGACCGCCTTATCGACGAGGGGACAGTGGTATACAACCAAGATTATCGCACGGTCAAGGCGTTAGACAAGGGCTTCTTAGTGAGATTCCGCCTCCTCAATTACGGAGAAGTCGAGCTTGATCATCTGACGACATATCACAGTTCGAGTTCCGTATCCTCAGCAGTCTTACGACCAAGCCACAGGCTCCCAAGGACCAGGAGAAGCACTCAGTATCAGAGCATTTGGGCTGTCGACCAGGGAGCGACATCAACGTGTCGGGATACGAAGTGGCAACCCTCAGGTCGACTCACGTTTTGGCTGTCAACAAATTCCCAGCCGCCAGGCCCCATCTCTTGATTCTCACTCAAGACGGCTTTCGGAGGCAATACGAGGCACTCGACCTCGGCGACATTGCGGCAGCACACCAGGTTCTAAAAGCGCTCACCGGCCGCCAGTTGCTGCTGTTCAACTGTGGCATCAACAGCGGGTGCAGCCGAATGCACAAGCACATGCAGGTCTTCCCTGCTCCCGATTCTCAGAACTTCACCCTGTGGCCTGACCAGTTAAACCCGGTCACACCGTTCAAATTCTTCATCCACTACTTCCGGGATGGTTTACCTTCTCCGGAAGAGATACTCGGGGTCTATCAGTCCCTTCTCCACCAGGCCGTGGCGTGCTTCGAAGATCTCGAGTTAGGGAGCGAAGCTGCAGTTCCCCATAACCTAATCATGGACCGCAACTGGTTGTTAGTAATCCCAAGGCGGGCAGCCGGTTGGGAAGGGGCGGACACCAACGCGGCAGGCATGCTGGGCATGGTCTGGGTACATCACGAAGAGAGAATGAAGCTGTGGGTGGACAAGGGCCCGGCCAATGTCCTGGCCAGGATCGGCATTCCGGCGGACGCAAACTAGAGGCTTGAATAGACCAGAATGAAGCGGTTGGTGCCCGGGCCCTCAACCAGCAACGCTTCCCACTCACTTCATACACCGCTCTACAAACTCCAACAACTCCCTGTTGAACCGCTCCGGCTCCTCATAAAACAACCAATGCCCTGAGTCAAACACCTTCATCTCCGCGGCCCCTTTCCCCCCCTTCCTCGCCCTGCTCACAGTCTCCTCCAACCCCTCCAGCGTAAAACACCCACTCCTCCTCCCAGCCATCACCAACACCGGCCTCGCAATCCCCTCAATCGCCTCCCGATGATCATACCTCGTATGATCCGCAATCAACCGGGCCAACCACACCCCATCACAAACCCTACTCACCCCCGTAAAAAAATCCTCATCCCTCCTCCTCTCCTCCTCCCCTACCGCCTTCCCCCCCTCCCACTCAGGATCAACCCAATACCCAAGACACTCCCTCACCAACCCCCGCTGCGCCTCCTCCCTGTGTCCAATCCACGCCTCCTGCGCACCAAGCATGGTCTTCTCATCAAAACACCCCTTGTGCGCCAGCCCTTCCCCCCACCCGCCCCCAAACCGACTCCGGTCCTGCAGCGGCGCCTGGTCGACAAAGACATACCCCGCGAAGGGGTCCTCCCCGAACAGCTCGATGTATGTCCACACGACCGCTGCGCCGATGGAGCACCCCACCGGAACAAATCTAGTTGTTGCGTGTTGCGGGGTGCGCTGGCAGACGTGGAGGAGCAGCTCGCGCAGATCAGCGGCGAGACGCGCCACGTGGTAGCCGCCTCGGGAAGGGTTGTGGCCGGAGCGGCCGTGGCCCCGTAGGTCGGGGGCGAGGACCCAGTGGTGGGGGATGAGGGTGGGGTGGTTGCGGGTGAAGTAGGCGGAGGAACCGGAGAAGCCGTGGAGGAGGAGGATGCAAGTTGAGTAGTCCGGGGAAGGAGAAGAGGAGGAAGATGTGGTGGGGGAGGGGGTTAGGGGGAGTGAGGTCTGGAAGGCCAGGGGGCAGCCATCTGTGGTGGTAAAGGTTTCGTAGTGCATGGCTGTGTGTGCGGTGTTGCCCGTTGGGGTTGGGTGGTGTTGTAAGATCTCCCTTGTCACCTTGTGTCGCACACTTGAGCTGAGAATCGGAGAAATCAGAAAACAACGATGAGGTTGAATTGCCAAGCATTCCCTGTGGGTCTGACACTGGGTGTTGGCATGTTGGAACTTAACCCTAACCCTTCATTGTTTCCCTGCGAAACCGAAACGGCTCTTTCTCCCCACTTCCAGCACATTCCAGCAGCTGACAGCACTGTCTGGATTTGTCTGGATTTGTCGTGATCAAGGCAGCTGCGCTTTGCAAGCAACACCAAGGTTCTGGACAGTTCTCGACAAAGCTTGCGCATTCGGGATGACGAATTTTTGCAATCGAGATGTTTTCTTTCTGGGAAACCGAAACCATCACTTCGATATTTAAGGCCTGCGATTTCTCAGTTCCTTGAGTTCGATCCTCAGCAGAAATCAGCACAACTCTCAAACACTCATCAGCACTCAACTCTCAACCTTCAGACTTCGAGTCTCACTCAAACCATCTCAACACTCTCACAATACTCAACACCACAACCTTCACAAACAAGCCCTCACAGCCAGTCAACATGATGTCCTTCTTCCCAGCCTCATTCTGCGCTCCCGCCGCCGCCGAGACCAACTACCTTCCTCTCTTCCGCCTTCTCGAGGACTTTGACAACTACTCCCGCGAGTCCCAGAGCGCCCCGGCAGCTCCCGCCCGTCCCACTCGCCGGCAGCAGTGTGCCCGCAAGCCGCGCGCCCCGCTGCCCACCTTCAACCCCCGCTTCGACGTCCGCGAGACGGAGCACACCTTTGAGCTACACGGCGAGCTGCCCGGCCTCAGCAAGGAGAACGTGAACATCGAGTTCACCGAGCCCCAGACCATTGTCATCCGCGGCCGTGTCGAGCGCAGCTATAGCACTGGGTCAGCCAACAACAATACCAACGCCACTGCTGAGACCACAGAGAGCGGCCCCACCGAGCCCGCAGCAGAGGCAGAGAAGGAGGCTGAGAAGCCCCGCCGCAACTCCTACCAGGCGACGGTCGAGGACGACCCGGAGGACGAGAACACCCCCGCCTCGTCGCGCGCTGCATCCCCCAAACCGGAGGCTGCTAAGCCTGCTACTCAGGAGGTTGCAAAGACTCAGACTCAGACCCAGCAGCAGCAGCAGCAGCCTGGACTCAGGTACTGGCTCTCGGAGCGCTCTATTGGCGAGTTTAGCCGCAGCTTTAGCTTCCCTGTCCGCGTCGACCATGATGGCGTGACGGCAAGCCTGGAGAACGGTATCTTGAGCGTGACGGTGCCGAAGGCGAGGCAGATGGCTGTGAGGAGGATCGTTATTGGTGCTTAGATGAAATGGGGGAAGGATATGAGAGCACGGTGATGAAGGATGGGTGGGAATAATGGAATTGGGATGGAGGAGAATGGATTTTTACTGTCATGAGTCATTAGCAAGCGATGTTTGCATTTGTACTTTTTTGCCTCAGGAGGTTGCCAGGAATAGACATGGATTGTTCAGCTAACTGCCCCTCTGACATTGCCATGCTGAGTGATAACAAGACTACCTACTATGGTACGAAGACGGCCAATGACCTGCTGTTGCCGATCTCCTGCTGTTGCTTGGGTATCTTATGCGGACCCTTGCTGGTCTTCCTGATTCCGCTTAGGGTCTCAGACTGCCTGCCGCAATGCTGGCCTCCTGAGCAACTCCTTTTTCCAAGTGGAAGCATCGGTATTTTCCATCGTTAGAGCTGCCATAATGCCCCTATGTATGCATTACATTACACCATTGGTGCCGAGACCCCCTCGCGCCGTCATGCTCGGCACATTGGTCGCTGACAGAATGGCTGGAAAGCCTCGCTTGTGTAACGTAGAGCGCCAATAAGCCCAAATTGTCGCCTTTTCCCTCCCTTGGGCGGGATATAGTGAGGCCGTGTCTCACGATAACCAAGATGGATCTGTTGGATGTCGAATCATGACTTACAGGTGCCAAGATGTGCACATGAGACAATGCATCTGAGCCTCCTCCTCACACAGAAACAAGGCGTTCTCGCAACAACATTCAAGACGCCAATGTTGCTAATAGTTAGGTGGAAATGGCGCAGGCTTCAGAATTCCCAAACCCAACTCCATCCATCAGAGCCGAACAACCCAGGCCACACGATTGTCTCAACTGAACGCTTGATACTACGCGACGTCTGCAAATGGCTGGGCTGCCGGTGCGGGAGGACATGACCGCAATATCCGCGGTAAGTTACTTGCCTTTTTTCACTTCACCTGTCTGCACAAAGTCCGCGCAATAATCTGGGGCAATCTGAAATTTCGAAGGCCGTTCAGGAACCGATTGTCGAGCAGATGGCCTCGCACGGCTTGGAGCAATGCTGGGCTTAGTACGACTCACACCGCACAGCAGACCTCGCTAGCAGAGTGCAGAGCGTCAGCCTGGATGAGCTGATCTACTTCCGAGGCAATACTATAAAAATTCTGGAGCGGACTGATTCCGAATGGGGCCTGGGCCTTTGCCGTGGAAGATTGGGGGTCTTCTTCCTGGCTCACACCATGACGGGCCCGTTTGTCCAGGCCCTGAGAACCGTCGCGGGAAACGATACGGCCTTGTCATTTCCGAAGGGAGCCGTCATGCCAGCTGAGTTCAGCGCTGGATCCACGCACTGCACAGTTCACCATGACACAGATGACGGCCTTGCTCCCTGCCATGCTCTCAGTGTCGTTGGTCCTCCATCTATGGAAGACCGTCGAACTCATCCGGACCGATACTACACGTATTCGCCTCTAGGGAAGAACGAGATCCTACTCGTTCAGATAACCACTGAAAACGTCGAAGCCTTCCAAGCCTGCGGCGACAGCACGTACTCTCTCTATCAACGCAGCCAACCAGCACGGCAAGCGATATTCTGGGCCGATGCAATCTGCATTAACCAGGAGGACGTGCTGGAAAAAAACCATCAAATACCCCTGATGGGGTCGATCTACAGTCGTGCGGCGGAAGTCCTTGTCTATGTCAACGAGAGCAAAAGCGGCTCCATGGACATGACATGCCTAGAATTGATCAGGCGAACCGCGGAAACCCAACCCGAGTGGAGCGTCTTGCCAAACGACGCCAACCAGGAGATGGTGGGCAGAGTAGACTGGGATGCAATCTCTGCGTTCTTTTCCGACCCGTTTTCCAACGCAGCTGGGTCATCCAAGAAATCATCCTCGGACGCGACATAACCCTCTGCTATCGCATGGCACGCATGAAGATGCAACACGTCGACGCTTCCATTGCCGCTATTACGAGCAGACACGCTCGTCCTTCAAACTCGGGCCTTGGATTCTTGGTCCCGACTCCTGAAGCCCAGGAAGCACTCAACACCGGGGTTCAGCAACTATAGAGTCTGACCCGTGTAAAGGCATCCCGCATGGCAGGCTCCCCCCACCCATTTTTCGAGGTACTAGGTCGATTCCGTGGGGCCAAAGCAACAGACTCTCGCGATAAGGTGTATGCGCTGCTCGGTCTCGCCTCTGAACGATACTAAACCGGACTCATACCAGACTATTCGCCCGCAAATACCACTGCTGCGGTATACAAGCAACTTGATCAGCTTACAGCAAGCTCAAACAAGATTGGACTGCTCCTCTGCAGTGCCAGGGCCCCTCACAAAACCCCCGGCCTACCCTCTTGGGTTCCAGACTGGAGCCACAACCCCGTTCATGTCCTGCCCTCTGAGCTCTTCCACTGCTCGGGCAAGCTCAAATTAGGATATGGCGCCGAGCAACCATCAGACCCAGACAAACTGACCATAAGCGGTGCCATCTTTAACCTAATCAGCAAGGTCTGTCCACGAGACGCCCCTGACGGCGAACAACCCTTCCCAGATTTGGGAATCGGTCTTAGAATGGGCGGCATAGAAGCCGCACTTCTCATCACCCCCCACCTTCGCCGTGCGGCGTCTGAGCTCCAAGATCGATGTCAGGGATGCAGCGCAGGCGAAAAGGAGCACCGGAGGAAGAGCCGGTGGTACTCAAAACTATCTTCAAAGGAGCGGCGGTTGTGGGCAAATTCCACGCCCACCAACCCAACAACGGAAGAACGGGCTGGCAAAGGCTCACAAAGCCAGTCTGGGAACCACGACGACCGGTGCGGACGTTATGCCAATGGCGACGACTTCTCCACCTCGACATGGCAGACCCTAATGTGCGGAATTGCCTGGGGCGCACAGCGAAGAGCAGCTGCTATGGATAGCGTGCACTACGAAGCTTTTCTTGCCCGGTATAAGGATGTCTTGGACGAGATCCAAGCGAAGGAGGGAAAGGACGTGCCTGTTCTTTTGGATAGCAATATTGTCAAGACCGACGAAGAGCTTAGTCAAGGGCTGGAGAGGGCGCAAGCACAGCGAATTGCGCGATCTCTGTCACAGTCGGAGCAGGGCGAAACTTCGTAAGCCAAGCAAGAGCGGAAGTGGCTTGAGGAGCAGTTCTACCCATTTCTCAACATGCTCATGTACGGCCAGCATAGCCGGCGGACTTGCGTCACTCGTAATGGGTATCTTGGGACGGTGCCAGGAGAGACAAAAGAGGATGATGTGGTCGCCATGCTTTTTGGGATTGGTGTTCCCTTTGTTCTTAGGCCGGTTGGGCAGGGTGAGTTCAGGCTTGTTGGTCATTGCTATATCCATGGGGTGATGGATGGAGCACTGCTGGAATTCGAGGATAGAGAGTTGTGTATCAAGGTGCGTGGTGCGGAGAATGTCAAGATTACCTTGGTGTAGGGGTTGTATTATGGGGTGCAAAGGTTGGCATTTGTGATGTGGATGGCATTATGGAAGGAATGAAGGAGGGGGTTTCTCCGTGTCGGGAAGGAGACGAGCTTTTGGTCATTAATATGTGGAGGTTAGGGGGTCAGATCCCGACGTCGAGCCTGGTGATAATTATCACGGAGTTTGTGTTGTCAAAATGTGAAATTGTCTAAACGCCTGCCGTCTTCCCGCACTGCCAACCGGTTGGTATCTTATGTATTGCTTTGAACCCGGTGTTTGAGAACAGAAAACCAATTCGCTCATGCCCCGATCATAACCAAAACTCCATGCGTATGCCCCATTCTGAAATCAACGACCAAGTCCTGCCTTCAAAGCGCAACTAGTACGCCCACCAAACCTGCTATGCAAAAAGCAGCATTGCTACCATGTTGTAGCAACCGAGAGCAACCCGAGATTGCTACGTCTGTCGTCCCCGCGTATATCGGAGTATTGGTCAAGTTCGAGGAACAGGTGCCGATAGCGCAGCAGGGCGGTCCTTGACAGCCTCTTTCGTTGCAGATCTATGACATTCATGTGTTAGTGTTCAACGCTCGTTTCATTTGATGAAACGGCAGTGAAGCCGTTGAGCCTGATGCCGCTGAGCTTGAGGTGGGCAACGGTGATACTTACACAGAGTTCGCGTCGAAAGGTCTTGTCTGCCGTAATCTGGGGCACTGCAGCCACCAGAGCTGCGCAGAGAAGAGTGAAGAACAACAATGCCCGCATTGAGATCAGTGCAGTACACCTCGGTAATTTTAGGAAGCTGTTGGATCGTGGTGGGGCTCTATGCGTGGCGTCTGCAAGTGCAGGTGATGGTTGACAGCTTGGTGGATTGAGTGTTGTTGAACTTGGCACATCTTGGGGACTCTGGAGTTTTTACAATGTTGTTTTATTTTTGTTCTAAATTTTGACAGAGCCACGTTCGCCTGCATCGCCGCGTCTCAGAGCTGGCCTGCGGACTCGAGGCCTGGCGGATCGCATGGGTCGACCAGTGAGCGTGTCCCGAAGCACCAACGGCGCTTCGCGGACCATACACGGCATTGATTTTACCCTGCTTCCGTTCATACACAGCGTCAAAGTGAAACCGGAACGGGGTCATATTTTGGGAAGATCATGATGAAATCCGCACTGCCCTAAACCTCGGGCCATGTTCCTGCCAGGCAACGCAGAAATGAAGCCTCACCGCCGTCGTTCCCAGTGGTGAACTCAACCCGGTGGTTTCAGGTGAGTTTCCGGCTGTGCTCATAGAATCAAAAGGCTGTAGGATTGGAACATCGCCTTTTTGTTGCCTATTGGGTGGTCGTTGTCGCAGGTGAGGGTGGTCCGGCGCAGTCCGGAGGTGGCCTGGTCATTTGGCCCCACTTTTCCGGCCAAACTCGGACACGGAGCCGGAGGTTGCCCCGGGGTTAGCCGGAAACATGCTGAATCTCTTTCCACCGCTGTCCGACTGTACTTCCAAGCTCGCTACAGTATCTTTTGTCGTCGGGGATAATCAATCCCAGCCTCTTGCAAATTCATATTGGCTAAAGGTCAACATCAAGCATGTTCCCTTTTACACCAGCACGCAGTCCGTACCAGGTCTCGCCCCATGAATAATACTGTAGTTCATTTCATACTTAACTACACCGTCCCCCCTGTTACCGCCCTATCCGCCTCCGGCAACTCAATATCCACCGACCAAGCCGGCCTCATCGGCTTCCCCACCACCGCCGCATTCACAAACAGGGTATTCGCCCCCTTCTCAACCGGCAACGCATCCCCTGCACAATGACTTGTCTTGACACACTTTCCCCTCGCATACTCCCCCAGCTTCTGCTCCTTCTCCCTCACCACTTCCAACCCATCCCCTTTCAGCGGCAAGATCGACCCCAGATTTGCCAGCGGCGTCGAGGCATGTTGTTCGTCAATCCCATCCCGCCATGTAACAAGTTCCGCGCCCCATCCCTCGTGAATGTGCCCGAAGCAATGCAGCTTTGGGCGGGCTTTGGCGACGGCGGTGAACAGTTCCGCGGAGCCGACGTGTTGGCCTTTTGACCAACTCCGGTCGAGGACTCCTTTTGGGGGGCCGTGGGAGATGACCATGTCTGCGTCTGTGGGGATGGCAAAGTCATGGGATTCCTTGGTGGTGTATTGGAAGCCTGGTGTGCCGTATGCAGGTGTGTAGGGGGTGGCGTAGACGGTTAGGAGCGCCCCGTTGGGGAGCGGGATGCGGTGGGTGCCCTCGTCGAGGTAGAAGATTCCGAAGGGCTTGGCTTCTTCGAAGATTTGCCGGGCTGCTCCTGGGTCGCCGTATCGTTGGTGCAGCTTGTGAAGATCCCGCCTCTTGCCAGACTTGAAGATCATTTGTTGGTACGTTGGGGTGTCGAGGGTATAGTCGTGGTTGCCGGGGATGATAAGCTTTACCGGGGCGTCAATCTCTTGTAGAACGCGGATGGCTTCGCGGTATTCGGAAAGCCGGGAGTCTCCTGTGATATCCCCGCAGTGGATGACTACGTCGATGGGGAGAAGTGGTTGAGAGTCTGGGAGGTAGGGGAAGCCATGTGTGTCGGCGATGATCAGGAATCGCGTGCAGACAGAAGGGTTTCCGGGGGAGGGCACTGTTTCTTGATCCATGATGAGATATGCTGGTCACTGTTGTGTTGTGGTGAGCTTCTATGTGGTGTGTGTGAAAATTCTGACCGGAGGGTTGATGTCTATAACTAGGAAGTTGGCGTCTTATGATGAGACTGATGATGTAGTTACTGAGATGGATCGATGATGGAATATTGTGGGTATTATTTGCCTCCCAAAGAATCCTTCAACAATGCTCGCAACAAACCTCAACCCCTAACCCTAGCCAAATTAGTCCGTCACCCCTGACGATCATCGCATCACCATCCAGGCTTCAGATGGAAGCTTTACATCCCTTGACTGCACTCTTCCTCAACTACACACCTAGCAAGTGGAGAAGTCCCCTCGGTCAGATTATAATGGCCCTTGGAAAATGCCTTCCCTCACAAGAAAAGACGAGCATCCAGATAAGTTTGCTTTCTCTTTAACCCGTGAGTATTGCTGGTGAATAGGGAGATGATGTCATACCAGCAACGGCTTAATTACAGCTAGCAGTCAAGAGAAGAGCCCTCGAGGCGCCGTCACCTTTCTCACGAGGTTGCAACTTCTGTTGGCGTTGCCGTTTTTGACAATCTGATCGCTGTGCCCTCTGCAAGTGCCCTCCATTGGCCCTCTATTTGACCCTAAATTGGCCTACCAAACTACAGCTGGTTCCAACACTTTCCCCCCAAAATCCATTTGGCTTCGGTTCCCTGAAATCCGCATACGACTCTTACTAGGTGGCCCTCATCAAAGAGGGAATCCTGTTTTATTTGGTCCCATTACCCAAATAATCTGCTCTCTCGCATGTTTTGGCCCCCACAGGTTG
This sequence comes from Chloridium humicola, assembly GCA_027569505.1. Taxonomy (NCBI): domain Eukaryota; kingdom Fungi; phylum Ascomycota; class Sordariomycetes; order Chaetosphaeriales; family Chaetosphaeriaceae; genus Chloridium; species Chloridium humicola. The sequence goes on from JAPDFF010000029.1 coordinate 20,902, forward strand.
CCTCTTCCCAAGGAAGTCTGAGGTCTTTGTAACTGCCAGATGCCCTTCGCAGGCAGAAACTTCACGAAGAGGAAAGGAATACCAGAACGCCATATGCTATCCAAATTTGTGATGCTTAGAAAGAGGCCTGCAACTTCAAATTACTTGCTCCTCTTCTTTGCAGACGGCCGCCGGCGAGGCTCTTTGGGTTGCCAGGTGACTCAGCCCGAATCCTCCCACTGCGCCACAACCCTGCATAAACCACAACACCCTCAAAGTTCACATTAAAACAAACTCTTCTTCTCAATTTAGGCTACTATTCCTTTCCCAAAATCTCAGAATATTCCAGACCTCAACACACCAACCACACCAACCACCCCTCCCAACCACCATGGCCACCCCAACAGACCCCCAACCAACCACCCCTACGGTCCCCACCCCCGACCCTTTCCTTCCCTTGCGTGCCCTCGCCAAACGCAAAGCCCGCTCCCATGAAACCTCCAAAACAGTCCACCTCCCCCTCCTCAACGCCAACTTCACCCCCGGTCCCCAAATCGTCCTAGTCGGCGACTCCATGTTCGAGCGGATGACCACAACTGGCAAAACCCCCAACTTTGTTGCGCCCTGGCCTTCCCCGGCAATGCTTCCTGATGCAAAGCTGGAGTCTTTGAATATGCAGCGACTGGATCGCGTGTTCAACGCCGGGGTGGGCGGCGACCAAATTCAGAATATCGCCTTCCGGCTTGTGGGGGAGCAGTGTCCGGACGATGAGAAGGATTTACCTGGCAATTTACCTGGCATTCTGCCCGTTTTAGCGGGGTGTGGGAGTGTGAAGTTGTGGGTTGTGCAGGCGGGGACAAATCATTTGAGTCATAAGAAGGGGTTGAGGGATAAGGATCGGGATGCCTTGAAGACACTAGTGAGGGTGTTGTTAGGGGTAAATCCGAGGGAGGGGGGGAAGTCTAGGGTGTTGGTGACGGGGTTGTTTTATAGGAAGGATGTGCCGGAGAAGTTGGTGGATGAGGCGAATGGAAAGGTGGAGGGGGTGATGAAGGGGTTGAATGAGGAGTTGGGGGAGGAGAGGGTGGTGTTTTTGCCGGCGACGAGGGAGGTTAAGATGGAAGAGCATTTGGTGGATCATGTGCATTTGAGTTTGGATGGGTATAAGCTGTGGGTAAAGGAGTTGTTTCCGGCGGTGGTGAATTTGATGAACGAACCAGGTCGGAATAGCAGCTAGGGGGCATTGAAATGCGGGTGTTCACTTGGTCGAGCATTTGTTCAGCTCTCAGGATACATGTCACTATGAATACGCTCTGTTTCTTTATGAATCTTGTGTAGAACGGATGTTAACGAGACTTACTGGTTACCTTATTAAGCCGTGTTTAAGTGTATTAGGCAGATCAATATACCAAGGTCGAGGGTCTGAGGTAGACCTCAAGCTGTAGCACTTCACTTGTGACCCGTACCCATTCTGGGCCATCCACCGACATGACATGTCCTTCCCTTACCCTTTAGCTGTATAATCTTTTGTTATCAGCATTTTAGATTCGGAGTGACCGCTTGAAAAGGCGTTGACCGTCCTCAACCCTTGCCATGGCAGTGCAAGATCCACCCCTACTTAGTCCTCAACGCAGCCCCCTTTTTTCTAAAATAGTGGATCACAATGGCTTCCAACCTTGGAGGCCGTTTGCTTGGCTCAGAACATGTTTGGCAGTCCGAGAATATTGGTAGGAGCAGCGGTATCCGTCCTCGGCTGCGCATGCCCACATCATGCATGATTGAGTCATCGCAGTAACGTCGTTTGGGGGCCAAAATCCCCCAGCACAGTCGCTGCCCCTCCCCCAAGGAACACAAAACCTTGTTGCCTGTGAGGCAAAACGAGTTTCACGCTATGCTTGCAAGACGGTATTCTGATTCATTCGGCGCGGCCGCATGTCAGTTTCTCTTGAGTCCCTAAGAACCCCCAGACCTCTCCTCAGATTTCACCTTCCCTTCCATCCAAGATCTTGGAGTTACACCAACACCATCAAGTCAAAGTAGCGCTTCCACGGCTTTCATCAGACAATGCCATTCCTCGACGAGCCAAAGACCCCCGAAGCAGCCGCTCCCCTTTCCCGGCGACCAGCCAACCCCCAGCTCACCCCCGAGCAAGCAACCTTCTGGCCCGACATCCGGGCAGACGACCTCGAATGCCCTCACAACCCAACCAAAATTGACAGACCATACTACAAGCACATGATTGCCAACGGCAGCAAGGACGCCTACTACACGCGGAAGATGTTCGACATGATGGCGACCACCTCATGGATCCAGCGCCCACTCTTCTGCTTCCAACGCTTTGGGCGGACTGAAACGCGGCTTCCGGACGGACGCATTGTGTACATTGCCGGGGAGCACGAGGACTTCTACGACCCCGACTTCTACATTTACAACGACGTTGTTGTTGTGAGTGGGCAGTCTGTGAAATCTCGCGAAGCAATGGAGGAAGAGGAGTATGAGATGTCGGATTCGGACAAATCCGACTACCAGTACTACTCCGACCCCGAAGTTGCTGAACTGCAGAAAAAGTTCTGGGAGGAAGAGAAAGAAGATCAGAGGGTGCGGGAAGAGGAACGGAAGAAAGATAAAATGGAAGAGGACCTCAAGTGGGCTGCAGCGGTTGAAGGCGCTAGACCGGAGGACATCGACATCTACAGCTACCCTCCTAATTTCTTCCCTCGCACGGACTACCACACGGCCACCTACTACAAGGATGACAAGAGCGGAGCAGATTACATCTTCATCATCGGGCAGAGCTACGGAAGTCCGGAGCTGGAGGTGACTTTGACACACCGGCTCGACTTGCAGGACTTCAGCATCTGCCGCATGGAAACAAGGGGAGAGGTCCCACCCCCAGGAGGCCCCTTGACTGAGACTAGGGTGGCGGAACTGGTGGACGATACAATTAGGTTGACAGTGGGGGAGGACGAGTATGTGTTGGACTTGAGTCGGATGGTGTGGGCAAAGGTGCAGCTTGAAGTGCCCGTGGACAAGGTTCGCGAGCAGTCCAAGATCTGAGCACTGGGGCTGCAGTTTTTGTTCGTTTCTTATCATTTCCAGAAACAAAAAGTGTAAATTGAACTGCTCATTCACACTTAGATTACAGGATATACACTGGTATTCTGAGCTCACTGTTCTATGGACATCAGGTGCCAAAACCTCCACTTGCGCTTGAGACACCCATAGGTTTTGCGTGCTCCAGAACTTCGGACCTCTCTCTGCCTGTGTGCTTCGAAAGGGTCACCGTAAATAGATTGATTGCCACGTCCATAGAATGGCTCTTTCCACTTCTCGGCAAACGTTAAAAATATGGACAGCAGATGATTCTCATTCAGGCCTTTCTATCTAGCCGCCCATGTACACTGGAACTTCCTGCTTGTAATAATTGGTATGAATCGCAAGTTTGTTCCCCGCCATCTCCAACCGACTTCGCTTCCGCCTCTCTGCGCGCCTCGCTTCATCCAGCCCCTTCCTGCGTGCCACAAGGAGGGCCCGCTGCTGAGACTCTGGTAAATGCATCAGACTCATTTGGTCCCCGATACGGAGGTGGACAAGTTGTTTCGTCAGCGCTTGCTCTTTCAGATCTGCCTTGTCAGCACCCTGAGGTACGGGGGTATTTTGCTCAGAGGTTGGTAATGCGGATGGTCCAGCGGGCGACTTTTCTCGCCGCCTGCTCCTCGAAGTTTGCTCGCCGGAGGAACGGTGAGTGAGCAGCTTCCCGGAGGGTAACCTGAGGGTATGACCATCTGGAAGGTTTTGAGTTTCCGTGGTTTGTTCTCCGAGGGAGGCCATATTGTAGATTCCGCTCATCTCCTCCGTGACCTCAAACCGGCAATGACCCATGGACGTCATATGCTGCTGCACAGCCTCAAGCGTCCGGCGACGTTTGCCACAACAGATGCATTCATGGTAGCTGAAGATGACCATGTGGAGAAACCAGATAAGAGTCTGGAGATCCACCACCAGCGAGGACCGAAAGGGGATGACCAGGCTGTGGGCTTGGTGCATGTGCGACAGGTTCTCTTCGAAGTCCTTGCTGGTGTTGTTACAAAAGAGGCATTCTTCCGCGACGAATTTGGCCACTTCCGCTTCAATTGATGTGTCGCTCCCTGAGTCTTCATCGTAACTATCCTCATCCGCGTGGGGTAATTCTGAGATTGGTTTTGAGACCTTTGGCCGTCGAGCTGCTGGTTTGGAATCTCTGCCCGTGTCCGGAGGAGTGATGCTGGTTCCGGGCTCTGCAACCCGGCAGCGGATCTTGTACACGCTATAAATCCATATGTCAATTAAACATAATTCGAAAAATTAGCGATACAACGGACAAAGACAGGGAACTTACTGCCACTCGCTCTTTGCGTGTTGACGCTTTTCCTCGTGCGTATCGAACAACAGATTGCAGAGTCGGCATTCCAGCAGTGCGGGAGACGAGGCCGGGGCCGGAGAAGGAGCCTCCATATTGAGGGTGTGAATGTGGTCAGTCTCTTTGTTGTGTGTAAGTCGGTGGTAGTAGGAGGGAGGTTCTTGGGTTTAAAGCTGAGGTATCGGAGAGCTCTGAAAAGCGAGTGAGATTAAAAAGCGGCAACCTCCTTGGCTTCTGGGCGGCAGTTTAAGTATGACATTGGCAGCTATGCGAAATATGTGTAACGTGACGGATGGTGTGAGACGGGGAGAATGATTCATCATGATTTTGTCCCAAAGAGGAAACAATACTTCAAGGCTAAACCGCTTTTGAGATGCCAAGAGCTTTATCTTCTCATGGGTCGTGGCTTGACAACAGATTTACACAGCCCCTGAGATTTCAGGAACCAGCCCGCTCTACCTTGTCATTTAACTACTAAACTTTTGACTCATAAAAAGTCACTTCAAGGTATTCTATTTCCAATTCTTCTCGCTATCAAATCCCCCTGTCCATCCCACCCCCACCTGTTCCTCACTTCTTCACCCACTGCCCAACCTCCCCCTCCTCCCCAACAACCCTCAAATCCTCCTCCCTCAACGCCAAAAACACCTCCCAATCCTTCCCCCCGCTTCGTGCCCCCCCGCCGCGGCATAAATGTCATAAAACCCTCAAAAGGGGTATACCCCCTCCGCACCCACGCCGCCTTCTGCTTGCCCCCCGTGCCAGGTATGTCAAACTCCACGTCCCCGCTCAAGTTCACACCCAAGGTTTGGATTGCCTTGTGGATAAGCAAGGCGGCGGAGGCAATTTGCGAGTCTGTTGTGGGTTTGGAGAGGTCCAAGTCTTGACCGAGGTCGGAGATGGTTGTGTTTGCCAGCACGCGCAGGAACATGTTGCAAATGTAGCCGGGTTGGATGGGCGAGAGGAGTTCGTTGCGGATGTCGACGGCCGTGGCGAAGCGGGTTGTATCGTCGGGCGAAACCCGCTTGGAGCGGAGGCGGGCGCGAATGACGTGTAGCCAGAAGATGGCGCAGAGGGTGTCGGTAACGGTGATGAATGCGTCGGGGCTGTGGGCGGTTTTGATGTGGGCGAGGGCGGCTTGGTGGAGAGATCTGATGATGGAGACCCGGAAGGTGAAGATCTTGCCCTCCGCCTTTGGGGGGGTGGGGAGGGGTTCGGAGCTGCTAAAGTCATAGTCAACCATGAAACGGACGTCGGGGGTGTTGGTCAACATGGCTTGGGCAGTGAAGTCCATAAAGCTTAGCTTCTGTTGCTCTAGAAGGCCGATGCTTTCACGACTGCCCCCTGCAAAGCACTCCAGGAGCTCCTTCGTTCCCATGCCATCCATGAGGCCGTGATGGAAGGCAAAGCCCAAAATTAGACCGCCCTCGATAAACGACGCTCTCAAGGTGACCGGGTGGTAGGCCTCCCCAGACTTCGGGAACCCTCGTACCTTGGCAGCAACCAGAACAAGTCTTTATCCATGGTATCTACTGGGAAGTCTTTGGCACAGAGACGCTCGTATGTCCATCCGTTGAGCTGCCGGTGAGAAGGTTGAAGGGTCTGTTGGTCAAACACCTCGGCTCCAAAATCCTTCAGGTTGCAAGATCCACTGTCCCGAGAGTAAACAAAACGGGGCAGGTCGTTTTTCTCATCAGCGTGGATTATCTGTCCTCAAAGGAAGGGAACGGAGGCATAGACCTGGCTGAGGTGGCGACGAAGATAGTCCACGGCGTCCTCTTTGTGGATTGGGTTGGGGAAGGGGAAGGCAAGCGAGCGCCGGATGTAGTTCTGGCGCGCCGTGTAATCTAGGTGCGTCAACGGCATCTCCTTTTCGAGGGTAGCAACCCGGTCCAGCTTGGTCTACGATTGTAACGGTCTCAACAAGTATATTGCAACTAGCTGATGACGACTCTACGAGTACACTAAACTTGAAGAAAGAAGAGAAAGGAAAGTAACTGTTCCCACGAGATGACCTTGTTCTTATGACCAGAGGGGAAGTGCGTGCCAGGGTATGTCATCTGTATCAGGGGATGCGTAATGGTGGTGGAGGTCGTATGGGCACTAACGGATCATAGCGCTGATGGACAAAGGCGCTGGATCATGGCGCTGATAGGTCATGGCGTTGAGGGTCTCCATGGCTGAGAGTCTCCGAGGCCGTCAACGGGCTCAGCCCGTTACAGTTGTAGGCTTAGGTCGGCCGTCTTCCGTAGGGCCCGAAACCTTCTGTGGATCTTGTTGCAAGCTTTCTGAATCAGGTAGTTGGCGGTGAGTTTCGGGGAGTCGGGTCCAGTGCCGGCCTGAAGGACGGGCTGTTGGAGCCTGTATTCGAAGTCTGCGAGCCGTTTGTTGAGATAGAGGTCTAGCGGTGGCACCCAAGTCTCTGTCTCCAAGTACCGAATGGGGGTAGCTTTATAAGCCCCAGCCACTATACGAAGGCTCCTGTTCTGGGCCTTCGACAGGGCCTTCGCAGGGCCTCTCGGCCTTCCCCCGGGTGTTGTAGGAGTATGGAAGCTAGAAGCTCCATGGGCCACCGCACCGCGAATGCACTTGGTGTAGACCTCCCGGGCCTTGGCTAGGCTCGGGCCCCAAGTCTTGGCTGCAATCCTCGACAGGGCGAAGTCCTGGGTACGAAGCTTCCTAGCCACTGCACCGCAGTGGGCTCGCCAGTTGAGTTTCCAATCCAGCCAGACCCCTAGGAATCTAGCCGACTCATCTACGTTAATTAAATGGTTGGTTCTAGATCTCAACGTGGGGGTGTGGAGGTCTCTTATACCATGTCTCTCTGATGGCCCGGTTATCGTTGTTAGTGTGGGCATCATGTCCTTGTCGCTTGAGAACAACAAGCTGTCAACACATCTTTGTTCTCGGAGAAGTTGCTGCTGTGTACCAGGTCCATTGCTCTCTTAACAACGAACCTCGACATCTGAATGTGGCGAGTGATTTTGTTATCGGTTGTGCAAGGAGGGCCTTGTCCCACCAAACCAACCGCAAGGACGCTTGGACAAGCGCTCGTGATGGTTTCAGGGGATCTGATTCTCTTTTTCCCTATGCCCAACGCAAAGCGCCAACTGAAGGCAAATCTCAGGGCTTTGTTGCGAAGCCGTCTTGCCACAATCGATCAGTTGGTACACTCACTGAACCTGGCACAGGACATTGGGAAGGTGTAAATTGGGAGTCACGGCCTCTCAGATAGCATCAGTGGTGGCCCGGGATTTGTTTACTGTTAGATAAAGAAGCAGGTTGACTGAGGGAGCCAACGACCAACAACATGGAGGTCAATATCCGGATACGGAATACGAAACCTGTTGGCTGTTTGGTGTGGTTTGGTTTAAGGAAATATTCTTTCAGTCAACAAACGGCAACTGTCCAGCATTCAGTAGTTAGGCACTTAGCCTGTAAACGAGTGAGTCTTTTAGTAGGAATATTTTGCGCTGTTTCGTGTCGTCAATATTTGACCATTTGGTGCTCAAGAGGCTTGAACAGGTCAAAGTGGTGCGAATCATTGGTGAGAGGTTGGCAGAGAGCTGAGACGGGAAAAAAAAGAACAAAGAGCAACAGAACTTGAAACAAAGCGAAACAACACTTCGGCTTTTCTCCCAAAAAGACTCAGAGAGTTTCGATTTCACACCCCAAGCCAGTCAATTCCTGCCAACTTTGGGTTAGAACAGAGCCTCTTTGAAGTCCAATGCAGTGTTAGACTCGGCCCCTCGCCACCTCGATGCTCGGACCTTAATGCCTAGGACCAACGAGGTTCTGAAACGTCGAGATTGCAAAGAGCACAACAAAGAAGAAAGTCCTTAAATCCATTCCAACGAAGCCGTTTCTCCCTGTTGTGGAAATTTGGGGGCGAAATGATTCGCCAACTCCAACCTGCCGTCTGCGCGTAGCCAAGTCTCCGAGTTGGCTCAGGCCGCATGTGGCTTCCAACCACCATCGAGCGGGGTTGTCCCTCTCGACGCTCCGTGTTGGTTCTTCAGCCTCCCCGCTCCCATCTGTTGGTCCGTCTCTTTGACCAAGTCGCGGCCCCGCGATAAAGATAATCGACATTAGCGGGAGTAGCACGAATTATGGTAAGAGCCCCTTATGTGGTGTGGTGTACCCGTGGGAAAATAACCGTTTCCTGGTAGGAGCGAGTCTTTGGCAAGTTCCGATCACGGCACCTTGCGAAGTCTCCGGGCAACCCAGGAATTGGAGAGAGCCCGACAGGATCAGACGGAAGGTCAAGCGACTTAACAAACAACTCAAGCCATTCGCCGACCCCAAGCTCATCGGGAACATTTTTCAGTCCTTCCCCCGGACCACACAGATCAACCTTGGCTTCTGTATCCACAAGCCCTTCTGTGTTGGCCGACCGGCGGCTCCAGATCCCATAGGCAGCACTCAACCCGGTCACGACCTGTCTCTCCCTCTGTCAACAGACTTGGTCTCAGTTTCGTTTACACATGTTCTGTCAGGCGATGGCCATTACCACCGCCTGGACCATCTGCAGACCGCCCGCCTTTCTGCCACCCACAACCCACATCTGCTGCAGCTCGGAGAGCTGCAGCCTCACACAACCAACTAATACAACACCATCCAACACATCACCAACGTTGCTGCCGTGCCTGTTGTCAACTTCATCTTTGTTCACGTACTCGGCAGGACTTCCCACGGCACATGGTCGTGGCAGCGCAACCCCGAGTATTTCTGGCCCGCCTGGCTGGCACAAGGTGCTCAGCTTTCCCAATCCAGGGTCTTCACCTTCGGATACAATGCCGATTTCAAGCAAGACACCGATTCCGCCCTCCTCAAATTTGCGAGGGATTTGCTTTTGGAGATGAAGTCCTACAGAGGCTTGGACGCCTTAGCCAGTGGCGATACCATTGGGAAGGCAAGCAGATGTTTTTCCCTCTCGCGGGTGATGACGCTGACAACTCTTTGCAGCAACCTATCATTTTCGTGATGCATTCTATGGGGGTTCTGGTTTTCAAGAAAGTGAGACTCGACTGGCCAGGTCGCTAATTATTTCGAACAACTGTCCAAAGACTAACTGCTATTGCTGCAGGCGTATCTATTCGGCATGCCGAATGAGCAGTTTGCGAATATCTTGACCCAAGTCCGAGCCATGCTCTTCCTCGGAACCCCTCATCACGGATCCTCCTTTGCCGAGACGCTCAATGACATCTTGCGAGCTACTCCGTCTTTGTCGAAGAGCGTGTATGTCTCCAAGCTTGCCAAAACAGCACCTTCGCTTCACGAACTCAATGAACAATTTCGCCACCTTTGTGGCAATGTCCAGCTTGCCTCGCTGAACGAGACGCATAAAGCACAACTCGCCCCCATGATAAAAAGAATGGTATAAAATCCCACTATCGGAAACCCAATGTGTTCCGCAGCTCACATCGGTACATCTAGGTAGTTGACAAAGGGTCGGCTGTGCTTGGCTACCCTGATGAGCTGTCCGCTCCCCTCAATGCGGACCACCACGGGATGTCCAAGTTCAGCTCGGTGGATGACCCCAACTATCAAAAGGCCAGAAATTTGCTGTGCCTTCTAATCGAGAATGCCACGACACGTGGTATGTATCCCCTTTCCGACTCCATGAGGTTGTTCTTGTTGACTCAATACCAGGAGCCACAGCCTCAGACCGTGCGAAACTTGAACAACTTCTTGGGGTTCATGACGACTCTCGGATTGATCTCGGAATTCTGCAAAGCCGAACCATGCAAGGCTCTTGCAAATGGCTCTTGAACCGAACCGCCTTCTTGAACAGGAGGGACGTGAAACACAACGGCTCCTCACTTCTGTGGCTCACTGGCCTTCCAGGAGTCGGGAAGTTAGTGCTCTCGAGCTTCATCATCTCGACCCTCCTCAACAATTGTCCCGACGTACCATGCCATTATTACTTCTTTAACTCGCAAGACCAGAACAAGCGAGCTATCAGAAGTATGCTCCTGAGCATGGATTTCCAGGTCGCACTGTCTTCCCAATCGTTTCGCACGCGGTTTTTCGAGCTTCAAGAGAGCGGAGGTCTTAACGTCGCTCGACTGCAGGCAATCAACATCTGGGACTCAATCTTCCAGAGACTCTTGTTCCACCAGACTTCCGAGACTCAAATGTTTTGGGTTATCGACGGAATAGACGAAGCGGATCATCCGGAGCTCTTGATCAGATTCCTTTCCCGGCTGGAATCTGGCAGCTGCTTGAGAATAGTGATTGTCAGCCGCAAGATGAAAGCGATGTCCACGCTGCAATCCTTCAAAATCAGCACTGCCTCCGACGAAATCTCGCTGAAGGATACGCAAGAGGACATTCAACTCTATACAAAAGAAGCTGTCAACACGATCGATACTCGGGAATGAGAAGACTCGAAGCGGTATTTGCAGCAAAATTCTCGAAAAGGCCCAAGGATCATTTCTCTGGGTTACTCTCGCCATTAAGCAGCTCTGCAATCAATGCTATACGGTAGGGGATATTGATTAACTCTTGAACGATCTACCAGAAGGTATGGAAATATTCTACACCCGGATGATAAAACTCATTGCTGCTCAACCACCCAAGCCGCGCACAATAGCCTCCCGAATCCTCTCCTGGGCCATGTGCTCATTCCGCCCGCTGAGCCTCAGTGAACTGGAGAAAGCTCTTCACGCAGAGTTTGGTGCCTTTCTGAACCTCAAAGCGACCGTTATTCAAATGTGTGGTAACTTTGTCCTCCTCGAAAAGTCGCAGCTTGCTCTTCTTCACGACACAGCGCGTTCACTTCTTGACCACGACCAACCCGCATGCTGAACAACAAAATCAAAAATCTCGAATCCTTGTTGGTCACCCGTTTCTCACACACGCGGTTACTTGGTGCGCCTACCATCTCGGCCTCACACCGCCAGATCTTCGGCTTATTCAACTCACCTGCAAGTTCCTAAACAACTATGCTCTCGCCTGGATTCACGCCGCAGCACTCTTGGGTGACGTAAGAATCCTCACAAGCGCTGCTGACTCCCTCATAAAAGTTGTTCGAACAAGCTTCAAAGAGCAATGCGATCCATCGATAATGCCCTTTGAGCGTGCTCACGAAGACCTCATAGATTGGGCACGCGCCTTGAGGTAACTCGTTGGCCGCTTTGGAGACATACTTGTTACAAACCCGGGATCCATTCACAACTTTCTACACCAGCTGAACAACAAGTCTCCGAGTTTACCGTGAAGGAACCTGAATTCAGTACTCAGGAGAGGCGGCAACGGCAACGAAGACAAACCTGGGGGCTAAGCCAAGCTATTTGGCGCCCCGGGGTCCTGTCTGCGATTGTCCGCTTCAAGTGTACTGGAGTGTTTCAGTGGGACATGAAAAACAACATTTTGGAAAACACCATCAAGATCCCGGTGCATACTATGACCCTCAGCCCCGATGGAACCAGGTTGTTGACTGGAGAAGAAGAAGAAGCCGATATCATGACCTTGAGTGTTTGGACAGTCCCTGGTTACCAAAGGGTTACCAGGATTCCGCGCCATTGGGCACTGCAGGCCACCTCTTTGCTTTTCAGTCCTGACGGGCGGCTGGCATACCTTGCATCTTATCGGTTTTGTGAGGTCTGGGAACCCGAGGTGCACATGCATCCCGACGCCACCAGTCTCAGCCCAGGCAAGATTGCCGAACATGCAAGCAAGCGGTGCGCTGGGGCAGCCGAGACAGTACCCCACGGCATTATAGGAGCTTCGGTTATTGATTAAGAGAACAAGTTCTATTGCTGTGGAAGTTTAAATGGCGAGATGTCCATGTACGACATGAGCAGTGGCCAGCGACTGATCGAACTCAGCCACAAACGTTTTTGGCCAAGAGCCTTCACCCGTATTTTCAGCATCGCTGCTTCGCCAATTACTTGTCATATCGCTTCGTCCTGTCAACTGGAGGATCTAAGTGGCGTCTACAGAGTCCAAAAGGATACTAGACAGCTGAATCCCCCCGGGCCGCTATTCAAAATCGACCACATGTCGAGGCAGCTCTTATTTCACCCCTCGGGAAAATTTTTACTTACTGTCGTCCATGACGCCAAATACGAAACCAACACGATATGCGTATGGGAAGTTGACGCAGGAATTGTTCGTTGCAAAAAGCACCTGCCCACCTGGGGCAACACGGAGGACGGGATATGGCTCAACCATCTGACTGACGAGTGCTTGCTTGTTGATCTTGGCGACGGTATTCGCATGTTCAAATGGGGCACGTTGGAAGCAATTCAGGACAGAGATGTCATGACAAGAGGCGCCGTCACTCGGGAATTGGTAAGAGCCCACCAACAACATTGTGAGGTTGAGGGAGCTCGACCCTGGTGGGACACGCTAAGAATCCGGGTGGGAGACCCTCCATTTACATAGACGGAGAACGCCGTCGTTACCGATGACGATATAGCCTTCAGAGTTGGTTGGGACCCCATTCGCCTCCAGACATTCCCTTCGTCTTCACGGCCGACGACACTCATGGTCATCGATCTCGGTAAACCTCGCGGATCTGCCGGATCGATGCAACGACAGATTGTGGACCAAGCCATTGCAAGGCGCGTCCTTCGGTTGCTAGGATCATGGCAAACCCGAGTGGTATTTCTCAGCCACGACTACTGGATTTTCAGCTGGGACTTGCGGGCGGGCATAGCATCGTTGCGGCGACACTGGTGCCTACCCAAGGACTGGCAGAACCCGGCAATGGTGAGGTTGTGCCAAGTGACTGCGCAAGGCAATATCCTCTGCGCAAAAGACTGGGGGGTCGCTGTTATCCGAGGATTTCGAGGCGCAAACAGTCTGTAGCGGGCTACAATTTGTGCCTCGTCCCCGGCCGACCCGGAAGGATGGTCGGAGATGACCGGAGATGTTGGTCCGGTTCGGGCTTTGCCAAGATCGGGGTCGGGGGGCCAAGCCGGGCGCGGGCTCAAACCAGCCAGCACCGACCCGATGACATCACCATTCCATCGACTGGTTCTGTCGGGCTCTGCGATGGTCCCCAGTTTGGCGATCTCAAGAAGAAGGGGACGCGCGCCTCGGACGTGTTTCTCCTCTTATTGGGGTCTGGACCTCACCGAACCTCCCGACGACTGACGTCATGACAACGGGCTGCCAGCCGGGAAAGTGTAGTTGGACCTGCCTGCTGTATCTCTTCAGACCATCTCACGATCTCAATTTCATCCTTTCTTCTCTTAGTTTCATCTCTTCACAAAATCATCCACAATAATACCATGTCCGGCCTCGTCCCCGAAACCATGCAGAAGGTGTCCCACGCCGTGCTCGGCCCCCGCGAGGGCGACAAGCTCAAGGACCTCGCGCACAACACAAAGGACGTGTCCCCGAAGGACCGCCTGACCACCGACTATGGCGTCAAGCAGACCACCCACGACGACTGGCTCAAGATTGCCAGCAAGGACAAGACCGGGCCGCTGCTGCTGGAGGATCCCTTTTCCCGCGAGAAGGTGAGTCTTGGGCTACTGAGCTGGATGGGAATCCTGTACTGACCAGCGTTAGATCATGAGGTTCGACCACGAGAGAATCCCAGAGCGTGTGGTCCACGCCCGTGGCTCTGGCGCCTTTGGAAAGTTCAAGCTGTACGAGGGAATTGAGGACCTTACATGTGCCCCTGTCTTAACCGATACGTCGCGGGAGACCCCCGTGTTCGTCCGCTTCTCAACGGTGCTCGGTAGCCGAGGCAGCGCCGACACGGTCCGCGACGTGCGCGGTTTTGCCGTCAAGTTTTACACCAACGAGGGGAACTGGGATTTGGTAGGAAACGACATTCCCGTGTTCTTCATCCAGGATGCCATCAAATTCCCCGACGTCATCCATGCCGGCAAGCCGGAACCTCATAATGAGGTTCCGCAGGCTCAGTCGGCACACAACAACTTCTGGGACTTCCAGTTCAATCACACCGAGGCGACGCACATGTTCATGTGGGCGATGAGCGACCGCGCAATTCCCCGCTCCTTCCGCATGATGCAGGGCTTCGGCGTCAACACTTACACATTGATCAACGCCAAGGGCGAGCGCCACTTTGTCAAGTTTACCTGGACCCCCGAGCTCGGCGTTCACTCCCTGGTGTGGGACGAGGCGCTCAAGCTGGCAGGACAGGACCCCGATTTCCATCGCAAGGATCTGTGGGAGGCCATTGCGAACGGCGTCTTCCCCAAATGGAAGTTCGGCATCCAGACTATCCCCGAGGCAGACGAGCACAAGTTCGACTTTGACATCCTTGACGCCACCAAGGTCTGGCCCGAGGATCTGGTCCCGACCCGCTACATCGGCGAGATGGAGCTCAACCGCAACCCCGACGAGTTCTTCACCCAAGTCGAGCAGATCGCCTTTTGCACGAGCCACATCGTCCCGGGCATCGGCTTCTCCGACGACCCGCTGCTGCAGGGCCGCAACTTCAGCTACTTCGACACGCAGATCTCGCGTCTGGGCGTCAACTTCAACGAGCTGCCCATCAACCGGCCCGTGTGCCCCGTCATGAACTTCAACCGCGACGGCGCCCTGCGCCACACCATCAACCGCGGCACCGTCAACTACTGGCCCAACCGGTACGAGGCCTGCCCCGCAGCCACCAAGCAAGAAGGCGGCTACGTCGAGTACGCCCAGAAAGTCGCGGGCATGAAAGCTCGCATGCGCAGCGACAAGTTCAAAGAACACTTCAGCCAAGCCCAAATGTTCTGGAACTCCATGTCCCCCGTCGAAAAGCACCACATCATCAACGCCTTCGGCTTCGAGCTCGACCACTGCGAAGACCCCGTCGTGTTCGGCCGCATGGTCCAACGCCTCGCCGACATCGACCTCGGCCTCGCCCAAACCGTCTGCGAGCTCGTCGGCGGCGACATGCCCTCCTCCGGCCGGCCCAACACCGGCCGCCGCGCCCCGGCCCTTAGCCAAATGGAATTCCCCGGCGCCAAACCCACCATCGCCTCCCGCCGCGTCGCCATCCTCATCGCCGACGGCTACGACGCAGCCGCCTATAACGCCGCCTACGCCGCGCTCTCCGCCGCCATGGCCGTGCCCCTCGTCATCGGCACAAACCGCCGCAAGGTCACGGCCGCGGGTGGCGCCCACTCGGTCCAACCACACCACCACCTCGAGGGCTTCCGCTCGACCATGGTCGACGCGGTCTTCATCCCCGGCGGCGCCCAGTCTGTCACCACCCTAAGCAAGAACGGACGCGCGCTGCACTGGATTCGCGAGGCGTTTGGGCATCTGAAGACGATTGGCGCTACTGGGGAGGCGGTGGATCTGGTGAATAGCGCAATTGGGTTGCCGAATGTGAGCGTTTCTGAGGACGGGCAGGTGTGTGAGAGTTATGGCGTAGTGACGATGAGGACGCTGAAGCCGGAGAGTTTGAGCGAGGCGGTGGAGGTGGCTAAGGGGGCAAAGGGGTTTATGGAGCAGTTCTTTTATGGGATTTCGCAGCATCGGTGCTGGGATAGGGAGTTGGCTGGGTTGCATAGTTTGGTTGCGTACTAAGGGGAGAGGGGTGGTGCGAGGTTGGTGGAGGGGGGGATTTTGAGGGAATGATATAATGGGAGGAAGGAGGTAACGTTTGATACAATTTGGGATGCTTCAAAGGAGTATATTTCATGCGGTATGTATGGCGGCGTTTTGCAGCTAAAAAAACAGCCCAAATGTCAGGCGAATGTCGATTCTGAACATTTCCTTCCTTTGTGAATGGGCCGGTGCGGCGGGTGTGCTGCCCTGTATCCGCGGTTGGCTCGTCGGCGATGACGATCCTCAGCCAGTCGTCCTCTGAGACCTTGGCCGTCCTCGGAGAGCTTGGCGGTTCTCCCATAGAACACAGAACAGAACAGACCACCAGTTTCCCACGGCTTCCAACAGTGTATAAATAGTAACACCGGGGAAGTGGTAAAACTAGCTTGGACAGCGCGGTGGGAGCACCAGAGGGATGCTCAATCTGAGAGACGAGGCGCACTGAGGTGAGGCACGGAGGCGCTGCGAGCACTGCTTAATTCTGCTAATAGAAAGCTCAGGGATAAAATGCTGTCCCGCCAAGACAGAGAAACTCAATTCATCCAGGGACACACACAAGTTCCTGAAAGTGGGTTTTTACTCTCGGCAAACGGCTAAACAAGCCGCTTGTTGGCCGGTTTAAAATGAATTGAACCAAAAAGAGGCTCGCTAACGTGAGATAGGCAGGTGGTAAGGAGGTAAGGCTAGATATCTCCACAGCCGTTGGTCCTCAAGTCCAGTTCGGACGCCGTCTTGTCTCCCTCTCTCCATGATTTCCATCACCATCCAACAACACCAACAAAAAAAGCCGCCGCCATGGTCCGCCCCGTCCTCTCCCTCGCCCTCGCGGCCCTCGCGCTTCTCCCCTCCCCAACGACCGCCTACCAGGTCGTTGAAGACGGCCCCAACGTCCTCGACGAGTGCGCCGCCTGCCCGTTTCTGTACAAGACCTTCTACATGTGCGCCAGAACCGTCTCCGGACCGACCCGCACCAACGTCGGGGAGTGCGTCTGCCCGCCCCGCGCCTCCGAGGGCTCCGACAACGGCTGGTACCCATACATCGAGGCGTGCCAGGGCTGCCTGCCCGCCAAGGACTCGGGCGACTTCTGGAGCAACATGGGCGGCATGTTCTGGCAGTCGGTGAATATCTGCCGCGGGGACCGCAACGTCACGAGCGATGCGGATGGTGTGCTGTGTGTAGGGTCTGAAAAGGCGGAGAATTGCCTGGCGCTGCGGGACGCGTCCGAGGGGCCGTCGTGGGTGAGCTTTCGGCTGGTCGGGAACGAGAAGCAGAACAGCAACAAGACAAAGGTGTTGAATTTGGCGGCGTTCAAGCCCAACTCAACGTCGAGCGAGGCGGCAGCGCCGTCGACTACGGCTAAGACCACTGCGCCGGGAACCGCCACGGGACTGGAGAGTGTGGCAGCGAGCACTACGGCGCCGCCGGCTACTGCTACTGGGGCGGGCACTGACCAGACCGTGACGACGACAACCTCCTCGTCCTTGGCAGCGGCTCGGTTGAGCCAGGGATCGCCGGCGGGGTATGCTCTGGGCGGGCTGGTGGTTGCTGGGATTGTTGGGCTGCTTTGAGGAGAGGGAGAAGAGGTTGGACGTTTGCTGCGTCGATCGCGCGCATGTAATGTTAATGTCAATGGATAAATAGGTAGAGTCGGCGGCCCGGCCGGTTTTAGAAGTGTGGGACTGTCATTCTTTCGCATTCACTACGCCGATTACATTCCGAGTCTGAAGACATCCTCTACGTTGTGCCCGGTCTTGAAAAAACAACTTAACGATAGCCGTCATCTTCCTCCACGAGTCCAGATTCCTGAGCCTGCTTGTAGAGCGAGACGCAAAGTATCTACTGCTTGTGACTTTTCACACGAAGCGCGCCCTCGCCCATTCTGGTAGCGGCAGGACGATTTGGGGCATCCCGGCTGAGGCGTTTGGTGTATTAACTAACAACAATATGCAGCCTGTCGGTGCCACCAAAGCCAATTCGTACACACATTGGGAATGGGAATAGCACTGGGGCCAGGATTAGGAGAACCAAGACTGAAATCCAGGCCTAGGGGCCAGATTGGTGATGACGAGGCGGGAGGGCTTCACTTGGGGATAGGGTCCATAGTTCCGATTAACTAGAGCACTTGGTTGGATTTTCCACAACCAACCACCTCTTGCTTTAGTGCAGAAGATGTGCATAGGGTGCTTCAAGCTCATTGCTTTTCGTTCTTTTCGGATCAACGTGTTGGCTGGCGTGTTGCATAAGGAGTCAAAGAGAGTTACATAACTCGACCAAGCAAGATCATCGTTCTATTAAGCAGTCCCTAAGACAGCGCTGTGCCTAACCAATATTCCCGCCAAACACCCGCCCTCCTATTCCCATCTAACCTTCCAAATATGATACCCAAAACCTCAAACGCCACGCTCCCCTACTGAAACCCCACAGCCCCCGTCATCCCAAACGCCCCATCCCACCACGAGAACGGATCCCTCCCAATCTGCGGCGCCAGCCCGCTCGGCAAGCTCAAGTTCAGCGTCGCAATGGTATCCAGCCCCGCCGCCGACGCCATGACCGAGTACCGCGTCCACCAGTCCGGGTCTTCCCCCGCCGCAGCTCCTCCTCCTGCTTGCGCCCCTCCTGCTGCTACCGCACCCCCTACCCCAGCTGGTATTTGCCCCTGTCCCGGCCCGCCTACTGGTACCGCATCCAGCTGCTGTTGTACTCCGAGGGCGTTTGGCGCAGGACTCTGGCCCCTTGAGGAGGAGGACGCCGCCGTCGTTGAGCGCAGCGAGGCGTTGAGCAGAATCTCGAGGAAGCGGGCGTAGCGGTTGGCCATGTGGGTGTCGTCGGGGGAGGCGTTGCGGATGGCGGTGGTGGAGGCGCGGAGGAGCTGGATGTTGGGGTGGGCGTTGGTTACGTCGGGGGTTGTTGTGAGGGTGCTTTTGAGGAGATGGAGGTTGGCGGCGACGATGAAGACCCAGCACCGAACAGGGAGATATCTCCCTAGGTTCGATGGTCCCATGACGTTGACCACGATGGATAGGATTTGGTGGCTGGCGTGGGTGGCCTGGTCGGCAAGCCTGGTGAGGGCGGCGACTTTGGGATCGAGGGGATCAGACGGCGGCTTATCGGGCTCGGATGATTTGGCGAGGTGGTGTTGGAGGGCTGAGTAGGCGGGCGCAAAGCTGTACATGACCGAGTAGTGGTACTCGAGATCGAGGACGGCACTGAGCAGTGGTGCTTGGCCTGGCGAGAGTCAGCAGAAGCAATCAGGAGCTGACACAGACACGCACTTGAGTTCAGACAGGTAGAATGCTGCCGCTTCCAGCGAGCAAAAGACCGCTCGATGTGCTGCAGTTCCGGCAGAATATTGGGGTTCGCCAACGTAAATCCCCCTTTCTTCAGAGATTCCAACAAGAGCGTGGCCTTCTTAGTTTCGGCAGCCAGATCGTAGTAGCTCTCCCACAGCGCCGTGTCAGGTAGAATGGCGGCAAAGGTGGTCGAGTACCGATTCCGGACGACCTCGCTCGAGCGTTCAGGGAGAAGAGGGTTCAAGCCCAAGCGCATTGCGAGGTTTTCGTCAGCCAGGTAGACGAAGACGCAGATCAGCTGGTTCCATTGCTGCTTGCATAACTCTTGTTCGGACGCCGGCGGTCCGGTGGATGCCTGGGCGTCGAAGTAGTCGAAGCAGCAGCCTTCCTGGGCGAGGGCGATGGCGGTGGAGAGGAGCATCCTGCCATCAGTCAGAACACATTCGGGGAATATCCCTTCGGCTTCTAAAGAAATACTACATTGACCGACCATGACATCTTGTTGCTCCGGTAGGCCGGGGCAACAATGTTGAGACTCTCGAGTAGAGTCGCCATGCCGTACCGTTCCTGGCTCGTCAGCGAGGTGATTTGGCCTGGCTTTGTACCAAAGGACGGACGGCGCGACGCCGGCGAGGCGCTAAACATGTCGCCATCCTCCTCCTCGGAAAAGGCAGCTGGGTTGTTGATGGCCTTGGAGTGCCACTCGATCATGAGTAGCATGGCGGCGATGGCGCCAGGTGATCTCGTGTATGGCGAGCCCCACAGGGCCGAGTGCAGATATCTCCGGAGAAACTTCCAGGCCTGCCAGTGGATGCGTTCAGAGCGGATCTCGCCGTGAGAGCCGGACAGCATGTGGTAGCGAGATGATAGGGTGAGAAGACTGATGGACAGTAACGGTTCCTCGGCGAGCAGGAGGCCGTATCTGCTCCTCTCTCGGTAAAAGGGGTGGACGACGGGCCGTAGCGACCACATAACGTCGAAGTAAAAGTCCAGGTACTCGGTGGCCTCGCTCTTTGTGAGGACGCCCTTCCGGACCAGGATAAATTTATCCCAGTCCATTTCGCCGGGCGGCTCTCGCAGCCCAAGCAGCGCATCACCGGCGGCAACCTCAGAAGGTGTCGGGTTGTTGCTGGCACTCGCAGGGCCGGCTACCCGGGGACTCTTGTTCTGCTCCCCAGCTGCGGTAAAGGTTAGTAGGTCGAGGGCATCAGCTGCGTTGTGGAGCTGGGCCGAAATGATGCGACTGCGGGCTGTCGGCTGTGGCTGGCTCATGGTTGACGACACCTCGTTCGGCGAGGCATTGGCGTTTGGTGGACCAACTGGGAGTGAAATTGATGGTAGCGGCGACCGCATAGCCTCGTCCGAGTCCCTTTGAATGGTGCTGAACCAAGTGTTGGTCCCGTGGCGGGCGGAAGGGCCGCCATTGCTGGTACATGTCCGGCCTTGCTGCTCGACTGGAGACGACGTCGACAGGGGCGAGCAGCTGGCTATCCCGCCGGCACCTTCAACCCTGCCGTTCCCTGGCGACAAAGCGTTGGCGGTACGACTGAGCCTGCGACGCGTGTTCCTGGTCTCGCTGAACTCACAGCCGTCAGGATGGCCATCGGCAACACAGCGGCGGCATGGCTGGCGGTTGTCGGCCTCGTCGGGGACACAGCGCGACTTGCGCCGCCTGCACGGCTCGCATGACTGGTATGCGCGCCGGCGCTTGAGCTCGGGGGGAGAGCCCGGGTGGTTGACGGGCAGGAACTGGAGAGGCGGCGCGGAGGGAGTCTGTGCCGGTGCCGGAGCCGGATGATGTCCCGCGTCTGGGCGGGCGGTGTTGCCTGTCATCGGGCAGCGGCAGCGGCAGCGGCAGCGGTGGGTGTGATTTTGTGACAGTGCGGTCCGCGTGGTTGGAGACACGAGTGGGCGGAATGTAGCGTGGAAGTGGAACGAACGGGGGAGGGTTGGCAGTCGCAAAGGGTCAGGCCCCGGAAAGTCTCCATCCGTCCAATCCGGTGGGGAACGCGACGAATTTGAGCTCAGACGACTCCACCCACCCCGCGTTCGGAGTCGATAGCTCCAACCGCCAAGACGCGGGGGGACGGTTTGGGAATGGAGATTTTGGAGACTGCACGTGGGTCCATGGTCGAGTGCGCCCAAATGGTGCCAAACAAGGTTAGGCGTGTCCCACTCGCCCAGGCACCGCAGCCACAGCGGAACGCTCGACTCTGGCCCCGCTTCGTCTCATCCAGGACCGCTTTTCCACTTTTGCCTTCTCCTTTGTGTTTTCCAGGGAGTCGGAGTCCCCAGATTCAGCACCCAGTGTGGGCCGTGTGGGCTCTGGAACTGTCGGCAGTCGTTTTGCGAAACCCAACACGAATCTTTTGTTGGATCGCGACACCATGGTGGACCTCAAGGAGCAGTGGTGGGACGGCCACGATTTGAGACTCGAGGCGACGGCAACCCGACGATCTCTGCTCACGGGTTGCTCAGGCAAGTGGTCGTTGGCCAATTCGTCGCCGTGCTTCTTCCCCTCTTCGACTCTCTCCATGAGAGGGTAGCATTCATCATCCTCTGTCCTTCCATTGGCCGTCCTCATAGCCGAACTGCTCACCCGAGTGTCCAACTGCATTCTTTAGTCACCCAAAGAGTGCTACGAGCCAGCCTCCCCCGGACACCAGGACCCGACAGCGGCATTGCTTTCGGGAGGAAGCCGAGGACACGCTGACACCGAGAACAAATTCGCGTCTTGTCTTTGGTCAGATCTTGTTGCCCAGTCCCAGTCCCCACTCGATCTCGTCTCAACCCCCGCATCCGTTGAAGGTGGACCATCCCGAGAATCTGGGGAACGCCAAAATAAGCGGTGACGCACATGACACCGTTCCGTCGCGCCCTTTGCCGTGCGGTGTCAAACAAGTCAGCTGGGAGACGGCCAGGGATCACGATGTTGATGAGACCGGAATGGGTCCACAAACCGGTGAGTCTCCCCACCAACGTGCTCAAGCTAGGACGGCCGGATCTTCCTGGCGCGGGATAGCCTCCGCGGATCGGACCAAAGCGGCAATGTATCCGCGGCAATATCCAATCCCCAGACTCCCAACAAGCAGGCAATGGGGGCGCGGATCCGGGGTGCTGAACGATGACAGGTTGGAAGCAACTCCCGCTCGCTCTTGAAGTGCCCCCCGGCAGCTGCGGTCGGGAAATGAGATGGGGCGGCCAGAACATGGCATCCATGTGCGCATCCGCTGCCAAGAAAGTTGGGGGAAGCATCAAGTGGGCCGATGAACATCACTCCATCTTGTTAAAACCCATGGCTGACACCCACGAGATGCAGGACTCTCGCTCTACTCATCCCTCCCCGATATCCAACTTCTGACCCTCCCGGGATCATACACGACACGATGGGCTCCGACTCCGAGAAGGCCCAGGCGGCCCCCGTCTGCGAAATGGCCAGCACCAGCGAGTTGGAACATGGCGCCGTTGCCATCGACGCCGAGACTAACAAGAAGCTCCTGAGGCGCATCGACTGGCGTGTCATGCCGGTGGTGAGTCCGAATCCGTCTCCACAGAAGAACTCAGCTGATAGACAACTCAGCTCTGCTTCACCTACGCCCTCCAGTTCTACGACAAGGCCCTTCTCTCACAAGCCGCCATCTTCGGCTTGCGCAAGGATCTCGGCCTTCAAGACGGCCTCAAGTACTCCTGGGCCTCGCTCATCTTCTACTTCGGCTACCTGGTTGGCACCTACCCCATCTCGCTGCTCGCCCAAAAGTACTCGACCCGCGTCGTCATCACCGTCATCTGCATCCTCTGGTCCATCGTCGTTCTCAGCACGCCCGCCTGCAAGGACTATGGCGGCTTCCTCGCCAACCGCTTCATGCTCGGGCTCATCGAAGCCGGCGTCTCGCCCATCTTCATGATGGTCGTCGGCCTGTGGTACACGCATGCCGAGCAGGTCTCGCGCTCCGCCTGGTGGTACTCGTTTTCGGGCGGCTCCAACCTCGTCTCACCGCTCATCAACTACGGCATGGGCCACATCGTCGGCGGCAAGCTGCAGCCGTGGCAGTACATGTACTTCATCGCTGGTGGCGTCACCTTCTTCTGGGGCGTTGCGCTCTGGTGGCTGTTCCCGGACACCCCGCAGGCTGCCAAGGGGTTCACCGAGGAGGAGCGCAAGCTGTTGTTGGAGCGCGTCCGTGGCAACAATGCTGGTTCCGAGAACAAGGAGTTCAAGTGGTACCAGATGCGTGAGGCTCTCTGCGACTACCGCCTGTGGGGGCTGTGCATTGTGTCGATGATGTGCTGCACGGGGTCTGGCGCCGTCACGGTGTTTGCGCCCATCGTTTTCAACGGCATGGGCTTCAATATTTTTGAGTCGCTGCTGCTCAACCTGCCCATTGGCGCGCTGGCGTTCATCTGCATCTTGGGTTCTGGATATCTTGGTCGGTACTTTGCCAATGCTCGGCTGCACATTGTTTCTGGCGCCTGCTTGCCCGTTATCTTGGGTTGCTTGCTGCTGTAAGTTGCCCCTTTTCCGTGAAGGCCGAAAGTATTGTACTGACAGTCGCAGGTGGCGTCTCCCCTCCTCCAACGTTGCTGGCCGCATCGTCGGATACTACTTGATCAACTTCTTCTCGTCCGCCTGGGTCCAGTGCATCGGCATGGGCACATCCAACGTCGCCGGGCACACCAAGAAGGCCGTCTACGCCGGCGCCACCTTCATCGCCTATTCCATCGGTAACATCATCGGCCCCTTGATGTTCGATGCGTACGTTCCTCCCCCCCCCCCCCCCCACCCCACCCCCAACTTTAACCCACCCCAACAAACCACTAACCCCACCCACAGCTCCTACGCCCCCCGCTACGACCCCAGCTTCACCGGCATTCTCATCTGCTTCATCATCTGCTTTTTCTGCGCCGAGATCCTGCGCTTCTTCATGGCGCGGGAGAATAAGAGGCGTGATGAGAAGTATGGCACGCCAGATGATACCCAGGGTCTGGAGGACCTGACGGATAAGGAGAATAAGTCGTTTAGATACCATTTGTAATGAAATGGATGGGATTGGGAATACTTGGGTAGGGGTTTCAATGGGCACGATAGCGAGAAGCTTCCCAGGGTTATGATAGCGGAGCGCGCTGGTCGCTCTTGGGTTTAATATGATGTTTTAGTTCAACTTCAATTGACTGTTCTGAGCTATACAGGTGTCTGGTATGTTGAGGGTATGATCAGTATGAAGGAAGCAAGCGTTGGCGAACCACTTGTTCGTGGGATTGAGAAAGCTTGTTGTTCTCCAGCCTTGCCAGTCACAACCCCGGGCTTTTGGCCTTGTGCCTCCAGATACGGGAGGACAGGTTTAGAGCTTGCCTCTCTGTGAACACCATTGCCGTAAATATTCCACACCGCTGCCCAACTTAATCCTGGTCTTTTTCTCTCTTCTAGATTTTGAGGCTCTGCTTCGGAGAGCACAACATCTCGGAGGAGCCAGTGGTGTGGGTGCGTCTTCCGTTCCACCGCATCAGAAAATGACCCCGTGCCAACATGTCCGTAAGACTAATGGAAGCTAATTTGTTGGCCAGTTCGACGCTCACGCGTCCATTTTCTTCCCTTGTGATTCCAACACAACTCACTTGTCCTCCTTGTCCTCCCTCCTGCTAGCCCCAAAGACAGGGTTAGGGTCTATTAGTCTCTCCCGCTTTGCAAATCGCGGGTCATTTTCGTCCACTGGCGCCTTTCCCCGGATTTTCCCTCTGGTCGCTTGCTGCTGTGCCGCCCACGCGCGTCCCCAAGCAGGCTGCCAAAAAAACTCAAATCACCGCACACCTGACGACCCCACGGCGGCCGCTTTCTTCAAACTCGGACGCCTGAACTCCCATCAGTTGTAGGACTGTGGCAAAAATGTGCTCGTCTGAAGTCCTGGAGCGCGCACCACGTTCTGTCTCCCGCAATTCTGCCTTGTTGACTTGTTCCAAGACGCGCGTCGCCATTCTCTGCTGGTCAGATGCCTGGGCCTGCCTCACGTCGATGTCTGCCTCATCTGGCTGGTGGAACGGGCCGGTGGTGAGCTGGCTGGTGGTCGGTTGGACGTGAGCGGTGGTTTCTCGTGGCCGGACCCGGTCTCGGACATCAACGGCTGCTCGACGGCCATCCCAGTCCGACCACGTCCCTGTCCTGCAAGACATCCGTGGCGGGCATGGAATGCAACCGAATGCTTTCTTCCCGCTGCGGGCTCCTGCAAGCCAGCACGATGATGACATCAATTCGCGCCGGCTGGTTGGCGTTCGGGAGTCCTCCGGCGCAGGCGTCAAACGGTTCCTTCGATGTTGTGGTGGCTCAGTCTGCGGGTGGTCTGCAGGATGTGGAGGAGGGGTCGAAATTGAGCAGCGTGAGTGGCCGCCTTCGTGCTCCGCCACTGGTTCTCGACCCCCTGGTGCTGCGGCTGGCGTCCTGCGATGCGCGCGCCATCCCCTGTCCGGCAGGGGTCGGTCTGCACCCTGCAAGGCACTGGCACTGCAGGAAGAGCATCGTGGCTGCAGGGCTCCCTCACCTGCCCCTCACCGTCCGTCGCGACCTTAAAAAGCTTTCTCGCAGACCTTGGCGCCACTGCCATCGCACCACCATCTGCACATCATCCAAGACACATATTTCTCCATCGCGCCAATCATCAGAACCTCAGCCCTACGACGTTGAACAGTGAATACCCCACCCGTTCGCCGGGAGACGAGACCCTTAAAAGCCCACCCCCCCCGACCCAAGGGTCCCCCGTCCACTTACCCGAGTCTATCCCCGGACACAACTTCAGACTCAGACACACACCCGGCCCTTCGGCCCAGTCACCACAATGGCCTGGTCCGACGCCTCCTACAACTGGTACTCGACCTCAGACTACTCGGACGTCCTGGTCGACGACCGCCACCGCTGCCGCGTCGAGGGCTGCCGCCGGAAACAGGCCTCCACCAGGTCCCCGGACGGCCGCAAGAATTACTCGAACCACTGCTTCAACCGTGCGTCTGCCGTCTCCATGTCCTCGAGGGTCTCCCTTGCTAACTCTGTGTCAGACAACTGCTCCAGGACATACCATGATGACAGCCTCGGCGTCTTCCACTGCACCACCCCGAAGGAAGAGGGGGAGCGCTACTGCCCTGACCGTGAGTATCAGCTCCTCTCTTGCCGAGTACTTTCATTGACAGCAGCAGACTTGAAGTGCGGCGTCACCGGATGCACCAGAGAAGGAGAATGGCTCGGCGCCCGCGAGTACATCCCCTGGTACTGCCTCGACCGTACGTCCACCCACCTCCCCCCCCCCCCCCCCTCCCCAAGCCATCCCACTAACCCCCCTCCAGACCGCTGCCGCCACCCCTCCTGCCGCTCCAAAGCCACCTCCCCCACCCAACAACGCTGCACCACGCACTTCACCAAATGCTCCGTCTCGTCCTGCCCCCGCCCCTGCCACCAGCACCGCGACGGCCGCCTCGACATCGTCTGCGCAGTGCACTACGGCACTTTCAAATGCGTCTGGGGCGCCGGCTGTTCCCGCCGCACCGGCTATAACACGCGCTACTGCCCCGCCCACAAATGCGCCATCCCTTCCTGCACCTCCTCCCGCGACCCCGCCGGCAACCGCGACGCCTGCACCGCCCACACCTGCTCCTCCCCGGCCTGCCCCAACCCCATCGCCCATCCTTCCCAGTCCCAACCAGGTACCACCTCGCAGCACTGCACCACCCACTCCTGCCTGGCGAGGGCGTGCCCGAACCCGAGGCATACCGCGTCCGGGTCGGAGTTTTGTCTGGCGCATACGTGCGCGACGCCGTCGTGCAGGGGCGAGGCGTTGGCGCCGGGGTCGAGTCATTGCGCGAGGCATGTGTGTGGGCGGGCGGGGTGTGGGAACCCGAGGTTGAGTGCGGTGGCGAGCAGTATGCTGGGGGTGGGGATGGAGAGGGATAAGTGCGCTGAGCATGCCGCTGCTTCTGCTATTCCCTCGGGGTCGGCGAGGAGGAGGTCGACGTCGCTGGATGGGGGGGGTGGGAGTGGGGGGGTGGATATTGAGTTTGATTTTGCGGGGTTGAGGGAGAGGTTTGAGTTTGGGGGTGGTGCTGGGGGCACCAGGGAGGAGCAGAGGTTGGATAGGGAGAGGAAGAGGTTGAGTGATGATTTGGAGGGGTTGAGGAGGAGGGAGAGGGAGAGGGAGAGGGAGAGGGAAAGGAGGGTGAGGAGGGATCGCGAGGAGTTGGAGAGGCTGCAGAGGGATCTGGGGGATTGGAGGAGGCAGTACCCGGGGTGGGATGGGTATATCTAAGGGGTGGAAGTGTGTGTTGTGGGTTTCTTGTGTTGGGAGGCATTTCTTGCATCGGGGGCCCTAACTTGGGGTGGAGTTTTCTTGGGACGGAGAGGTTTCCTTTGTTGGGTGGGATCTATTTTCAAGATAGTCTGCATGCTTCTTGGGTCAGAAGAGGCTTCATTAGGGAGGCGGTTTGACGGTCTTTGGCTTCTTACAGGTCTACCCTGGTTTGTTTGTTAGGGTGAGACTTTTCCCCTTTGCTCTCGTCCTTTATCCGCTAAAGTATCGCGCTAACAAACAAACCAGGGTAGGCCTGTATGTCTTTGTTTGGGGGAGATAAGATGGGTGCTTCTGGCGGATGATACCCATGTTTGAGAAGTTTCGATTTACGTTACATACCCTTGTATTTAGACGCTCTGGTAGAGCACCAGGGAGTTTGGGCATCAGATTGGCGATACAGGCGTTTTTGGCTTATACAGTCGTGTCCATTTCGCAGCAGTCGTGATGTCAGTGTTGTGCCTTGCAGCCAATGTTTTGAGCTGAGATGCCTGTCTGAGACGTCCACCACTCCTTCATCACCGTCTCATCTGCTCTCTGGCAAGCGAGGGAGAATTGGACAAGGCTCGAGGTCCAGACTCGCCCAGGGCTTCCCCAGAAGCAAGTGGAGACGGCTCAAAGGGGCAGGTCCCGGGATCCGGGCGGCCGGCAGTGGAGGAATGTGGGGTAAGCCGGCCCGGAGCGTGTTTCAAGACCCCGACTTGCCGGAAATGGGAGGACAGCCGGGCCGGGGCTTGCTCGAATGACCTCGCTCCAGACGCTGTCCTCCAAAGTCAAGACAGTCTGTTCAATGATGCAGAGTAAGATTTTTGATCATGAGTGTTTCAGGCAGCAGTTTTTCCCTCGTGGATAGGTCTCGCTCAACATTCGGCCGGCCGAGGTTGGCTGAGAACGCCCATGTTTCATTTCAACCTAAGCGCTGGGGCTAAATCAAGATGCAGACAGTCTGCGTATCCGTATCCATATCATCTTGCAGCAGAGCATCGATCTGATGATGGCAATTCCACAGTCAGTGCGACATAAGCGTACGACCTGACTCGGTCCATTGAACTGCCGACAGTCCAAGGGACGGCCCGGCAGTCATACCACTCACCCACCCTTTTGATGTCACTTTCCCATCCCCATCCGGCCCTTTCTAGCAACCGCCAGCTGGCGGTAGCGATCACCTCCCAACCAAACACCTTCCACGCCGCCGCCACGTCCCAGTGCTAGCCGTCTTGGCATACGCAGCTGGATGCGGGGAGCCGGCGATCAACCCAGGCGCGTAACTGCAATCTCCCGTGGTGTTTCGAGAGTCTGCTGGTCCACTGCCGCGCCGGTCAGCAAACCAGGAAACCCCCACACCCTCAACCTGGAGTGGACTGACGCCGCCGCGATGGACCTGCCTGTTGAAGGCGGCGATAAGCAGCCAAGCTGTTGATATGCCGATGAACATGTGGGGATCCCCGTCTAATTCGTGTTGGGTGTTGCAAACGCCGCGTGGTTCAGGGACGGGAGGTCAATGGCTAGAACTGGGGGGTTGATGTGCATGGGAGTGCCGGGGCTGAAGGGTATAAGAGAGCCGCTCCTCTCTGGCGCAAACCATCTAGACCTCTCTTCTCCGCATCGACATCCTTCAACCATCACCATGCATTTCTCATCCCTCCTCTTCACCGCCACGGCTGTGCTCGCCGCCGTTAACGAGCCCTGCATCGGCTCAGGAGGCAGAGCCGGTACGCCTCCCCACTCCCTTCACTCTATCCCAACGCTAACATAACACCCCCAGGCGTCTGCCTCTCCAGCGCAACCTGCACCTCCTCTGGCGGCGTCTCCATCAGCGGCGCCTGCCCCAACGACGCCGCCGACGTCAAGTGCTGCACCAAAGCGTCCTGCAGCAACGGCAGCGCCGGCAACTGCCGCTGGCAGAGCGACTGTGGCGGCAGTTCCGTCTCGGGCCAGTGCCCCGGCCCCGCGCAGATGAAGTGCTGCTCGTCTGCCGCGGCTGGGTTTGGGGGGTATGCGGCGGCCAAGATCCCCGCTGTTGGCGCTTGTCAGTCGGTTTCTGTGGAGGGGTCGAAGAAGGTTGTTGCTGCGTTCCCGGGGAGGGTGAGGGAGATTTTTTGTACGCGGGATTGTGCGTGTCCGGGGACGTCAGAGCATTGTTGTGGGAAGGCGATTGATTTTATGTGCTCGGATGGGGGTGGTGTAAGTTGACTCTGGGCGGATGAGTGACGATGAGGGGAGGTGCTGATAATGTCTAGGTTCCGACCATGTCTGGCCGCGAGATCGCCGAGTGGGTAATGAACAACCGCGGCACGCTGAACCTCAAGTATGTCATCTGGGGCCAGCGCATCTGGAACCCGTCGGTCGACGGCGTCAAGGCGTGGACCAGCTGGCGCAGCATGGAGGACAGAGGCTCCATTACCCAGAACCACTGGTGAGGATGTCCGTATTCACGCTGGTGATGAGTCTGCTAACTTTGCTTCTAGGGACCACGTCCACGTCAGCTTCAACTAGGGGGCGATTGTCACGAGGTTGGAATCGGTCAATGGATCGGTTCAAGGGCAGTTGTCAGTCGTCTTGTCAGCTTGGTTTTGCGTGGCTGTTGCATTATTTTGAGCCGATGTTGCTGGAAGAGGAAGGCGACAGATACTGGACGATTAGCACAAAGACTCGAGAATAAAAGTCTGTCACACGGTTGAGAATTAACGGAGCTCCATTCCGTAACTGTCGTCAACTCCTCGGGTGGCTTCATCAGATCATCAGGTTTTTGTGTGTGGAAGAAATGCATGTGTTCCAGAAAGGAAGC
This sequence comes from Chloridium humicola, assembly GCA_027569505.1. Lineage (NCBI taxonomy): Eukaryota > Fungi > Ascomycota > Sordariomycetes > Chaetosphaeriales > Chaetosphaeriaceae > Chloridium > Chloridium humicola. The sequence goes on from JAPDFF010000029.1 coordinate 51,206, forward strand.
TGCGTTAACGCCGCCACAAGCCGAACGCCAAGGCACTTGGTCAGTCTTGGCGCGTCACCCCACTACCGGCTGCCCCGCCCTTCCCGAGCTCCGTCAGACAAGCTCTTTCCCATTGAAGAGCTGCTGCCCCTCTCCTGTTCCTTTCCTCAATGCAAACCCTCCGCATTCTTTCTCGAACAATTGGCATCGCCAGACCTTTCACCCTCCCCCGACGAACCCTGAGCAGCTTCCGCACCATGGACTACGACACCATCCTGCAGGGGAAGTACCCCGCCAAGCAACACGCGAAGCGCGTCGTCGAATACATCCGCTCCAAGGTACCCAATGCGTCGGGCGCAATCTACCTCGAGAGCCGTGCGACGAAGCTTCTCGAGGACAACGATGAGCCCGAGCCGTTCCGGTACGCTTCTGCTGAAGCCCGTATGACCCATCACCCCCGCTGAGGAGACTCACGCAGGCAGCGCCGCTTCTTCTACTACCTGACCGGCTGCGAGCTCGCCGACTCGTACGTCGTCCACGACATGGACTCGGCCAAGACGACCCTCTTTATCCCCCCCGTCGACCCCGAGACCGTCATCTGGTCCGGTCTGCCCGTGTCTGCCGAGGAGGCTCTGCAGAAGTACGACGTCGACGAGGTCAAGTACACGACCGAGGTCAACGCCGAGCTGGTCCACATCGCGGGACAGAAGTCCAAGTCGACCGTCTTTGCGATCCCCCACTACGTCTCCGAGGAGGTTACGTTCCTCGGCTTCGACGAGAAGAACTTCACCATCCTCAAGGAGGCCATCGAGGTCTCCCGCGTCGTCAAGGATGACTACGAGCTCGCCATGATGGCCAAGGCCAACGCCATCAGCAGCGACGCCCACCGTGCAGTCATGGAGAAGGTCCGCCACGCCAAAAACGAGCGTGAGCTCGAGGCCGTCTTCCTGGCGCACTGCATCACCGCTGGTGCGCGCCACCAGGCCTACCACGGCATCTTCGCCGGCGGCCGCGCCGCGTCCACCCTGCACTATGTCCACAACAACGCGCCCCTCGGCGGCAAGCAACTGCTCCTCCTCGACGCCGGCTGCGAGTGGGACTGCTACGCCTCCGACATCACGCGCACCTTCCCCATCAACGGCAAGTTCACCCCGGAAGCCCGCGCCATCTACGACATCGTGCTCAAGATGCAGCTCGAGTGCATCGCCGCCCTCCAGGCCGACGTGCTATGGGACGACATCCACCTGCTGGCGCACAAGATTGCCATTGACGGGCTGCTTGAGCTGGGCATCCTCAGGGGCGACAAGGAGGAGATCCTGGCGAGCCGCACGAGCGTGGCCTTCTTCCCCCATGGTCTGGGCCACTACCTGGGCATGGACACACATGATACCGGTGGCAACCCGAACTACGCCGATGAGGACACCATGTTCCGGTATCTGAGGGTGAGGGGGCGGTTACCCGCGGGTAGTGTGGTGACTGTCGAGCCGGGTATCTACTTCTGCAACTTTATCATTGAGCCGTATCTCAAGGACGAGAAGCATGCCAAGTTTATTGATGCCAAGGTGCTGGAGAAGTACTGGGATGTTGGCGGTGTGCGGTAAGTGACCTGAAGGGGGTGTGTTCGTGTGTTTTGTGGGACATGGCACTGACACTCTGGCAGTATCGAGGACAACCTGGTCATCACCGAGGCCGGGGCCGAGAACCTGACAACGGCGATTAAAGACCCCGAGCATATGGAGAAGATTGTTTCTAGTGGCTGAGCGTTTGTTGTAGGTTCGTTTCGTTGCTATATCCTGAAAGGGAGGGGGTATTCCGATTCTCATGCAATCAGGCACTCTGCAGAGGCTTGTTTTCTTGGAATATATAGCCATAATACACTGGCCGATATCAATGACCCGGTTGTCGATCGCATTTCCATTTTCATTAGGGGAGATTTAGATTCGCCCCTAGAGCAATGTGGTTTTTGCATTAAACTTTCTGTTCGCTTGTGTCTAGCCACCGTTATCGATACAGTCCGGACGACTTGCTCCTAGTCACCCACACAAGACCTGTCGGGCGATGGCCACCACCACCCCCTGGACCATCTGCAGACTGCCCGCCTTTCTGCCACCCACAACCCACATCTGCTGCAGCTCTCCGGAGCTGCAGCCTCACACAACCAACTAATACAACACCATCCAACACATCACCAACGTTGCTGTCGTGCCTGTCTTCTGACAAGATCCCTTCCATAACGTCACCTCCCACGATCATGACAACATGAAGGGTCCGCCATCATCGAGCCAGTTGTTGTACGCTTGGTACTATGCAAAAAGGGGCCGTCTACCCACACTGACATCACCGCATACAGCCCCTTTCCATCTCACTTCTTATACCCCTGGACTTCCACCTCTGTCCCCAGTCCTCCCCTCAAACCCAATGTTAACTTCTTCCCCAATCCCACACACCAAACCTACCTCAAGCAGACCATACCCCCAATCAATTGAAGTCTACCACCTGTCCCACCATGTCCAAAGCACCCGCCTACACAGAAGATACCAAGCTGGGCGCCGACCTCCCCCGCGACGCCCCCACCGGTCAAGTCTATGGCGATTCCTACCGCACCCACGGCATGAATGAGCCAAACCCTGTCGTGTCGGACGCCGCACCTGTTGAGGACCCTATGGAGAAGGGAGATCCGGATTCGAAGGCGATGCTTGGTTAGTCTTCCTCGTTTTCTTTGCAGTTATTGTTGCAGGGTTTTTGTTTCCGCTTGACTCTGTTGTCCGCCCGGGTGAGATTTTCTATGGGTGGAATTTTGAGTGGGTAGGTGGGTGAGGGATTGATGGTGATGGTGATGATGATTCTTTTTATATGACTATGACTAGAGGCTGACGAAAAAGGAAAACAGAGAAAGATGAGCGCGAGGCAATGGACAAGAGCAACATCCTCAAGGGCAGCAGGACTCGGCATTCTAAGCCGATGGGTTCGTATCAGGAGGGTGAACCTGAGTAACCAATATTGGGGGGTCAGTTGGAAGGAATGAGTGTTGTGCGTGGTTGTATGTTCGAGTATGTGTTCATGTTATGTAGGCCAACCAAAGTGAAGACGTTGAAATTACCTAGACATGTGAAATTTAGATGTGCAGATACAACTTGAAGTCTTTCCCTTCTAGAATAACTAAAAGAGTCTGCTATGACCTAGTGCACTCCTCGGAAGACTATGTACATTTGCTGAGTTTAAATTACGAGGCGGAAGTCAAGAAGAGGAGTATTTCCAAAGAGCTGAAGGGTACATTCTCTATTGCAACGATCGGAGCTCCCTTAATCCGGGAAAGCACCCTGACTGTGGAACGCAAGTGGTAGCACGGCAACAATTCCATAAAGGTTGCAAACACAAAGAGAATATGGTAAAGCAATGCTCGATTATCTACCAAAACACCCGTCTCTGTCTATTAAGTAGCAGCCAGGATGGTCGTCTCCCAATTCCGTCTTGCTACCCATTCTCCATCCATCTCTCTTCTCCCCTTTCCAATAACCCAAGCGGGTTCCAACCCCTTCCCGTTTGCCTCCTTACTACCTTACTAGTAAGCGAATTTACTCTTCCTCATCACCCTCAGACGCCTTCTTGCCTTGCTCCTTCCCAGAAGTCTCAACGACATTCTTCTCGGGCTCACCGGCCTCCTCCTTGGGTTGGTCACCGCTGAAGTCGAAGATATTCTTGGCAGGCTCGCCGACGGGCGGCTTGGGAGGCTCGGTATTGGGGGGCATTTCGTGTGGTTTGGTTTTGGGTGTCTTGAGAGGTTGTTAGTTGGATGTCTCTGAGAACCTGACTCCCAGTGTTGTCAAGCTGAGGGGTGTGTGTGTTGGCTTACGTTGGATGTTTTGGGTTTATGATTGCGTTAAAAGGGGTGAGATGGTTGTAAGTTTGGTGTGGTAAGGAGACAAGCTGTTGGGAGGGCTGCCACAAAAGGCATTGGGCATCGCCATTAAATATATATAGTTACATATAAACCATCGAAAAAGAGGATTTGGGCTGTTGCCACGAGGCCACCCTGCGTTGGAGGACAGCAAAGCAGTTGGTGGTTGGTTTTGTCACGGTGCATTTCTCGTCGTGACCATAACAAAGCACTTCAACTTGAAGAAAGCGAATCCAATCATATGACCACGGTGTTGTGATCTTGCCGCGGTCATACCTAACTTCGAGATACCAGAACCTGTCCTTTTCCACGAGGCTGTTGTCCAACGGATGCTGTCATCCCAGTAGTTCATTCATGCAGCTCTCTTTGTAACATATCAGATGCCTCAACACCTGAGTTGCCAACCTCCGCGAGTCTAGTCCCCAGTAACACCAAATGATCACTCACGTTGACACAGATGACTGTGAACCATTCACAATGAATGGGATCTTGCACACAACAATGCGGACCAAAGACGCAACAGTTCAAGTCGGCCAAAACTAAGGCGAGGTTTGTGTAACTTCTTGGGTAGACACCCCCATCCCTATTCGTACGTTCGGACACTGACGGTGCAGCAACTGAACCACAGGTCCGGCAGATCGGAGTTGAGTTAACCCCTTAAAGTACCTCTTGAACCCATCCCCCAAGACCGAGACTCCCACCGAGTATTTCACCGGCGCTAAGACTGAGTAGGTAGTTACTCCGGGGTCCGGGCTCTGGAAGAGATTCTTCAAGCCCCGTCTCACCCCTCGACCTTTAATACATACACGGCAGGTTCATGATACGGATGTCTTACTATCTGGTTACCGTGAGCGTGGATACATATGCCATAACCCATCCGAGATCTTACATCCACACCCGAGTTCAAGACACAAAACAGGGGATCATACATTACCACCATAACAGCCCGCTCCTTCAGAAGGCTAGGCCTCCTCCCCATACTTCTTCAACAACTTCACCTCCTCCCCCGGCTGCCTCTCGACCCACTCTCTGCTCTCTCGCAGCTGCCAAGTGCGGGACACGATGTCTTCCGTCTCTGTGAGGGAACGTTAGCAGATATTTGGACAATCTGAGGGCGAAAGCGCAATGACAGAGGGTAGGAGGGGGGAACGGGAAAGGGGGAGGGGGGAGGGGGGGGTTGACTGGAGACACACTCTTTGCGGCCGGCTGTTGGCCAACCTCAGGCTGCTCGGTAGGGAGGCCCTCGGAGCCGGGGGCAGGGGCCTGGATGGGGATCTCGTTTTCTTCTTCCATGATGGTTGATGGAAATTGGATTCTTTAGTTTTGGGTGGTACGTCGAGAGACTCAGGATAGTTTGGAAGGGCTTTGTGGGAGAGGCAGAAGCGAGAAACCGAATGGAGGATGGGGGGAAAACTCGCGGAGATATGTGCAGCTGGCAGATACACCTGATGACCAGTCGTCTGATGTATGAGCCGTGGCCTAAAAGGGAAGACGCAGCTGTGATATCACCGGTCTAGATGATGGCCAACCACGAGCGGCTCTCGGGGCCTTGACGCCGGTTACTACCTACTTATCCCTGATCCTTGACTTCGCACCAACACCGCAACCACCCATCACAGGTAACCGACCACATGGTTCGTTTCCGGCATTAATGGTTCAAATTGTATTCCGTAATAGATAACCTTCAAGAGAGTTGCTATGCACTGCCGATGAAGTTTATTTGCCCCAAAGAATAACAGAGCCCAACTCCAGAAAATGCACGAGTGTAATGCCGCAGCACATGTTGTTATCCAAAACTTGAGCTTGCACAGAGCACCACGACGGCAGACTCCTCCCACTAAGTTCCAAGCAACAGACGCCCCTGAAACGAAGCTCCATGACGACCCAAACTCCCAATACTATGCCCCCCAAGATGCTTCAAGCCACGTACTTTCATCCCCCACCCCAAACTCCCCTCCTAAGCCACAGCCTCGACATCCCCACACACCGCTCTCCCCCCCGGCTGTTCCCTCACCGGCAACTGCACATAACTCCCCACATCCTCCTCCTCCTGCACCCCACCACCCCCCTCCTGCTGCTGCACCACCTCATATCCCCCCATATACCCATGCTCATGCTCATGCACATTCCACGCCTCGGCCCCCCTCCTCACCATCCCCCAATGCCTCCCCAACACCTCCGCATTCACAGCCAGCTCAAACCCCGTCAAAAAACAAAAACTCACCTCCAGCCTCGACAGCTCCCTCGGCGACACCCCACCCACTCTCGCAAACCTGCTATGCGGATACGTCAGATCCTCGAGCGCCTTGACAGCCACCCTCAACCCCGCCAAAAGCAGCCGGTGGGCGTTGCGCTGCGTCACGACGATGGCGCGCTCGAGGACGGCGAGGCGGTGGATGTAGAGCGAGGCGGCGACATAGACGGCGGTGGAGAGCGGGCAGTACTGGTGGATACGCAGCAGGTAATCGGTGATGGAGATGGGGGGCGGGACGCGGCAGTAGAATTTGCGGGAGATGGCGGCGTGTTGGAGGTTGAGGGGCTGGGAGTTTTCGCCGACGACGGTGTGCGGGGGGAGGGGGTGTTGTTGGGGATGGTGTTGGTGTGGAGGTGGTGACTGGGGGCGCAGGCGGACGCCGTCGATGGGTTGATCTTGGGTTTCGGGCTGGGGTTGTGGTGGTGGTGCGGGTGAGCGGCCTGCTAGTGGGGTGGTGAGTGCGCTGCCGCGTTGCTGGGCGGCGAGGCGCGCGAGGCTCTTTTCCGAGTTGGAGCGCACGATGCTCTTCTTTTCTGCTTCCATCGCGCGCATGTGTGGGAGTGTAGGGCTCTGCTGCGGCGGTGTTGGCGGGAGGTGGTCGCCTGTCATGCTGACCAGGGCCTCGATGCCGGCGCTGAGCAGCTTCAAGGCGGCCTGGGGCGCGATCTTAAAGACGTCGTCGACCTGGGCCGCAAGTGTGGGCGACGATACATGGTCGGCGCTGGGATGGAGGTAACCCAGCAAATCGTCGTTTTCGGGGGCGGGCGGTGGTGGCGGCGAGGGAACAACGCTCGAGTCGCTGCCAGCGGAATGTGTCCTTGACGGTTCGGGTCGTGGTTCTTGTTCGGCCATGTTGTGGGACGTGTCGCACTCTTCGCGCGGGGCTGTGCCTCGCAACGGCGTCGAAAGGACGATTTCGAGTTGGGACGGGACAAAAAGTTGCTGTTCAAAAATGGCGCTGAGTGAGCGTTCAGTTGGGTTGATGGGGCGCTAAGAAGTTAGGCTCGGGGTCGTTATGTCGGCCAGGGCGGCTCCTCGATATTGTGTATCCTGCGAAGTGTGGGCGCCAGTCTCATGGTCTATCGTCTCGCGGTCTCGAACAGTCGAACAAGGCTCGGTGTGTCTCGTGATGGCCACGAGATCTCTGGGTGTCGACAGGTGGGGTTGGGCGGGTCAGGAGGGGCAAATTGGGCGCGACGTCGTGGGGCAGATGGAGCCGGTGCCTGGCCGGGTCTCGAGGTCCGAGAATCTTCAACCACAAAACGAGATGGTGATTTTCTGGGACGCTTCAATTTGGTGAATGTTGTTGGTGGTGTTTGAGTTTACGATTGTTGTCGTGGGCAGAGCCGAGAATGGCGGGAAAGGCCGCAATAAGTCCTATCTTTTGCGACGCTTGTGGTCTGTGCGCCCTGCAGCACCTGGTGACGCACTTTTGCAGCAGAAGCGACAGCAAAAACGACGCCTCAGATTCTTTTCTTTCTGTCGTTGACATCAACCCAGCCCAGCGCCTTGGCTGAGGCCACTGCATGCAAATGAGCGGCGCGGCGGTTGCTGATCAGTGTCAATACCGACAGTCGCGGATGCCATCCGGGTTGGCCTCCCTCCAACCAGCAGCCTTCCCGATATCAGATCGTGGCGAGCGAGGATCGACGGGCTGCATCTCAGGCCTGGACTGGCAGGTCTCAGCTCCCTCTGCTGCCTCTGCGGCGACATGGATGGGCATTACGGGCGTCAGCGCAACGTTCCTTGAAAATGATAGCGATGCCAGCCAAGGTGCTGGTGGGGGAAGCACACCAACTTCGAGCCAGATCGAAGACATGCAGGTTCTGTCACACACCACCGACGGAGTATCAATGACACAACACTGGGGCATTTGCTCCGGACTTGGTGCTGCAGGGCGGTTGGCCATTGTCCAGTGCCGGGCCGAAGAGGGTGGGATGAAGAGGAAAGAAGGTTTGGAGTAGATTGGCATTGCAAAGCTGGCTCTCTGTCACTAATCCATGCAGCAAATCCGGCGTCATCCCCTCGGCACGATACCCGAACCTGTGCGCCCCCACGCAGCACCCTACTTCCAAACACGCCTAACAGAACGCAACCTTGCAGTCGACAACAGCCGTCTGCCCGCCCTTGACCACCTCGATGGCCTCATTGAGCACCTTCTCAAGGTCAATCGCCTGGTCAACCCGCGCGGTATACAGATCGCCTCCCGCCGCCGCCTTCGCAATGCCGCCAAAGTCGGGGATGGGCCCATCGATGGCGATGTTGATCTCCTCGTTCGTCGCCTGCGAGCCCAGCCCATCGGGGTGAACCAGGAGCAGCGATCTTCTCGGCGCATTCCAGCCTATAGTACAGTCAGCAACAACCACGTCTCTCAGTAATCACTATCATGACTTACCCTTGTTGTTCAGGACAATGGTCAGAACCGGGAGATTGTACCGCTTCGAGATCCAGTACACACTGCTGGGCACCGAGAAGAGGAACGTGCCGTCGCCCACAATCTGCACCACAAACTTGGGCTTCTCGCCCTTGGCCTGGCCCTCGATCTCGCTCGCGAGCCTGATACCCAGCGCACCACCGCCCGACCACCCAAGGCCGCCACCACCACAGTTGAGCCACTGGCCCGGCAGCGTAGGCTGGATGGCGTCGTGCACAAATACCGTGTTGGTGACGGCCTCGACCGCCCAGATGGTGTCCTTGGGGCACATGTCGCGCAGCTTGCTGCACAGGTAGCTGGTCCCGAACTCGCCGTTTTCGAGCGGCTTCAGCCGGGCCTCAATCCCCTCCAGCCGCTTCTTGTGCGACTCCTGCAGCGCCGTCCACCGCTTCTCTCTCTCCTCCCCTTGCAGCTGCTCCTTCAGCCCCTCGTCCGACTTGAGCAGCGTTGTGATCTGCTCGACCGACGTCAGCGCGTCCGCGCGGTACCGGTGCTGCGCCTGGATCCAGTGCACCGGCATCATCTGCTTCAGCGGATCAACATCAATGTGAAAGATCTTCGCGTCCTCCCTTGGCTTGCACTGCGTCGCGATCCACGGCACATCACAATCCAACACCACAATCACATCTGCAGTACGAATCGCATCCTCCACCCCATACCTCAACCCCAACCACCCCGGATGATCCGCCGGAAAGCACATATCGCTCCCCCCCGTATCCAACACCCTCAACCCCCTAACCATATCTGCCAACTCCACCAACGCCCCGGGCACCTTCTGATTCCGCCCCGCATACCCCGTCACCACCAACGGCTCCTTCGCCCCCGCCAACGCCTCCGCCACCCTCCTCACCTCCCTCCCACTCAACCCCCCCAACTCCACCGCCTCCCACTCCTCCTTCCTCACCTTATACTCCCCAATCTCCATCTCCATCACCTCCCGACTCCCACAAAGATACACCGGCCCCTGCGGCTGCGAAACCGCAAACTGCAGCGCGCGATTCACCATCTGTTTCACATTCACGCCCGTCTTGATCTCCCCTGCGTAGCGGCAGTACTGCGCCACGATCTGCTTCTGGTCGGGCACGTCCTGCACCCAGTGGATGAACTCGGTGCGGGAGCCGCGCAGCTCGCCGTCCTGCGTGATGGGCGAGATGCCAGCGAAGACGAGGACGGGGGCCCGGCCCGTGGACGAGTTGTGCACCGCTGCGCCGAGGCCTTGAGTGCCGACGTCGACGTGGACGATTACGGCTTGGGGGTGACCGGTTAGGCGGGCGTAGCCGTCGGCCATGGACATTGCTACCATCTGGGATGGGGTTTAGTCACCTGTGGTGGGAGAAAGGAGGCAAAGGGAAGGGGGGTTAAGGGAGGGGAGGAGGAGGGGGAGGTACCTCGTTGGGGCAGGTAATCATGCGCGGAAACTGGCCCTTCTTCTCGCGCGCGCCCTTGACCATGGCTTCAATGATGCTGGGATGGTCTGAGCCGAGGTTGACGAAGACGTAGGTCACGCCCGCTTCCCAGAGCGCCTCGAAGAAGGCGAAGGATGCCGTGTACATCTTGGGCGACGGCTCGGTGTTGTTGGCGGCTGGGGTAGCGAGGGTGGAGGACCAGCGTTGGGGTGTTAGAGTGGGATGGGTTGAGGGTGCACTGTTGCTGGTAATGGTGGTGTTGGTCAGGGTGCTTGGCGATACCAGAGGGGTGGTTCGGTTGACTCCTTGCAGGTGCTGGGAAGGGGGGAGGGCCGTGGTGTTATTGCTCTGGGAAGTGCCGTCGCAGGGACGACCCGATGACGAGATGAACCGGAATGCGGCGGCAGGTCCCCGCAGGCCGGCGGCAGCTGCTGCAGCGGAATGGGACTGGAGCACCCGACTGGCCCTCGTGGCCCGGGGCGGGGCTGCGCGGAGCAAGGGGGGCATCGCGGGGAGTGCGGGGTGGTGGCGTTGTTGCGGGAGAGGGGAGGTCCTGGTGTGGGTTCACAACCGGGAGGGTTACACGGGACGGATGAGTCGGGAGCTCAGGATAAGGTCCTGAGAGGTGAGGTGGAGGTAAGCTTCCTTGTCCTCGTTGGTGCCCCTGCCACTACCGAGCTCTGTCTTGGACTTGGCGATGTCAACACCTGGGGACTAGTGTCACCGCATATGTTGGGATCCAGATTCGAGTGGACTCAGGTATCCCGAAAGTCACTTTTCGTTCGATGTTCGGTCGAAGCGTGGACAAAGACTTTGAGAAACCCGCCAGTCACTATTTATTGGTCGGGTTATTCAAGGTGTAAGTGCCCCGGTCTCGGCTTAAGCCCCTCATCGCCCCTTTCTCCTCATGACGCGTGCTTGGTCAAGTGACCTGCTCCAACCGCTCCCTACGGTTAGAGTTACCTAACACGACGTCTCGGGAGACGAACCATCCCAATGTCAACCAACAGAATGCCACGCGGGGTGAACCGGGGATGGGTCCCCGGTCATGGACTCGGGACCCCGCATTCCCCGCATCTTCGGCCCCACAAACTCGGTACTTCGAATCCGGGACCGGCGGCGGGGCCGGGCATTGAACTTAAATCACATCCGGACCACATCGCTCGACCCCGATACCCACCCTATCTTTTACGCCGCCCCAGGTTCCCCCATTGGCAACTCTTTTGTCCTCACCATCCATCCTCAACTGCACTGGCATGCCCAGCAAACACCACCCCCTGAGCCGAGGATTGCCGTTCCGAGGGGCCGTGTCCTTGTCGTCTGCGGGGTAACCGGGATGCTGCCGGCGAGTCAAACCAGATTCGCTTGGGCATTGTTCTCCATGTCTTGGTTGTGACACATCCCGCTGCCATCCGAAGTCGGTTGGGGACTCCCGAGGCGGAGGCGGAAGACGTCGGGGCATTAATTGCGGAATGGACCCGGGTCGACGTCGGATCGGGCCTGGCCTTGTCCGGGGATGGCCATCAGATGCAGCCAGATTAGGCTTGAGTCTTGGGCTAGATTGGTTGAGATTCGGGCTCGAACGCGTTGCTGAGCTGAGGAATCGACTTCGTTCTCCTCGCCATCCTCGGCCCCTTTTCCCAATTCATCAGCCCATGGCTGGCTTCATCAAAGCGATGTTGGGTCAAACTACTTCTTCGCTAGCCTTCTTCGCGTTATCTGGGCCTTTGCCGTACTTACGTATTCAACTGGTAGTTGTTGTTGTTTTATCATCTTGATGTTGAACGTTGGCAGATTGCGCTCAACGTTCGGTAGTTTGGTTCCCCTGAGTCACGTGACCCTGAGGACTGGGGCCGCAGTTGGGCCCCAGTTCTGACATCAGGACCCTGCCGGCTCCCCGGCCAACATCGTCAAGATCCTCGCCACAGCAGTGTCGCTCGATCCGGGATGGACATCACGCGACTAGGTAACACCCTAGCTAGCGTATAGAAAGAGTCGAGAACACGCTCGGCCTTCAAGCCAGTCATCGTGCCAATGCCAGTCCACCAAGATTTCTACATACTCCCAGTAGTTTGGATACTATCCGGCATCCTCCTAGCGCAAGATGCGCTGCCCCGGAACCCCCTTTGGTTTTCCTCACTATCGGGAGGAGCCGTTTGACTCCCACCTCGGCGTTCTCTCTAGTTTACTAAATGAGACGCCGCAGATCCTAAAGAGACGCAACACCTTAGTTTACCTTCTTGGCCCGCCTCAGCTGCTAGGGTGCTAAAGAGTCAACATACCTCGAGACCAGCCAGTCTTTCCTTCTGCTGCTCACCTCCTCTTATTGGATCAAGCAGTACCTCCTCGAGTTTCTTTTTTGATTGCTGGAGATCCAAGATTCTCTGGTAATAGGTGTTTGTTAGCCCATTTCTGGTCGTTCTTGAGGACGTCGATGGGTAAAAGTACCTCCTCAAACGTGTCCTTGATAAAGAACCTGACCGTCGTCACCTCCTTCTGTTGGCCAATTCGATAAACCCTGGAGAGGGCTTGTTCCTCTATCGCAGGGTTCCTGCGGTATTAGGGGGCTTACGTTAGTCGCCTATTCGGAGAGGCAGGACAATGATGAGTAAAGAAAAGGGGGAAGAAGGGGGTGTACCAGTGAGGCTCGATCAAGTAGGCTCGAGAAGCCTCGGTAAGCGTCAAGCTGGGGATCCAAGTTGTTAGTCACTTGGTGGTCTTGGGGTCCATAATTGATTTTAGGGCAGTTGATGCTGGAGAAGTTGAAGGATGAAGACGAGGAGACACTCACCCCACCGCGCCGCAGGAGAGAGTCAGGAGAAACACTTTGACCGTCGGGTCTCTTCTAAAAGTTTCAATGACAGCCTGCCGATCTTGTTGCCGCACCTTTCCATCAAATCGGACATAGCTGATGCCAGCTTCTTTTAACCCCATCTCGACGAGGTCCAGCGTCATCCTCCAGCTTGAAAACACCACACTGTTTTGACTCGACATATCAGGTTAGTCAACCCCAGACCATGGCAGACATTAGGGCAGCAGGACTTTCCTGACCTCTTCGTGTCGGCCGGCAACCCCTTGAGCTGCGTGACGAGAGCCGTGACTTTGCTAGAAAGTTGGAGTTGCGGAAGTTGCGTCAGGAGGCCGCTCCCCTCCACAGCCGTTGAGCTCAAGGAGACGGGAGCAACACTGTGGTTTGTCGTGTGTCCGCACATGATGGCCTGCTTCCGACGAAGGGACGGCTGGGCGCAGTCGCTGCAGATATATGTCAGGCATTTCGCATAGTACGACGGTGGGGGGGCCTTTGCCCCCGAGCTGTGGTCGGTAAAAGGCGCCGCAACGTTGTCCCAGGAAAAAGTGCAACGCGAGCAGACGACCGAGGATACCTCCCGCTCCAGGTTGAATGTTTCTTGGGCAATGTTAGTCCAATGTTCGAGATCAGAACGGTGCGCGTCCTCGGCGGCGGTGAGGTCGTGTCGATCGTCGTAATTCAGGCCGAGGTCACATATCATACGAAGGGCGTTGATCCTCTGCATGACTGTGATGTACGAACTTGAGGCGACGCTGCCGCTGTCCCCGTCTCGAAAGGCCTGCTCGATTTTGGCCATAGTCTGGTGCTTCACCCTGTCGTAGAGTTCTCGTTCCGGGCGCCAGAACGTGACGGGAAACTTCAGGTCAACCCGCGGGGGGAGCTCGATCACCGTCTTGGGTCGCCGCAGGATCAGGCCCCCTGAGAGCTTCCTGAGCCTGTCAACTGCCTCGGCAATGTTTTCAGTCTTCCACATCTGGCCAATGTCCGACTCAAATTGCCTGGCGTCGTCGTACGGATGCGCCCGTATGAACTTCAGCAAAGCCGCGAGGTCTCCTATTCGGTTCTGGATGGGCGTGCCCGTGACGGCCCATCTTGCGGTAGCTTCGAGGGCGCAGACCGCCTGAGACATCTGTGACTTGGTGTTCCGGATCACATGTGCTTCGTCCAGAATGATTCTCTTCCACGGGGTGGAGAACAAGAGGCTGTTGGCTGCTTTTTGTCCGCCGCCCCAGTCTGCGCTCACCGTGTTGTATGTCGATAACACGATGTCATACGCAGAAATCTCGCCTGCTTCGGTGAGCCTATCTCTTCTGTAGTGGCGGCACCAGGTCAAGCCACCTTGGATGACATGTCTAAGAAGGAATTAGACCGAACAGGACAGGAGAGGCGTTAAGGTGACCGTACTGGCTGAGCTGTTCCTCCCAAGTGTCGAGCACTAGAAGTAACGGCCACAGTTAGTTTTAATAGGCCTTTGAAATACAGAAAGCTGGTTGTACTGACGGGGTGGCGGCACAAGGATGAGTGACGAGGTGCCAGCCAAAGGTGAAGGGGAGTGCTTTTCCGCAGCTATGAGGGCAATCATTGTCAATGTTTTGCCGAGCCCCATTGGGTCAGCAACGATGCCGCCGCAAAACTCGGGCGGTTCCTCCTCTTGGTAGGTTTGCGAGATGTTGTTGACGAAGCTAGATCGAGTCGTATTAGATTTGCATACCTATTAATGCGGGAGAGCGCCATTTCCGTTTCCAACCTGAAACCTTGCCACTTACAATGCTGCCTGACAAGTCTGGCGATAGTCCCAGAAATCAGTCGATTCAGGGTCGAAACTCCAGCCATCTTCACGTTGGCAAAGGAAAGTCAAGGCCTGCTTCTGGTGCCTAGGTAGATACGTCGCCGCCGTCAGTGGATTGACCAAGAGTTGGCACAGGGGCAACCGCGCCTAGGATCGCCCTAACTTACTTCTTAAGCGACGAGAGGATGAGTGCGGGTTGCGGAGCCTCGGGCAAGTCCTGGTGCCCGTCGAGAAGCCTCTCGAGGGCGTCGGATTCACTCGGAATGCTCTGAAATAGGACCTCGACAAGCTCTGTGCTCAACCTGTCCAGATCAGAGGTCATCGGGCACTCGTCTACGTTGATCGACGAGAGGCGATGGGGGTTGCAGTATGGGACATCCCAGTCGCAGCCGCTGGGGTCTTGCAGGTACATGTGGAGTTCTTGGAAGAACTCGCCAACATCATCGATCGAGCTTCGGGGCCCGTAAAGGATGACCGAGACTTCACACCGAAGGGAAACAGGCCCAAACCTCCCGCGTTGTGCCTGCGCTTTCTGCTGGCGGCCACTAACGGTGCAGGTCGCCTGGAGTCGAAAGCTCGTCTCGTCCAGCAAGGCTTGGATGATGTCGATAAAGTCGGAAGAAAACGTCCCTGAGCCAGAGGCATGGTGAAGATGTGTTGGAGCAAATTCGTGGTTCGATTGAATGACTACAGCGAAGGTCTCGGGCTCCTTCTGCATGTTACCGCTCGCCGGGGGCCTCGTGTACATGCCCAGGAAACCTACAACCTGTTGCACGCTAGGTGGTTAGTGACGGAATTCGGGACTGTACAGGTGGCAGCACCCTAACCATGCCATAGCACACAACTATCTCCTGAGAGCGGTCAATGATGGTATGCTGGTGGTAGTCGGGTTGTAGCAAGGCAAACCCCTGGTTGGCGGCCGGCGGAGGTGAAAAGGGGAACGTGTTTAAGCACCCCGTTTCGTCGCTCTCCCGACGTTGTCGTTTCCGCGACCGGTCCATATCAATTCCTGTTGTTGGTGAATTGAGGAGGAAAGTGATCGCGACTGAGGGTTGATGTGGGAGAGAGCCAGAGCTTTGTGTTGACTGCGCCTCCAAATCCCCTGCCGCCATCTCAGCTGGAAAACCGCCCAATGAGACGACTAAGACGATGGATGGGGTGGCAGTGCACACCATCCCCCATCTGTCCCTTGTAGGGTTATTGAGGCCCCTTCTTTTTTCTACACAATTCCGCTAAGCCCTCATCTCACTGTCCTCACTCTCCACGCGTTCCCAGGCTAGAGGTATCTTTCTGCGAGCCCCTGGATCACCATCATCACCCATGCCGCTCAAGCCGCCCCCGCCGGGGTTGTCCGCAAGCCGGCGGGCGATTGAAAATGCCTTCAAAGACCTGGAATGCACTATTTCCCCAGCCGAATCCCGCGACTTTGCCTCGACCACGCTCGAGGATGTCAGGCGCGCGGCCGTTGATCTGGAACGGCAGCTGGCCGCGCGCCAGTCACTGCGCAACATGCGCCGTCTCGACCCCCTTTTTCAAGGCCTTCAGCACTACTCCAAAACCATTGAAGTGCTGTGCAATGGAACCCAGTATCTCCCTTGGGTTTGGGCTCCTATCAAACTCATTTTGAAGATCTCGAGTGACTACACGGAGGCGTTTGACCGCATCATGAAGGCCTATTCGCAAATCGCCGAGTGCTTGGGCAGGTTTCAACTCCTCGAGAGGTCATTCAGGGGTCAGGCACAGCTCTACCCCGTCTTCGTCATCTTCTATACCGATATCCTCCGATTCCACAAAGCTGCCTACAAGTTCCTCACCCGTCGCCGTGAGTCGGATTCCCGATCTCTCCTCTTTGCCCAAGATACTGACTGTCCTGACCGCCGTAGGCTGGAAAGTGCTCTTCATGACGACCTGGGGCCGATTCGAGCGCGAATTCAAGACCATCATTGAGGATCTCAAGCGACATGAAGACCTCATCGACAAGGAAGTCAATGCGCACGACATTGTTGAAGCTCGAGCGATGAGGGAGACCTTGACTGCCTGGCGGGCCGAGAGCCTGGCCCGACTGGCCCGGGAAGAGAAGCAGCAGACGGCAAGACAGATGCAGGCCGCCATCACCTGGCTCCGGCTGGATGATTCGGACCAGATCGTCCTTTCCGACGCCCTCACCAAGGTCGGGGCGGGACACCCCGGCACGGTCGACTGGGTATTGAAGAGGCCGCAGGTCTCTTCCTGGCTCGGATCAAGCGCCGACACCCCATTCTTGTGCCTCCAAGGCGGCCCGGGTACCGGAAAGAGCGTCATGGTTGCCCAGCTGGTGTCGTTCCTCAATTCATCCAAGAGCTCGCTAGTCATCCGACATTTCTGCTCGTACACGCACGACTCCTCGACGCAATACGATCACACCATCAAGTCTTTGCTGCTTCAATTTGCCCAGCACAGCGCCGACCTCGTGGCCCACATCCACGACGAATACATCGGCAGCCGGCAGGCCACCATTGGCGTTCTCGAGGATCTGCTCGAGATGGCTGTTGACCTTCTGTCCGGCATCGGCCAGCGCGGCATCCACATCCTCCTGGATGGCCTGGACGAATGCCCTATTGACAAGCAACGGAGTCTCCTCCGGCTGATGAAACGCCTTACGTCGGGCAACAGCAATTGCAAAGTCTTGATATCCAGCCGAGATGCACCACCGCTCCCGGGGAGGGTACGCAAGGCGGTGCTCTCGCTTGCCGAAGAGAAAGCCTGTCTGCGTGATGCGATTGCGACGTACGCTCAAATTCGGCTCTTGGCCATGGGCGACGGCCTGCGGCAGATGGGCATTTTGGAAGACGAGACAAAGCACATCTCATCCCACATAGGAGAAAGGGCAGACGGTACGGCAGTCGCTTTCATCTCTTGCGCGTCTATCTTCAGATCTAATGGAACGCGAAATAGGAATGTTTCTATGGGCGACTCTGGTCCTAAACTACCTCTCGGCGAACTTCTTCTATACGGGAGATGAATTCATGAAGGCGGTAGATACTCTCCCCCAGGAGCTCACGGCCTTGTAGGTGCCTGTTTCTCTCCCACGACTCACACATGGCATTGATTATTACCTGCCAATGCTGATGGGGAATACCGACCTCAGCTACGAGAAACTACTGTCCCGGATTCTTTCGGGCCTCGACACTCGCTCCGCCCTCCGCTTGAGGGCAATCTTCGGCTGGATTGCTTTCGCCAAACGCCCACTCCGAAAGGCAGAGTTGCAGTCTGCTCTCATGTTTCAACCAGACGAGGTGATAGGCGATCGGCCTGTGCCAGCTCAGATCCTCGAACGTTGTAAGCCGCTCATCGAGGAGCGGCATGACTCGACCCTCGCCTTCATCCACATCTCGGTCAAAGAGTACGTCAGAAGAATCCCTCCCTCCAAAAACAAGACGTGAGCATAACACCAAAATCAGTTATCTGCAAAGCGACGACTGTAACAGATCTGTCCAGATGGAAAAGATACCGATTTGCTGGGATCATGCTTTAGCTTCAATCCGTTGTATTCAAGCAGCATTCGGCATCTTCACCCCTGGCTTCTCCCAGAGCAACCGCCAAGTGCAGGTCATCCGAGGCGTCTGGGGTTTCCTCCCTTTCGCCACAGAATTCTGGGCCGTTGATCTGCAAGAATTGACCGCCGCTCCAGCCCAAGGCTGGCATCCTCAGCTCCACAGCATTGTCTCGGAACTCTCAGATTTGCTATCAGCATCCCGGCAAGAGGCAGATACTGCCTTTTCTGGGCCGTGGATTACAGAATCCGAGCACATCCGGTTATGCTTTCCCGGCCTCTGGTACGACGCTGCACTGAGCCTGCAAGCTCGTAGCTCTGGGCGACACCGGGGTGCTGCGTCAGGCCCAGGAGGTACATCCCTTCCAAGGAGCCAAGGTTGAATCCACCGAGGGGTATAGGGAGGCTAACAGCAATACTACCTACAGACTCTCTGGTTTGTCCCACACGTGTGAGTCACGTCTTTGACAACTACGAAGCAACCATACAACGTATCTTCGAGAACCAAGACCATTCCGACATAACGTCGTACGAATTCCAGCTCTTCTGCGCCAATTTCGGTGGTCACGCGTACCTGTGCCGCTTTGTCTCTTGCGTTCATGCCACGACCGGCTTCAACAGTGACCAAGAACGTGTACGACACGAATCCAACCATGCCTTGAGCTTCCCGTGCACCGAGTCAGGATGTCAGTACCCTCCGTTTGGCTCATACAGAGCCATGAGAAAGCATCTCTCGGAAACGCACGAAAATTATGGCAAGAAACGATCCGTCACGAGGCCCATATTGAAGAGGCCTCCCCAGACCAGCCGAAACCCTCCTTTCCCAAAGGTCCGAACCTCGCCTCTGCCCCAGCCGCAAGGTGCGGCTGTTCCGCCGCCCCCGTCACATGCCGACCCCAACCAGGGGTCCAACTTCTCGGACACTGGAGTGGTGAGAGCCCTCTGTCCCGTCCTGTGCTGTGCCTCTCGCTGACATGTATCCAGGACTTCCCACTCGACTTCAGCATCCCCATGCAAACGAACAATATGCTGACGGATTTCGACTTCGAGTCGTTCCTACACACGTGACAACCGCACCAGCACCCGGACTGACAACCGAAAACCGAAAACATGCCAGACCCGTCACTTTTCCCATCCCCTCTCAACAGCAACCCGCTGCCGGCCCTCAATCGGCGGATGATGCGAGCGCGACATTGCACCATATCGGAAGAAGAAGCTGGGCCCGAGGGGGTGGACTATCGGCTCTATTTCCCTTCCGATTGTAAGGAGGACGACGAAGAGGACGAGAAAAGTGAGGAAGACGAGGAAGACGAGCAAGACGAGGAGTCAGACTACTTTGAGGACCCTTGGGATTGGCACTACTGCGAACAAGACTGCGAGTACTGCGATCTCCGGGCAGATTGCAAAGAATACAAGTACTGTGTGTATTGCCTTGACTGCGAGGGTCGTGATTACGGGGGTGATGAGGGTAATAAGAAAGATGATGGCGACGAGAGGAAGGGAGAGGAAGAGGAGGGCGAAAAGCACGAGGCACACGAGTATGGAGAGGAGGAGGAGGAAGATGACGAAGCCAAGGGAGACGAGGAGGACGATGACGAGGAGGAAGAGGAGGACAAGGAATACGAGGAAGACGAGGAGTACGTGGACAGTGATGAGGACGAGGATCCGGTGTCCCTCCATGAACCCCGGGTGCTTCCGAAGTTTCGTGCGTGGGGCAACAACTGTCGCACCACTGCGCGGGGAATGAAGCAAATGATTCAGCACCAAATATCACCACCAGGATGGAGCTCAAAGGGTTATTCAGTGTTGTTCGTTGATTGTTCAAAGAAGGCTGTCTGGCTGGGCTGGGCCACGCAGATAGAAGAGGGGTAGATATGCGCTAACCCAGGTGGCTTGTTGCCCCCTGCGGTTCGACAACAACAAGCTCACGGACATAGTAATTCGTTGCGGCGGCAAGGAAATTAAAGCTCATCGGCTGGTGGTCTGTACGCAATTGCCATTCTTTGACAGGGCTGTGGCTGGGCAGGCGTTGGTAAGTAGACGCTCCAAAAGACCCAACTTGTTCAGATTGATATGAACCTTCCTTGTGTTTCTTAGAACGCCACTGTTAAGGTTGTTGTCGATCTGCCCAACGAGAGACCCGAGATCTAGGATCAGTTTCTCCAGTTCCTCTACACTGGAAATTACACTGAGAAAGTCAGCTTCGCTTTAAAAAATTCAGCACATGTCAACATGCTGACGCTGGAGGAGGTAAACTAAGTACTCAAGCGGAGCCCTGGAGTGTTGGTTGGCGCGGAAGACGACAAGGAACCCTTCAAGCGAGAGCCGATTTCTCTGTCCGAACCCATCGAGAAGTACGAGTCGGACGTCACTCTTTCTGACGGCGAATACACCCAGAAGTCAATTTTCCGCTGCCCGCCCGACGTGATCGAAGCCGAGATGCATGCGGCCGTCACAAAATGCGAGAACTTCTTCCTGCATCTCCGACTCTTTGTCATGGCCGACAAGTTTGGAGTTCCCCGCCTCAAGCTTCTTGCCAGGGGCCGCTTCTACCGCGCAGCAGAAATGGTGTGGAAAGATGCCGAGTGATTCCCTGCCGTTGTCGATGAGCTCTACATAACCACTACCAATGCTGCGATGCGCGAGATGGTCTGCCGTCTTGTTGGACATGGAATACCGTTTTGCGGCTACCCGGAGTAGCGGCTGAGCAAACCCATCTTGAAGCATGATGACTTTGCGTATGGCGTTTACGAGTACATGGACAACGGGTATTTGATGCTTTTGGAGGATTGGTGATGACTGGAGGAGAGTTGGGGAAGCATGACGGGTAGAACCCTTGGCAAAAGAACATCAGAAAGAAATGGCTAGCATTGGGGTAGTTATTTGATCTTTGAATTAGTATTTTCTCACTTACTCTCTCCGCGCCGTCCTCCGTATGTTACGATTGTCATCGTGCGTCTGGGGATCTTCGGTTTCCGACCTCTCCAAACACGAAGCAGGCTCTGTGCAAACCGAGACAGGCACCATCCATTACTTTTTTGTTACCCCTTTGCCCAACAACACCATCTTCTACCCCCCCCCCCCCCCCTCCTCCCCATCCTCCTTTCTCAGGGGTACCTCCCCACCCCCGGAATCTGCGGATCCCACGTATGCCAATACCCCGTCCGTCTTGGCGTCGGCGGAAAGTGTGCAGGCGGAGGCACCGTCGTCCAGCCTCCCTCCGCATGTTCTGCATTGTACTGGGCCCATTCCGGCGAGCTCTGCAGGACCTCGACCTGCACCACGTCGCTTTCGCTGCCGCTGTCGTAGTAGTAGGCTTCCACTCGCTCGCGGGTCCGTGGCCGCGGTTTGTGCCGGAAGGAGACGCAGAGGCAGATGAAGATTGCGAGGAAGGCGAGGCCGAGGATGCAGCCGAGCAAGGCGCCGAGTTCTTGGGGGTTGAGGGTGCTTGAGCTGGGGGGTGGTGTCGCGGCTGTTGTTGTTGGGGTAGGGGTTGGTGGAGGGGGTGGTGGAGTTGGAATTGGGGTGAGTAAAGGGGGGCCGTCTCCGAGGGTGACGATTGTGGTGATGGTGGTAAAAGGTCGGGTGAGAGTTTGTGTGATGAGACGAGCCTCCCTGGCCTTGATGGCCTGGGCGGTTATGGTCATCGTCGTGGTGATAACGTTGGGAACAAACAGGAGGAGGCTAACTGGGACAGTATCATGGCAAGGAGCATGTGAAGCAAAGCTGGAAAGAAGGGAAGATCGTCTGCCACGGCTTGCCCTGATAAAGTGGCGTTTTGGCGGCCCCGCGAGTTCAAGAACTGGTTGGTCCTGACCAAGATCGACCCGCGCGAAGCCACCATAGCTCCTGCAAGGCATCTCGCAAGGCCCTATCATCTCCAGTTCCTTAAAGAGCCCTTACCCATTTGACGACCATTCTCTCGGCATTAGGCTCCAACAGCCGCTACTGCATGACCTGCAGGGCCTCGTGGTGTCCTAGTGGTGGGCTGTATGCAGTTGGTGGGTGGCCAGCCCACACCAGGCCATGGAAACAGCCCGTCTGGTGATACCTGGATACGACCTCCCGGTATTGGGTGCACTCTGCTTGGGTAGCGTGAGGGGAGGGGATGCGAACTGCAGGAAGTTGGTCGCCTTCCGAAGAGCAGGTTGAGGTTCTTGCTCCGTTGTCTCGTTCTCTGCACTTCATATTAAAGAATCCGGTTCTTCAGCGAATTTCCTGGCATTTTTAAGCATCACAGATTGACCTCCTGTGCCGCTTCTGTCGCTATCCTCTCAGGCCTTTCCCTTCTCAGCTGCAGTTTGCCATGGCTGGCCAGTGGGAGCAGACACGGAAACTTCCTCAGCCAATCGACGACATTGGCTTTGCACATATCTCCATTTGATGCAGAGCACCTTTGCATTGGGCAGTGCGACAACATGCTGCATGGCGTCCGTAGACCTGCACGGCTAAAGTTGGCCGGTTGGTGGGGGAAAGGGGCAATAACATGTATTCTGAAAAGTTGTAGTCGAAGAGACAGTTGAACATGGAACTCCTAAATTACAAGAGCAACTAATTAGCATTTCCCAGCAAATGGAGAAGGGCCCGGGAGGGTATGTCAAATTTCCAGCGCTCTGTGTCTAAAAGTACCCTCCCCTCGTTTTATACTTCATCTAATGCTATCTTCCAACTGAAGCACACAACAGTCAGTCTTGTGAGATTCGGATGTTTTCAGCATTTTTGCCAGTAATCGAGGTCCTTTGCCGGTTCTCGGAGAATTACCAAGTCGGAGTTGCTCCTGGCCCTGCCGACACCCGAAACACACGTTCCACCGCACGATGTCACCGTGATTTGCGTAACCTCCATGTAGTCATGCGGCGCCGACATCAGGATTAACAACGGATTGGATGTCCGCTGGTTTGCGGAGCCAGCCAGTTGAAGCTAATGTATACACTCCGTACACCTCGGCGAAGGCGAACGGCGGTTAGCCCCATCGGGCTCTCCCCGTTGTCTATCCACTGAAGGATTAGGAACCTAGCAATTCCATCAGACATTGAGAGTTTCAGCCCCCATTTCTTCCCTTCCCTCTTCCCTTCTCAGCATTAAATTCACCTCCCGTCCACCAAACCCAACGCACCCAACATCCCCAAAGTCTCACCAGGATCCCAAGATTCCGCCCCCAACAATGCCCATCGACTTCCACCTCTCCCCCAACGAGGCCGGCACCCGCCGCGCCGCCTCGCAATTCGCCCAGTCCATCCTCCTCCCCGCCCGCACCGCCTACCTCCAACACGCCTCGGGCCCCGCCCGCTTCCAAGCCACCCAACCCGCCTACTCCGCCGCGGTCGCTGGCGGCCTCATCAAAGGCCAACTCTCCCCCGCCCTCGGCGGCGCCGCGTCCAGCCTGATCGAAGCAGCGATCCTCGTCGAGGAGTGCTACGCGGTCGAGCCCTCGGCCGCACTCACCATCTTTGCGACCGGGCTGGGGCTGACGCCGCTGAATATCGCTGGCAATGCGGAGCAGCATGGGGAGTTCCTCAAGCCGTTCTTGAGTGGTGAGGGCGCGCCGATGGCGTCGCTTGTTTTTAGCGAGCCCGGGGGAGTCGCGAATGCGTTGGAGAAGGGGGGGAAGGGGTTTCAGACGACTGCGAGGAGGGAGGGAGAGGAGTGGGTGGTGAGTGGGGAAAAGATGTGGGCGACGAATTGTGCAGGGTGGGATTTCAAGGGGTGTGAGTTGGCGTGTGTGGTTTGTCGTGATGTGACGGATGGGGAGGGAGAGGAGGACGGGGATCCGAAGGATAGGGTGATGATTGTTTTGGTTACGAGGGAGGATTTGGAGAGAAATGGGCCCGGGGCGTTTGAGGTTGTGAGGCATGTTGAGACACCGGGGCATACGTCTGTGTCCGGGCCACATGTGAGGTATAATAATGTGCGGGTGCCGGAGAAGAACGTGCTTTGCCCGCCGGGGCAGGGTGCACAGGTGGCATTTGGGGCGTTTGATATGAGTGCTGTGTTGGTCGGGGCTATGGGTGTGGGCGTGATGAGGGCGGCGTTCGATGCTGCGCTGGCTTTTGCGAAGAGGGATTCGAGGGGCGGCGCGGTGCCGCTGCTGGAGAGGCAGGCGTTTGCAGATCTGCTTTCTGGAATCAAAATGCAGACGGAGGCGTGCCGGGCGCTGACGTGGAAGGCGGCGCATGCCATGGAGAAGGGGCCCGGCGACTATGATGCCAGGAGAGAGCTGGCGCTGGCTGCGAAGGTATATTGCAGTGACGCAGCGGTGAAGGCGTGTGCGGACGCCATCAACGCTGTGGGAATGTAAGTTCAACCCCGTGTTGAGATTTATGAGGTAGTAGGGGACATACTGACAGAACATAGCACGGCGTATGACAGCAGCCAGCCCTTTGC
Source organism: Chloridium humicola (assembly GCA_027569505.1). NCBI lineage: Eukaryota > Fungi > Ascomycota > Sordariomycetes > Chaetosphaeriales > Chaetosphaeriaceae > Chloridium > Chloridium humicola. Next base: position 75,691 of record JAPDFF010000029.1, read on the forward strand.
GGAGCTTCTAAACACAGCCATGGTTCTGCCCATCTTTGACGGAGGCAATGTTGGCATCAGAAGACGCCACATGCAGCAGCTCATGCTCTCGCCGACGTACGACGCGTGGGCAGCAACCTATGGTCCGGCTGAAAAGAATTAAGCGTCGTGTAGACTGGAGGATGTTGGAATCCCCATCTAGACTAGAGTGTAAAAAGATGATATGGGCAACACAAACCCGAAACTCAGTGCCCTTGGTAGGATGTCAACAGCTCCAAAGCTGCAATTTTGCCTCTTCCCCAATGCAGACTGCGCCCTTCAACTGCACCGTTGTTGGTTGGGTGCTATGTACGGAGGAGTACTAGGCGCAAAAGCAGCACGTAAACAAAGCCATAGAAGACGGAGTGTATTTACTCTCTTTCTCTTTGATGGAAGGCATCCAATAATGGCCGTTGCTTACTTGGGCGACGGCAGATGTGTATCCTCGAGCTCGACGGAGAGATAGGCGTCAGGGCCGCGGTGAAGCCCACGCCGAGTTGGAGTGGTCGTCGTTCGATTCTCGATTTGCGCTTGGGAAAGTCCTCTTCAACTGCTCACCAATCACAGCCCTCAGCTGGCTCTGCGATCCGGATCCACCATTTTCAGGCACCCAGGTCCATGTGGGGCCTTGTTGTGGAGTCGGCATTCTGAGACCTTATCCGTAGATTCGCAAGCCGTTGACGTCGACGAGACTCTTCTCGCCAGTGACAACAATGGACATGGGATTTTGATGACCCAATCCGCGGACAATGGAACAATCCCCGCCCTCACCGGTTCCGTGCTGAGGAAAGCATCCGAAACAACAGCGCCAAGGAGAGCAGCCACGCCCCGCGCCGTGGTCGGCAATCGTGCATCGGCAACGCCAGAGGACCTTTTACATCACAGCAAGCACCAGGTGTCACAAGAGATCTGCACTGGAATTCGCCGAGCCGCCGATGGAGAGTTTGAAAGGCGCTCGGCTCCTCGCGCTTGTTGAGATTCACGACCTGGGCTTCCACCATAACGTTAACGACGATGCCGCGCTGCCCATCATCAAAAGCTGATGCCCCGCCGGCGACACATCCACGACACCCCAGTTGCCGAGCATCTCGCTTTCGCCGCGCGTGCGGCTGGGCGCACGCTAACCTCGACGGCCTCCCGGATCGGTCCATGATTGGCAGCCAGGGCGGCGCTGAAAAAATGAGACATGCATCGACCCCAGTTTGCTTGCTCGCCAAGCCACGCAGGGGGTGGGCCTTTTCCTCCCACGATCCCCAGATCTCATCGGGCTGAAGACATCCTCAACGGCCAGCGACCTGGAAGCGACACATCTGCACCGCAACATGCGGCAGGCCGCACCCAGCCCATACCTGGTGCCGCCATTGTGATCCGCCCGCAAGACGATGGACTGGAGAGCATATCTCGTCCAGTTCGAGAGGAGGGCGTTTATTGTACGTTTCCCGCGGCCACCAGCATAATTCAGGGGCTCTGACACCCCCACAGAACGAGAGCGCCGACGGGCGCATCGGCTCCGGCCGCAACGACAGCACTGGCGGCGGCACCCTTTCCCATTTCAACAACGACAACACCAAGGGCGACGAGGCTAACTCCCTCGCCGCCCTCGGCAGCACCCTCTACCCTGTCGCCATCTACTCGGCCATCTGCATCTCCATCTTCTTCTGCTTCCGCCGCAAATCCCGCCGCGTGTACGCCCCGAGGACGCTGCCATGTCTGCGCCAGCCAGAGTGAGTACCCATGTGCGATATCGGCATGCCCTGTGCCGTATCCTGTCGCCTGGAGCTGGAGCTGATGAAATGCAGAAACCCGAGCCCTGAGCTCCCGAACGGGTGGTTCGACTGGATCAAGCCCTTCTTCGCCATTACCGACGACTACGTCCTCAACAACTGCTCGCTGGATGGCTTCTTCTTCCTCCGCTTCCTGCGCGTGCTGTCTGTCGTGTGCTTCGTCGGCTGCGCTCTCACCTGGCCCATCCTGCTACCCGTCAACGGAACCGGCGGCAGTGGGCTGGGGAGCCTGGAAGTCCTGACCATCGGTAATGTTGCCGGGTCTGGCAGGCTCTACGTGCATGCCTTCGTCGCCTGGGCTTTCTTCGGTACGTTGTTCGGCGGCTGGGGGCGCGCGTTTGCTGACTAGAACTGCAGGTTTTGTACTCTTTACCATCTGCCGAGAATGCATCTACTATGTGAACCTGCGCCAGGCCTATCTCCTCTCGCCCAACTACTCGAAGCGCCTGTCTTCCAGGACCGTCCTGTTCACCTGCATTCCGAAGCCGTACATGGAGGAGGCGAAATTGCGGAAACTGTTTGGCGACTCGGCAAAGAACATTTGGATCGTGCGAGACACGGCCGCCTTGGAAGCGCTGGTCAAGGATCGCGAAGAATCGGTGGACCGCCTCCAGCATGCCGAGGTCAAGGTCATTCGCATGGCCAACAGGGCACGCCAGAAACACCTCAGAAAGCATCCAGCGTCTACGCCTCCGTTTCCCCTGAACCCGGGCACAACGACGCTGGAGATCCTCCAGAAAGACGCAGAGAAGGGACAGCCCGACACGACGATACAGGTCGCTGAGCGTCGGCTATCAGTTCCCGAAAGCCCGACCTCAGAGAAGCCTGAAGACCCCGAGTACACGCACCCGTACGGTCTCGATCCGAACCTGCCCGACGTCAGGGGCTCCGTCGCCGCCCTCTGGCTCCCAGTGCAGTCACGCCCGCACCACCGCCCGCTCCGAAACTTTGGCCGCCGAGTCGACACCATCAGGTGGACGAGAGCACGGCTGAAAGTGTTGAATCGCGACATTTGGAAGCTCCGTCGGAACTATCGCGGCGGGGGCGGGTCGCCCCTTAACGCCGCCTTTATCGAGTTCGACACCCAAGCCAACGCACAGACAGCCTTCCAGGTTCTCACCCACCACCAGCCGCTGCACATGTCGCCGCGCTATATCGGCGTACAGCCCGGCGAGGTTATCTGGAGCTCGCTGCGCATGCGTTGGTGGGAGCACATCATGCGCCGCTTCTTTATGATGGGCGTCGTTGCCGCCGGAGTCATCTTCTGGTCCATCCCGTCCGCCCTTGTGGGCACCATCACCAACATCAAGGAGCTCAGCAAGAGCGTTTTCTTTCTGGGCTGGATCCTCAAGCTGCCTGGTCCCATCGTCGGTATCATCGAGGGTCTGTTGCCGGCCTTAGCCCTGTCGTGGCTGATGGCAGCCGTTCCGTGGATGCTCAGGGGCTGCGCAAGAGTTGCCGGCGTACCCTCGCGCGGGCTGGTCGAACTGTACGTGCAGCAGGCCTACTTTGCCTTCCAGGTCGTGCAGGTCTTTCTCATCACGACCATCACCTCGGCCGCATCCTCTGTGGTCAGCGTGCTCATCCAAGACCCCTTGAGTGTAGCGGACCTGCTGTCTAAGAACCTGCCCAAGGCATCCAACTTTTATCTGTCTTACATCCTCATCCAGTGTCTTGCCGCCGGCGCCTGGAGGCTGGCCAACATCGGCGATCTCTTCCGGCACGAAATCATCGCCAAGGCGATCCTGGATCCGAGGCGGCGCTTCCATCGGTGGAAGAGGCTGACGCCGGTGCACTGGGGCAGCGAATACCCCCGGTTCACAAACATGGCTGTCATCGGTAGGTTTCTCAGGCTGACCGGAGCAGGACCCAGCTAACTCCAACAGCTATCAGCTACTCGTGCATCGCGCCCCTCATCCTGGTCTTTGCAGCGCTCGGTATGCTCTTCGTCAGCTACGTCTACCGCTACGGCCTGATCTACATCTTCGACTCCGGCCCCGACACCAAAGGACTCTTCTACCCGCGTGCCCTCATGCAGCTCATGGTGGGCCTCTATATCGCCGAGATCTGCATGGCCGGTCTGTTCGTCCTCCGGCGCGGCTTCGGCCCGCTCGTCCTGATGGTGATCTTTCTCATCTTCACGCTCCTCGTGCACATCTCGCTCAACCACGCCATCACACCACTACTCGACAGCCTCCCGCGGACTCTCACGCTCGAAAGGGAGATTGGCCCCATCGCCGACGACGAACGCCCGGGTGACGAAACCGCCCCACAAACCTCCGACCCCCCCGCCGGCCTCGCCGCCGATTACTACAACATATCCGACTCCGAAGACGACTACCCAGGCAACACCGCGCCCAACCACGACCTCGACACCGACGTGCAACTGCGCGGCATCGAAGGCAGCTCTTCCCTAAAATATACCATCACCGAATTTACCAAATCCTTCCTCAAATCCACCCTCAAGAAACAATTCGCCCCCAAATCCTCCTCCTCTACCCCCGCCTCCCCCTCCCCCCTAACCCGCATCCTCACCTACCTCAAAATCTCCATCACCCCATCCTCCTCCCGCCCCGCCTCTCTCCTCTTCACCTTCCTCCACCCCGAGATTTATCAAGATTTCCGCACGCTGGCAAAGCGTGTCAACCCACAGCCGGACAATCTGAGCTTGCCGGATGATTATGTCACGAAAGCGTACCAGCCGCCAGAGATGTGGACGCCTGCGCCGAGGATGTGGCTGCCCAAGGATGGGGCGAGGGTGAGCAGGCAAGAGGTGGTGCATTCGAGGGGGGTGGTAGGGTGTGAGGATCGGGGGTGTTGGTTGGTTGAGAGGAGGAGGGTTAGGAAGGGGGGAAAAGGTAGGAAGGGGATGAAGGGGTGGGGTTTGAAGAAGGGGCAGGTGCAGGGGCAAGGTGATGGGGAGGGGGAGGAAGAGACGACGAGCCCCGGGAGGGGGTTTAGGGTGGTGTGTGAGATGGAGACGAGTCCGCTTTGGGAGGCGGAGGAGAGGGTGCTTTACTGAGCTGGTTTGATGAAGGGACCGGCCTGAGCCCATGGGTTATGATGGTTGGATACAGTGAGTTGATTACTATCAGGGCTAATAATGACAGTGCCTTGAACCTCCCTCACCTTCCCCCCACTCGTGCATAGCTTTCCAGAGCCCACTCCCACACCCGCTCGACGTCTCACTTCCCCTCCCTCGCAAGCACATCCAACCCCTTCTCCTTATTCGCCATCTCCACAAACCATCCCGTCGGCATAAACGTAGTCGCCAACCAACACAACGTCGCCGACGCCCCCCGCCACAGATATCCCCTCTTCCCCCCAACAATATCTCCCACGATATTCCTCGCCGCCACCCGCGCATCCTGTCGCTTGCCCTCGTAGATCACCCCTGTCTTCTGCCGGTTGATCGGCTCCCACACCCGCTGGTACCGCGACCCCGCCGGCAGCACCAAGTCGGGCATGTTCGTGTGCACGTTGGTCGCGCACCCCCCGAGCATGACAGTTGTGACACGCACGCCGAACGGGGAGAGCTCGACCGAGAGGGTGGTGGAGAGGACGGTGAGGGCGGATTTGGAGCTGGCGTAAGTGCCGGCCCAAGCAAAGTTGCAAACGGCTGCACACGAGGAGACGTTGCAGATTGCGCCCTTGGCGTTGATGATCATGGAAGCAAACGCCTGCACAACCGCCAGCGGGGCCCAGACATTGAGGTCGTAGAGTGCTTTGGCTTCGTCGATGGGCGTGTCCAGCAGCGGGAGGGTGTGGTCGGCGCCGGCACAGTTGACGAGCACGTCTAGGGTCCCGCCGGTGATTTTCTCGACGGCCTTTGCGCATGCCTGGATGGATGTTGGCGATGTGACGTCGAGCTCGAGGATTTGAATGCCCTCTGTGCCGGCCAGCGGGCCGGCTTTGGACGTGTTGCGGAGCGTGGCGAGGACGTGGAAGCCTGCGGCGTGGAAGGCTTCGGCGAGGTGGGAGCCGAGGCCGCCGTAGCTGCAGCCGGTGATGAGAACGGTCTTTTTGTGTGGCATTTTGGTGTTTGGTATGGTGTCTGTGTGGGTTGAGATCTGAAGATGTCCAGGAGTTCACTTATATCCCCGGGGACAACCCCCCCCTGGACTGGGACGGAATCCTTCCGGCCAAATCCGTCTCGCTGCGACATTGACAAATCATCCCGCCGGATTCTCCTCCGCTTTCTCCGTACTTACATCGCCCAACCCAAACGGACGGACACAACTCCTATGGAAATCCGGCCTTGATACCCTTCTGAATCGGTTTCTATGCTTTACCAGGATGGAGAGGCGACCAGCCCCCGGCAAGAGGAGCACCTATGGGCAAGCCTGCGGGCACTGCTTCAAGGCAAAGTGCCGATGCGTCCCTAGCCCAGCGGGTGGCCGTTGCGAAAGGTCAGTTCTTCCGTTTTTTCTTCTCACTGGCCCTCAAAATTTGGATATGATCAACAGCCAACGTCCTCACAGATGCCTTCGCCTCAGCAAGGACTGTCGGCCGTCAGACGCGACTCGTAGACGCAATGCCCAGCAGACCGCAGCCGCAGACTCGCGCATTGCCCAGCTGGAAGGAAAGGTCGATGCTCTCTTGTCTGCCATGCAGTCCGTCATCAACTCCCAGTCTCCCGCTGCTATACTTCAGCCCTTTGTGAGTGACGAGATCGTGTCAAACTCCACAGCCAGCTTAAGAGGGGCCTCCAACAACAGTACATGCGCCAGCTCAAACACTGGTGCATCCACGCCGGCTTCGGGGACACCCTCGACAGGGCCGTCACACTCCGATGGAACCTCTCAGTCCCAACACTCCTCGCCGCATGCATATCTATCTCCCGCCGAGGCAGAAAGATCCCTTGCCTTCTTCCGATCCGAGATGCTCCCGTCCTTTCCCTTTATCGACCTGCCGCTTACCCTAACCGCCAGCCAGCTCCGCCAGGACCGACCAATCTTCTTCCAGGCCATCGTCACCATTACCACACTGTCCATCCAGCAAAGGCTCTCGCGAACAGAGAGACTGAAACAAGCCGTCTTTACCTCGGCTTTGACCAACGCCCAGTCCAGCATCGACCTCTTGCTCGGGGTTTTGACATATATCGCATGGAGCACCGACGCGTTTCTCGGCCGGGCAGACATGCTCTCCCGCCTCATGGTGCTCGCCATGTCCCTAGTTTACGATTTACGGCTATTCAAGCCGATGAGGCCAGATGTGCAGGCCATTGTGGCCTATACACAGGGCTTCCCTGAGAGTGACCAGACCGTAGACGTGGACACAGTCCATGGTTTTATGGAAAGACAGCGAGCGCTGTTGGCATGTTTTGTTTTGAGCTCCCAGTAAGCATTTGCCCTCACCGGCCGTAGACAGACAGTGAACTCACATGTGTGCGCTACTAGTGTTTTGTCCCACTTCGGGCGTATCGACGCTCTACGATGGACGCCTCAGTTGGAAGATGCACTGCAGATCATTGTCGCCAACAAGTCATCCCTGGCAGACGACATGTTTACCGTCCAAGTACGGCTGCAGTTGTTGGTTCAGAGAGCGTCCCAGCTGCGGGAGCAGCACGAGACAGATTTCTCCCGGGCGGCATCTACATCCGCTGCCTCGGCGGCAGCAAGCCTGCTGTATCTCAACACCTTACGGGTCGAGCTGCAAGGCCTCCAGACCTCGCTCAACAACCTAGGGTCTAACCAGCAAGGCAAGTTCTGGGTCCGGCTTTGGCATCTCCATGACAGATACTGACCAGAAACAGACATTCACCACACCCGGCCACTCCATCTCTCCATCCTGGCTGCACAAGCCCACTACGCCAACCTCTACCTCAACCAAGCATCCCTCTCCATCATATCAACCTCACCCCCCGCCACAAGCACTTCCGGACAAGCCAGCTTTTTCAGGGAACCACTACCAGGTTTCGACCGCCTCTCCTCCTTCTGGCAATCCGTCGAAGCCATCAAATCCTTCCTCGACACCCTCCGCACAATCCCGCCCGCAAAATGCATCGGCCTCCCCTCGCACTTCTGGGCCCACACAATCTGGTGCACTGCCGTCCTGAAGCACCTCTCGACACACCCCGATCCGGCGCTTGACTGCCGCGCGGTGCGGGGCAAGGTGAACTTGCTTACTGCACTAGATTGGATGGTGGGGAAGTTTGAGATGGTTAGTGATGAGGTGGGGGTTGGGGTTGGGGTGGTTGGGGATGACAATTTGTTTAAGTTGTTGTCAAGGTTAATGAGCAGGGCGAAGGCGTGGGCGGAGGCGAGATGGGATGTGCTACCGGTGGCACAGGGGCAACATGAGGAGGAGGGTTGTCAGTCTCGTGGTGTGGAGGGCCGTGGGACGGGCGTGGACACGGGCAGGAAGGATGTGGAGGATATGACATGGATGTACTCAATGGACTTGGAAAGTGAGACGTGGTTTGAGGATGCGCTTGGCTGGTCGCCGGCTGCTGCGTAAACGGCTCTTTTGTTGTCTATGTTGCAGTCAAGTTTTGTCTAGATTTCTATCATTATTTTACACCATCCTTTAGGATCAGTCATCCTAGATTGCCGTTCCAGGATGCGTGCTCAACAGCTGTCCTGCAGAAAACCCCGTAAAATCCATACTCGGAGTGTGTTGAGGAGCAGCTTGTGTTTGTTAGGTAATAGCCAACAAGTCCGGTATCATTATTTTTTAGGAGCATCTAGACTGAGGCTTATCTGAGTATGACCTGATAATGCACAATAATTCCAAGTAGAAGTCTGCACATACCAGGTGATAGCATTGGTGTGTGATAGATACCTACTTAGATGCGTCGGTTTGCCTAAAAGTAAAACCATACGTCCGAGTCGAGATTGAAGGTCGACACAGGCCAGGTTCGAGTTCGTGCTCATGTCAAACAGGGAGGGTCTGGGGACAGATTGAGCTGTTCGGTAATACCCTTGATGTAATGCTTAACATTCAGCCAATCTATACATCTAGCATTACCATTACTTTTGTTACGCTGCCCAAAACAACAGTCGGGAGTGTTCCGCTTCCAAATCCTGAACGATCCCTACAATTGCAACCCCATACTCCTCAGTTTCTTCCCAAACCGATGCAACAACAGCGGCACCGGGATCATGACAACACACAGAAACCCCAACAGCGAGTTCCCCCATCCCAGTCCCAATGTCTCATACATCGCCGGCCCCGCAAGCGGCAGTAACATCCCCGCCAGACTGCGAATGACCGTGTTCGCGGCAATTGCCGAAGCCGCATACATCGGATAACAATCCACAAGATACGTCGTCATCGGCATAAACAGCCCAATAATCCCAAATGAGAAGGGAAACAACCCCAGTACAGGCACAATCCAATGCGTCTGGTAGTGCGTCGCCCAGCCGTACCAGAAAAAGGTCGGCGGGAGGAACAGGCTGAACCAGATGCTGATAGGTAGACGCATCTCAGGCTCAAACACGCCGTTGTTGGCCTTTGTGCGCTTGACCACGCCCCGGTCAGATGTGGCGGTGACAACGGCCCAGCCAGCGAGGTTGCCAACTCCAAGGCAAATGTAGACGAGGCCGGTGATGCCGAGGGACCAGCCGTAGGTTTGTTGGAAGACGACGGGGATGGTGGTGAAGAGGAGGTAGAGGGTGCCGTAGGTAAAGGCGATGTAGAGGGAGACGAGGAAGACCAGGGGGGAGAGGAAGAGCATCTTAGTTGGGCGGATGAGGCCGTTGAGGAGGATGCGGGCTTGGCTTTGGTGTTCCGTGCCTGGGGCCTCGTAGCAGCTTTTCAGATCTGTGCGGTTGAGCTCCTGGGACAGCCGCTTGACCTTGCGCTGAATGAGGATACGCGGGTTGGTTTCAGTGTTGAACAGCTCGGTGAGGCCGGTGATAACGACCGCAACGATGAAGACAATCCAAAAGTCCCAACGCCAGCCGATGGTTTGCGAGAGAAAGCTGCCGAGGACGGGGCCAATCGTGGGGCCTGGGAGGTCAGTCGGGGTTTAGGGGTAATGGGGGGTATCAACTAGCACATACCGAGTAATGGCCCAAGGGTGTAGATGCCAATGGCAAACCCTCTTTCGTCCGTCCTAAATACGTCTGAGATGACTCCCGCTCCGAGCGTCTACCCTGTCAGCCCAGCCCTATTCTTCAACGGGGTTGAAGAATACTCACCAAACATCCCGCCCCCCCAATACCCGCAAAGAACCGAAACACAATTAACGCCTCAATCGATGGCGCCAGAGCGCACCCAATCTGCCACAGACAGAAAAACACATTCGCCGCCCCCAGCACCGGCCGCCTGCCATAGAGCTCGCTCAGCGGCGCGAGGAACAGCGGCCCAATAACATACCCCAGCAGGTAGATGCTTACGGTCATAGTCCCAATCACCGAGTTCGTGTTCCCAAACTCCTTGTTCAACGTGCTGATACCCGGGGCCAAAATGGACGATGCGAACGGCGTCAGCAGGGTGATAGCCGAGAGCAGGCTCACGATCAGCCACTTCTTGCGCGCGGGGAAGTTGAGCGGCATGTCGGGGTCGTCTTGGCTTTCCCAGCCGACGATACCTGCATCCAAGTCGGAGACGGGGATGGGCGCGAAGGGAATGCGCTCGCGCTGGCTGCGGCGCGAGAGGACGTGGGAGAGCCGCGATTTGGCGCTGGCGCGGCTGGCGATGCGGGTGATGTCGTGGCCCTGGAGGTGTTAATGACATCGCAGTAGAAGGTTGTGGTAGTGACGCACCTGAGCTAGCTCCACATCGAGGTTATGGCCGGGCGTGGCGCCCTCGGCCTCCTCGTGGTCGATATCTGGGAATCCGCCACCATGGTGATGTGACTTAGGCTTTTCTGTTGACTTTTCTCCAACCACGTTAAGAGAACTTGCTGTCGAGTTTGAGTTGGAGTGCAGTTGGTGGGGGTTCTCGATCACTGGTTCTTCTATTGTGCCCTCTTGGCTCTGGCGCCTTTTTTCTTCCGCCATTGGATCTGATCCTGATTTCTCTGAGATATTGTTGTTGGTGTTGTTGCTTCGCTGTCTTCGCAGGTGTTTGCCCTCGTGTAAGTGACTGAACCGAGGTCGAGACTGCGGCGCAAGGAGCCAAGAAGGCCAAGATGGGGGGAAACTTGGGGTTTTCTGGAGAATGAGAATGAAAAATGGAGTAACGAGACGAGTCACAAGTGGCAGTTGGTGTGTGCCGTAATTGCCGACCCGGAGATAAAACGGCAGTTAAATCCAGGACCGGCCCGATGCCCCCCAGAATGAGGAATCACTAAGACGAGGCTAACCGAAAAGGAGAGTTCTGCGAACCCGAGAACTTGGCTTTTTGCCGCATCGGGACCTTTCCGCTTTTGTTTGGAAGGTGTCATCAAAGGGTGTGGTGTTCACTGTTGTTCCTGCTGTGTCCAAGCAAGCACGCCATCCGGCATATTTGGCCCCCACCGTTGTTGGCTCTTGTGAATTCGGCAAAAGGACCAGAAATGGCTTCATTCGGCGAGCTGACAATCCTGTTCTTCAGTTTCTGTGGGTCAATTCTTATGCTTTCAGGGGCTTTCTCTGGCCACTGGGCGGACATACTGTGTATGATATCCTGTTTCCTTTGGAGCTGACAATAGAGTTCTCACTTCTACCCAATTCCGCCGTCCTCGTGAGATGCTTACAAACATTCTTCAAACCACTGCCAGCTGTTACTTCCCAGTTTGGAAAAGTCTTGTGTCATTCTCAGCAGTCTCACTCGCCACTTACGGCAAACCACTTTCAATCACGGCGCTGCCAGACATACTGGCTCAACCAAGGTTACCACTGGCATACAGGCTGAGTCCTATGTCTATCAAAAGGGTTTTACGTAGTTCAAACACACCTGAACAATTATGATCCGACAGGTTTCTATCACAGTCTGAGACTACTAGACAAGAGTCTCACTCTCCAGTCTCCAAGTTAGGGATTCAATCGACTAGCCTATGCTCTTCGTAACATCAATTACTCACTTTTGGGTGTTACATCGCCCTAACCTCTTAAGTTACACCCGACATACCGAAAGAGCTTCTTGCAGGCGAATATCGGAGCTGTTGTACGTTTTCAGTCACACTCAGCCTTACCAATTCCAGAAAACACTCTTGAAGGACCGGGACAATAATATGCAGCGTAACTAGACTCAGCCGTCATCTTCTCCTCAGTCTCTAAAGACACAACATCCACTGACCTCTAACTACCTATCAAAAGGTCATACACCTCCCAATCTAACATCAACCCGTAACCCCCAACCCAAACCTCACCCCTTCCCCTCCTACGGATCATAAGCAACAACCTCAATCTCAACCCTCATCCCCGGCACCGCCAGCCCCGCGACACCCACCCCCGTCAACAGCGGCTTGTGCCCCTCCCCAACCCACTTCTTCATGCACGCGGCCCACGCCCCAAACGCCTCCTCGGTGAGCTCGGTCGTGTACAGGTTGACGCGGTACACCTGGCTCCAACCCTTGCCACCGGCGCTGCGCAGGCATGCGTCGACGTTGGCAAAGGCCTGCTCAATTTCTGAGGGGAGGTCGGTGGGGATGGCGCCGGTGGTTGGATCCCAGCCGCCTGGGAGGGGGTGTTACTTTGGGGCTTGGGGGTACAAGGCGGGACAGGAGGTTACCTTGGCCGGAGCACTCGATCCGGTTGTCTATCCGGACGGCTTGGCTGTAGTGCGACTGTTCGGTGAGGCTGGCCGTGAAGGGGGAGTAGTTGAAGTACTTGAGGTTGGACATTGTGGTAGGCGAGGTTGGCTGAGCGAACGATGACAGAGAATTAGTGAGAGGTCTATTGCGGTGTTGATGCTGCTGAGTTGAGTGAGGAATGTCTGGTTCAGGTGTCTCGAAACCAGGACCTGAGAGGACCTGATTAAGTATCACCATCCTCTACCTTAGGCTGCCTCCCATGGCCCAATACCATCGTGATCCTTCAACTCCATCGATCTTGGCGTATTCAAGCCATTCTCAAGGTGTTCTCTTGCTGTTGCTCCGAGAATATCAGATTACTAATGTTCCCTTATGAGCCAAGCTTCCTTGTGTGGGCCGGAGGACGACGGGAGTCAACCCGCCTCCCTCTTGGCAAATCCCAACATTCCTTCTTGCTCCTTGGCGTGTTTGGAACTCCTCCGTGTGCGGCTGAATTGCTCCCCGAGCCCGGCAGTTGCTCCGAGACATGCAGTGAGGCTCAACAGATTTCCGACGGCACAACTCGATACCGCAACAACTGAAGGTGCAGTCCAAGAACGCTTTCAGGCATGGTGACACCTCCTTCATACTGGACAAGTGTCTTGCAATTCCTCCAGGCGGATGATTGCTTGCTTTTCACCGACGGAGGTGCTGATGGTTGAGACTCAGATGAGTTGTGAAAAGAGGAAGACCCTTGGATCTGAGAGCCTAGCTCTTGACGACCACAAAGGTTTCCGCGTAGATTCGCGGGTTATCCCACACGATGCCCTCATTCTTGCCCAGAATACCATGCCTCCGTAGCGACTCCAACAGCTCTTTGTAATGATCATCCCTCTTGGGATCCGCGGCGACACGGCCCATAGTGTAAGAGACCTGGTCGCGATAAATGATGTCCTTTTGCTCCCCGAACCGGCTGCAATTGGTGCCCTGCTGCATGGCCTTCGCAAGGGCACGTACCCCATGCTGTTTGAGATACTCCTTGACTCTAGGATGGGAAAACATGGTGTCGAGAAAGCGTACGTCATGCGCGCCGGCACCGAAATCCAGGGAGCTCTCGAACTCTGCGTCTTTGTCAAGAAGAAGGGTGACTAGCTGCTTTCCAAGCTTCTCCCGGGCTTCCAACGGGTTTTCGTCGTCGTTGGTGGGTAACTTCTTGAGGTACGCCAGTTGTGATCGTTCGCGGCGGAAGAAGGATTTGGGGTTGAAGAGACAGGCGCAGGCGCTCAGCGGCGTGTAGTTCTGGACCTCGATATCGGAGTCGTCGTCGTCATTTTCCCCTTCGTCCTGCTCCTCCTCCTCCTCCTCCTCCTCCTCCTCCTCCTCCTCCTCCTCCTCCTCCTCCTCCTCCTCCTCCTCCTCCTCCTCCTCCTCCTCCTCCTCCTCCTCCTCTTCCTCTTCTGCTTCCTCCTCTTCTGATTCCTCCTTTACTTCCTCTTCTTTCTCCTCTTCGTCTTCCTCCGACCCCTGTTCGTCCTCCCCATCGTCCTCGTCATCCTCGATGTTGGCACCATGGTTAACCTCATCCGGCGGCCCAGTGTACAACACATTCAGATCCGCCCCCAAATCCAACAACACCCTCACCATCTCCACCCTCTCATACTTGCACGCATCCATCAGCGGCGTATACCCTGACCCGCGACTCTCATCCACATACGCCCCCTTTCTCACCAACCCCTTCATGGCTCCCACATTTCCCGCAAGATACGCCGTCCACAACAACGACGCCCCAAACACATCCTTCCCATTTGCCTCCTCCGCCCCCACAACCTCCTCCTCCAACAACCTTTCCACCACCGCGCCCCTCCTTAACTCCAGTGCCCGATGCAACAACCCCTCATCCCCACTCACCAAATCCAACACCCTCGCCCCGGCCGCCCTCAATACCCACACCGCCTCATCGTGCCCCATCTGCAGCGCGGCATACAGCGGCGTCCACTGCGCCGAGGACCGCACCATCCCCCAGCTCGGCGCGGGCTGCGCGGCATACGCTTGGCAAGAATCCGGACACCCGCGGGGATCGTAGGCGTCGTTGTAGGGACAAAATTTGGTCGACGGGACGTCGACAAACGCACCCGCGGCGAGCAGCAGCCGGATACATTCCACCTGCCCCGCGGCGGCCGCGATATGCAGCGGGAACGCCGTGCGTGTGGAGCAGTACGGCTGCGGGATAATGTCATTGTGGAACTCCGGCGGCAGGTCGGAGACGACTTGATAGCCCTGGAATCGCCATTTCCTTCTTGGGTCTGCGCCCAGGAGGTAGGCGTGGACGGAGCCGCCGAGTGCGTTGATGCCAGCCAAGTATTGGTTGCGGAAGAGTTCGTGCGGGGGGCGGGCCGCGTTGCGGGGGTTGTAGGCGGCCGAGAGGAAGCGGGTCCAGTTGTTGAACTCGGTGTTGGGGCTCATGCCCACGGCCAGGAGATGGGTGAGCACGGCGGTGTTGCCTGTTTCGGCGGCCCAGGCGAGGAGGTAGGGGTGGCGCAGGGCGGCGAGGGAGTAGAGGAGGGGGTTGCCAACGGAGTAGAGGCGTCGGCAGGTGAAGGCCCAGGCGGCGAGGTTTACGAGTTGCGCATGGTCAACGCCCTCGACGACAAGGTTGGCGATGTGGTTGAGTAACTCGTTGGGGAGGGTGGCGAGCGACGCCATGGTAGGTGAAGCTAGGCAATGACAGATACAGTTATTTGATAAGACTTGAGTATCAGTTTGAGAGCGGAAGGGAAGTTTGAACAGGTTCTGTAGGGCAGTTCGTAGGATATTGTGGTGTTGTTGTTAGGAGATGTTGCCTGGAGCTGAGATTTCAGTTGCGGACTCGGAGCAAATTTGGTTGCGCTAACATCCGCGCGGTTACATTGAACGATACGACAACAGGGGGATCAAAAATATTGAGCACTATATTTATGACTTCCGCCCAGCTGACGAGACGCCAGTCTACCGTCGGCCTGTTTAACACCTTGACCCGGTCCAACCATCGAACCCCAGTTCTACCTTCTAACCTCCCACGACGTCTACCCAAAAGCGTCACTCGGGAGGCAGCAGACCGTCAGTGCTCTCTTTGGTCGTCAACACGAGCTCTGCTCGCTCAGACCTGCCCAAGTAGGAAACCATGGCAGAGGTTCAGCCAAAGGCAAAACACTGCAGCCACAGCCCCCGAGCAGAGTTAGCTCTCATCATCCGGCCGCCGCTCTCCCTCGTTATATCTAATGCCGACATGATGTCGACGACAGTAATACCATGCCTCCAGCAACGCAGTCATCTCGCTGGGGCGGCGCAGGCCTAAATCTCTTGACACCATCGCAATGTTTATTTCTTTTTCCTCGTCGTGGTCGTCACCAGCCTCTTCTTCATCGACTTGGGCATCTTCTCCTTGCGCTTCTCGCGCTTGGCCTCCTTGACAGCTGCCTTGTGCGCGCGCTTCTCGTCCTTGTCCTCGTGCTTCTTGCCGCGCGGCGTGCCCTTCTCGAACCGGCTCTCATCCTCGCTGTCCTTATCGCTGTCGCCCGAACTCTCGTCTTCACTCGCCTCCTCTGCGCCCTCTTTCCCTGCTACCTTCTCCGCCAGCATGTGCTTGTACAATGGGTCCTCCTCCGGCTTGGCCTCTTTCTCGAGGTCGTACACCTCGTCGAGCGTGCGCGGGATGAACTGGTTGCGGAACACCTCGTTGTCGACCTCGATCGCGGCGGCAGCTTCCTCAGTGTCGGCGGCGGCGGGGCGAATCTCGTACAGGTGCTCGATCGCAGCGGACAGTTCAGGCTCGTCGACAGGGCCCTCGGGGGCGACGATGAAGTTGAAGATGGCGCGGTCCTCCAGCGTGTCGACGCCCTTGCGGCGGAAGAAGTCGCCGATGTTCTTGATATCCATGCGCAGGAATTCGAGCGCGCGCGGGTGGTCCTGGCCGACCGACTGCGACACGTCGATGATGTGCAGCCGGCCGTCGTTATAAAGGATGTTGTACTCGCTCAGATCGGCATGCACGAGGTTGCAGACCTGGAACAGGCGGCGCATGATGCCCACGAGCTGGACGTACAGGGCCTGCCACTGCTCGTCGACGTCTTCGCCTGTAAGGCGGGCGTCGCGCAGCCTCGGGTAGGCGTACCCGCGCCTATCGCCGAGGAAGTCCATGACCAGCACGTGCAGCTTGAGCACCAGAGGCTCGGGGCAGTCGATGCCGGCATCGTGCAGGCGGCGCAGGTTGCGGAACTCCTTCTCGGCCCACAGCTGGACCATCTTGCGGCTGTTGCCCTTCTCGGCGCCGGCCTTGAAGCGGTGCTCGCCCGTGATGTAGCGCTCACGGTCCTTGAAGACGAGAATGGCCGTCTTGTAGATCTTGATGGCGCGCTGGATGGGCTCGCCGCCGTCCTCGGGGTACAGCACGGCGCCGTAGACGTTGGCTTCCTTGCCCGTGCTGATGGCGCCGTGCACCTCGCTGACGACGCCGCGGTTGATCATCTGCAGCAGGATCATGCGGGTGCGCTGGTCGAGCACCAGCTCGGCGGTGGCGCGGTCCGCCTTGTCCTTGTCGCGGCCGGTGTCGCCCTTGACATTGTCGAGGCGAATCTTGGCCGCGTGGCGGGACAGTTCAGCAATTTGGTCATCGACGCGGGCTGATGTGTTCGCCGTTGGCTTCGCGCTGGCAGAGGCGCCATGGTCCTGGCGGTTGTACGATTTGGGCGACTCGTCGTCGTCGAGCTCGAGAATATCGTCAATGTAGTCGTCATCATGGCCGTCGTCGACGTTGAGGTTGTCAAACTCAGCGACGGGCGGTTCTTGAGGGCCTGCCATGATGGGCTTTGAGTGTCGTTTGGTCACTTTCGTGTGGTGAGAACGGCAGTTGGAGCCTTGGGGCCATCTCGAAATTTTGGTGGGGGTCGGCTGCTTATCTTATCAAATCGCGGGGTAAACGAACTGTGGAGCCTGGGGAGATGGGCAGTGATGGGATCTTCGACAACCGCGAAATAACACCAGAGAACCTAACAAGACCAGGCGAACAAGAGCTCGGAGCTAGGGGAACAACGATGGATTGTCTTTTCCGGCACGTGGGCTCTTTGTTACAGAAGGGAGGGCAATGGATATCTCACCCTTAAAACCTGACACCGGCTGACCCGGTACGCGACTGAAGCGAAGGAAGAGGGAGCGAAAAAGAAAGAGGAACAATAATAGAAGAGCAAAACAGAGGGGAAGAATACGAAGAATTAATTTTGAATAGAAAGATGCCTACTCCTAGGGCAGAATTCTTCTTTAGCAGCCCACAGATCCAGACTGGAAGAAGACAAGATACAAAAACAAATGCGGACAAACCAGACCGCACATCCCTGCAAATTCTGAGCTGAAAGCGAGGCGGCTCTTGGCAAGCCCGCTGTAACCACGCCCTGTTTCAGGTGCTCCAGGTGCCAGCTCCAAATGCGTCAGCCTGGAGCTTACAGCTCAACCACCAACCTTCAATCGCCATCTTTCCATTTCGATCCATCATCGAAAATGCCATAGCATCCCTCGCTTTTGGCGCCAATTGCCTCCATTACCTGCTCTTCATCCAATGACCTAAACTGCCGATCCCCATTGCTTCCCGCCACCCTCACAATGACCACCGCCCGACCAGCCCCGTCTGCCGGAGCGCGCTCCCGTCCAACATCCTACCACAACCCGGTCTCCCCCGAATTCGACGCCGACGATGTCCCCGTCGAGATTCTGGTGCGGCACCTCCTCGCCGCGAAGCAGTCGCTGTCGTCGATGGCCCTCGTCCTCCGCGCCAACGACCTCGCAACCCACGCCCGCCAGATGCACGAGGAGTCAGTCATCATGAGCGCCCAGACTGGCTTCGTGCGGCAGGCCGTCAACCAGCAACTACGAGTGCTCAAGAAGGTCCGCCGGGGGATGGGCCGCGTTTACGATAGCGGTCGCCGCGAGTTCAAGCAACTCATCGACACCCTGGACGCCGCCAATGGGAAGCTCGAGACGACGATGGATATGTTGCGCGATACACCGGTGGAGGCCGTGTTTCGCCCGCCCGGGGAGGAGCAGAAATACCTAATTGAGTTTGTGGATGAGGACAGCGTCGAGTCAATGCGCAATGCACTAAAAGGCAGCATTGGCGAGCTCCAGGTCAGTTTCAAACCACAACCCCCCGCTGGCCTGCACTAACTTAACCCTCCCAGGCCGCCCAAACCTCCTTCGACGGCGACCTCCTCCGCTTTGACACCGACCTCCGCCTGCTCAACAAAACCCTCATGTCCGCACCCGCCCTCGAATCCCCCTCCTCCTCCGCCGCCTACCAACCAATCCCCCACCTTCTCGCCTCCCTCACAGACCACTCCCACGCCATGGCCCAACACCTGACCTCCCTCAACAACCACTTCGACATGTGCGTCAAGGCCGTGCGCGCAACAGAAGGCGGCGCCGCGCTCGCCCGCCGCCGCGCAGCCGAAGCCACCGACGAAGGCGACCCCGTGTCCATCTCGGGGGTTATTACTGAGCAGGAATCACATCTATCGGGCCTCGACCACATGGACCCACAGGAGCGGGCAGAGATTGTCCAGGTTGTCGTACAGGACTCGCCTGAAGTTGACGAGGTGGTGGCCGAGATCCAGGCGGTGCTGCAGCAGATGGAGGCGGAGTTTGAGAGTCTCAAGGAGCAGGCCGACAGGATCACGGCGGGGTTTACGGCGACGATCGCTGCGTTTCACGTGCTGGAGGAGATTGGCGCGCGGTTGGGGAGCTATGTGGCGGCTGAGAATGAGTTTCTGCAGCGCCGCGCAGATGAAAGGGATGTTATCCTCACGAACCTCGAGGAGATGGGCGAGCTGCAGAAGTTCTACGAGGGGTATGCGAGCGCGTATGAGACGCTGAGGTTGGAAGTCGCGAGGAGGGGGGCGGTGGAGCAGAAGATACAGAATATCCTGCGGAAGGCGAGGGAGAGTGTGGATAACTTGATTGAGGCGGATAGGAAGCAGCGGGAACAGTTTTGTCAAAACTTGGGTGAGTTCTTGCCCACGGATTTGTGGGTGGGCATGAATGATCCGCTGAAGAGGTGGGAGTTGGTGATGGTGGAGGGGCTGCCGGATACCCCTGATGAGGAGCCACCTACCCCGAGGCTGGGGAGGGCTGTGGTGAAGGGGAAGGCGCCGGCTTTGTGATTTTACCAACGGCTTGTTTTTCTTGGGAGGGTTTTGGAATAGGTTGGTCGGCGTTGGTTTGGTTTGGGATATATTTGGGGTTGTCCATGGGTTGGGTTGGACCTGGTGTCAGTGGTTCTGGTTGCATTGTATTCCATTGTACATCGTTGTCTTGGATAGGTATGGATCGATATTCGTTTGCATCACGGTCTCTTGAGTGTTTGTAGACCATGAGTTTGACTTCCGAGAGTTACTGCCAGGAATGGTAGATTTGGACCTCTGGGACATTCACATGCCCAGGGCCCGGGCAAGTCCAGCTGCGTGGAACTCCCAACACTCCATGAGTCCATACCCCTGGATGACGGATCGACAAACCTCGGGATGATCCGGACCCACCTTTAACACCAGCAACTTCACCTCATCACCAACTTCACCAAACTACCAACAAACCCTCTTCCCACCCCCCCATCAACACTTTCACCACCTTGCAAGATGTCAACCACCACCATATCACCAACAAATATCCCCAAAACAATGAAATCCTACACCTGCACCTCCTTCGGCACCCCACGCCAAGCCCTCTCCCTCTCACCCTCCATCCCAACCCCATCCCTCCCCACAAACAACTCCCCCACTTCCACCTCCCTCCTCCTCAAAATCTCCCACGTCTCTTTAAACCCAGCCGACCTCGTCCTCCTTGCCTCTCTCCCGCCATGGTTGCCTTTCCGTCGCAACCCCGCGCCAGGACTGGATTTCGTGGGGGAGATTGTTGCTATGGGTGGTGGTGTTTCCGGGGGGTTGAAAGTAGATGATACCGTCGCCGGCGCATTAGGACTGAAAGAGACGGCGCTGGGAAAAGGGACTCTGGCGGAGTGGATTGTCGTGGATTCTTCACTTGTCGCCAAAGTGCCGGAGAGGGATCATGGAGAGGGCTGGGGGGCGAGAAAGGCGGTGGGGGTGATGGGGATTGCAGGGCAGACTGCTGCGGCTATGGCGTTGAGGGTGACGGAAGGTAGGGGGGAGGGGATGAGGGGGATGAGGGTGCTGGTTAATGGGGCGAGTGGAGGGGTTGGGTCGGTGTTAATACAGGTTTGTAAGGGGCTTGGGGCGGGGGTTGTGGTGGGGGTTTGTTCCGGGGGGAGCGAGGGGGTGGTGAGGAGGTTGGGGGGGGATGAGGTGAGTTTGATGGTGGGAGGTGTGGGGTGGGGGGGAAGGCTAACTTTTGCAGGTTGTGGATTATCAGGGGGATCCGATCGAAGACCAGCTCGCGGTCAGGTTTGGGGAGAAGCAGTTTGACGCGGTGTTTGACTGTGTGGGCAGCCAGGCGCTTTACTCGTACTCCCCTCGGTACTTGAAGCCGGAGGGCAAGTTCATCAACATTGTGGGCGGGTGGTCGCAGGGGGTAGTGCCGTTCATCAGGAACAAGATGCGGCCGTGTATTCTGGGCGGGACCCCCAGGAGCTACGAGCTGTTCCTCCTCAACGCCTCGGGGAGGATGGCACAGCAGGTTGCAGACTGGGTGGAGCAGGGGGTGATAAAGGAGGCTCTGATTGACTCGGAGTTCCCGTTCGAGCAGGCCGATGAGGTACGTGGCTGGCTTCCTGTGGACGACAATAGCTTGCTGACAATGGACTCCAGGCATATGAGAAATTGGCAACGGGGAGAGCGAAGGGGAAGATTGTCGTCACAGTTGATAATTAAACGGCGTGGGGGTGGTCTTCACACAGCAACCAACAGCCCTCGACTCAATACCTGTAACCTCCGCCCTGCTGCTGCCCCTGATACCCACCCTGATGACCATACCCTCCACCGTGTTGCTGCTGCCCCTGATACCCGCCATGGTGGCCATGCTCCTGACCCCAGCTCTGGTGGCCCCCACCTCCATACCCCTGATGAGAAACAACCGCCGCGGGCTTCACAAGCGTCGTCTGCTTCACAGGCGGACTCCCCTGCGGCGCATGATACCCCGACTGGTACGTCATGCCCTGCTGCTCCCCAACCCCGCCCTGGTGTCCCTTCCTCTTCCTCATCCACCGCAAGACAAAGAATGCCGCCACAAACCCGATGACAATAGCCCCGACACCGGCACCCGCGCCAATCCCTGCTTTGGCGGCCGTCGACAAGCCCGTGCTTCGTGGAGCCGAGACGTTGAAGCCCATCGCAAAGGCAAGGTTGACGATGGCTGATGTCGGGAGTGCAGAGTTGCTCGGGTTGGCCGCAAGCCCGGCGGTGACAGGCGGGGGGATTGCTCTGCCCCCGAGAGAGCTGAAGCAGGGTGTTTGGAAGGCGATGGGGCGGGTGAACTTGTAGTAGCCGCTGCTTCTGGTCAGTTTCTGCAGCCCACAAGGGGAATGTGGCAAGACATACTTTGGACAACACTGCCCCGAAACAGAATAATAATCCTGCGGACACCTCTCCAGAAAGTCCTTCACGTTCTCAGCAGGCGCGGGAAACTGCCCCGGCGCGGCAGCCACTTTGGCTCCTGGCGGGCTGCCGGGACCGGCGTTCGGCGCGACGTCGGTCGCGACGTTCCAGGGGCAGCACTCTGGTCGGTCGTTGTTGCAGCCGATGTAGGCCGCGTAGTAGACCAGGTCGCCGGCATCCATGAGGGTGTACGAGGTCGATTTGCAGTCGCCTTCGAGGAGTTGGCCTCCGTCGGTGAAGGTTGGGGTGGGGACGAGGGCGGGGGGGTTGGTGATGGGGTTTTGAAGGGTGACGGTCTCGACGGTTCTGGGGGGGTTAGTTGGTGGTTGAGAATAGGTTTGGGAGAGGTACGAACTGGAGATCAACGGAAACAGAGACTCTGGGAGGTGTTAGCATATAAAGTAGCGATAACGTCATGGAGACATACGGCTGGTTAATATTCGTCATGACCGAGGCCGCGGGTGTGCTGCTACAAGATTGTTGGAACCACGAGCGCTCATATTCACCCCAATCTGCGCCTTTCAGTCAGCCATCTCCAGAGGTGACTTTTCGGGATTCAGTCTTACCACCGCCCACCAATCCGATACAAGTCGATGCGGCAATGGCCTCCGAAACGCAGTCCAAATATTGTAGCCCATTGTTGCAGTTACAGATCCCGGCATCGGTACTCGCGAGACAGCTGCCGTACTCTCCGGCGGAGCTGCATGTCTGGAAGCCGTTGAACTTCTGCGCCGGCGTTAGCACGTCCATTCATATCTACTCCTCGGGTTTTGTGATCCGTACAGCGCAATCTGGCCCTCGAATGCTCGTGGTAAAGGTGCTGTTCTCAAATCTCCGGCCAACAACCCCAAATGGTCCGCGGGGGATGATTAGTGTTGGGAAGGTCGTCGTCGCGGATGTCACGGACGGTTGAAACAGTGTTGCGGCCATGGTTTCTGCTGAGCAGCGCTGCTGGTTAACCGCGAATTACGAAATCTAGCAATGAGGAACTGGGAGAACGCAAGTGCTTTGAGGTTGGGCGGCCATCCTTTTTGTTTGACATGGAACCCCTCCCTAACCAGAGGCCGCCACACGCCAGATCGATAGTCTGCTTGGCCAAGGCATTTTTTGGGCTGGCAGCTCAGCCAGCTCAGTTGCTGGAAGTCAACGAGCCGATGCAATGCTTCGGCGATGGTGGAGATTCGCATGGCCGCCCGCTAGCTATTTGCCTGCGGCTGAGGATTGCTGCCAGATTCGGTGGCGTAGCGTCGGGCTTGGCCAAAGTCATGGTTTGCCTCGGCGCCCGTTGGGTTGGCAAGTTCCTGCGCTCGTCCACCTTCGCTTGCTTGTATCTCTGGCGGCCGAGCAGGGAGTTCGTTGCGATGTGGTCAAGCCAGCTCGAGTCCAGTTCTTCGGCGGCTTGGCAGGTCAGAACGGTGTCAACGGTCAACCTCGGCTCTTGGAACAACAGCATTGGCCGGGTCTTAGAAAGGAGCATTGGTCTCCTTACATAAGAAGAGCCACGGGAACGGTCCCCTCGTTGTTCTTCCTCTGGCTCTTCCAGATCCGCGGCCCGTCTGCACGTTCTGCCGGAGAATTTCGTCTTGGCATGCTGCCGGTTCGAAGAAAGTCCAAGCACACTCCATCTCGACGAGACAGAATCAAGGGAGGCGGGAGCTTTAGCTACCCCGCGTTGCTCGTCGATCCGTTGCCACTCCGCTGGACTCCTGGTGGGCTTGATCGGGAAAGTTCGTCCAGTTTTGTTGACGCTTGGAGTTGCCAAGGAGCTGTTTGTCTCGGACCCACTTAGCCCGAAAGCTGCAGCTGCACGGACCCCATAGGGCTGCATGCCAAGCGAGTCTGGACTCCAACCAGCTGGAACGGCCTGTGATTGGCCAGTTTTCTCTCCTACGACATCTCACGACGACAAAAAAGACGAAGATGGCTTCAAGACTCATTCAACACCAGGAAAGAGGAAACTTGATGAGGTCATATCAAATGGGAGGCTAAATTTTTAGGGGTATAATACTGTGCATTACATTAAGAGGTTCTGTTCAGTGAGGAAGACCCATCGGACCCTTCCCTCCGATCTTTCGGCTCGCTTGCGATAAGTTTGATGGAGCTGCATCCTCGCATGGCCCAGGTGGATTCTTCTCATGCATCTTGTGATATTGCAAGCTTAATAGCATCTCTGAGTCAAAATAATGCCTTTTCTTTGGTTTTCTTACCTGTGGTAAAGTAAGACAAAGATCTGAGTGCGTGGATGATTGCGGTGCCGAGTACGCGTCTACTCAGATCCCAACAACGAAAACAATAAATAAGCCCAAACAACCGGCCTACTGTGTCTCATGTCCTCAACCCATCTCATCATACCATCCCAACCACAACTCCAGCCTCTACCATCCACCATGACCCGCCTCACCACCCTCCTCGCCACCCTCGCGGCACTCACCCCCCTCATCCCCCTAACCACCGCCGAGATCCAGTGGTGCGAGTACTCCGCCCACATCTGCGGCTACCAACTCATCCAGCAATACGGTAAGCCTCGGTCCGTCCTCGATCGACCGTCACCCTCTCCCCTTCCCCACGTTGCCCTCATGATCAACCACCCACCTCCGAACCACCCCCCCAGCCCCAAACCAGACTCATCTAACACCCCCCTTCCAGGCGCAACCGAGCAAGACCTCGCCGCCATCCTCCGCGCCTACAACCAACCCACCGACCCCACCCATATCTACGACTCGCTCTACGCCTGCTACAAGCAAAACAGCATCGGCTGGGTGTCCTGGTGCGGCGGCCCCTACACCTGCGAGCCGACTACTTGGTGGCCGCTTGCGAGGTGCAAGTAAACCAGACTCGCCTACACACAAACACAGTTGGAAGAAAACAGGCGCATAACACTAGGCTAGGATACCGCCCGTTTCATCAGCTGCTCTCGCGACCAGGGATAGTGTTACCAATAAATCACAATATGAAGCGCATGTTTTGTATTGAACCTGTTGTTGATATCCATAATCTGTATTCATGTTCCTTTTGCGCTGCTACGTAGCCCTGAGCACGATTCAATAGACAGGACGGACAGACAGATCTGCACTGCACTGCACCGCTGCTTTCCCACCCCGTCCCCACCTCCCAAGAAATCATCATCCCGTTTGCTTCCCATCCCAAAGAGCCCAGCTGTGCCACCCATTGCATTGGCATTGCATTGAATTCCATCCCATTGTCCTCCAGCACGCACACGCACAAACACAACAACGACCCTTGTTTCTCCACCCCAAGTCAACGTAATTTCCACCTTCCGCTGCTGCTGCCGGCCCCGGCAAGCGCGCCAAAAACGTCGTCATCCGCTACCCGCACGAGAGGGGACGGCTTCCAGAAACCGACCGAGGTGCGCGGTAGTGAGAAAAGACAGGAAAAGAGAGAGGAAGAGAGAAGAAAAGAAAGCAGAAAACCAAGTTAACGCCTTTTGATGTTATTCCCCAACCGGACCAGTGTGTGCCGAAACCGTAGAGCGCGCAGCCCATTGAGAGAAAAAGAGAGAGAGAGAGACCGATACGCCGAGAAAAGAAAAAAAGAAGGAAAGTATTTTACACCCGCCGTTTTCATGCCGTCGTAGCAGAGGAGCGAAAATCCCAAGTTTGTAACGCCGAGCGTCCCAGCGACGCGAATGACTGTTGAAGAAGCCCCGGAACGCCAGTGAGAAAGAGAGAGTATTAGGGGGTGGGGGGGCCGCAGCCCGAGGTCGATATACGTTGTTGAGAAAGGGGACGCCGCCAGAAGGAACCCACTGCCGGGTTAAGCCGAGGAAGATTCAGCCCCTAATCGCGGTCCGGGCGTAAGCCTCGTGTCCGCTGAAGGGAAAACGATCAAAGGAGCGCTGATAATCATACTCGATTGACGACGTACCAGAGCGAGGGGCGGTCCCAACCGGGGTTTTGTTGGTCTGTGGGACGGCCGAGGTGGTCGGGGTCTGTCCTGGCACCTGCCTAGGCGCGGCGAGCGGCGACTCGGCGGGCGAGCCTCCTATTGGTCCATACCGATGGTGGTTGAAGTACGGGTTCGCGTCGTGCGGGTGCAGCGAGTGGTGCTGCGTGCCACTGTGGGAATGCTGGTAGTTGCCCGAGAAGACCGGGCTGCCCTCGTAGCTAGCGGTGGTGCTGCTGTTGTAGCCATCGGCGGGCCGGCTGGCTGACGGTTTCGTCCCAGACAGTGTGCTCTTTGGCTTATTAGAGCCGTACTAAGTAATGTTAGCTAGTGTCACTATCAGACAAGAGTGTAGCTTGCCTCCCAGCTGTTCCGGAGCGGTGGGCGCGCGCAAGGCGTGGTGTGACCCGGGGAGACCTACGAAGCAGTATTTATTGATCATCTCCCTGTACTGGGCAGAGTCGACGTCGGCCTTGGGCGAGCCAGTGGGGGAAAGGGCGTCGGGGGCGAAGCTGGTTGAGATGGGCTTCAGTGCGGGTGGGGCGCTCTTGTTCTCGTTGGACGGCGACGGGGTCCGTTTCAGGGACTTCATGTAGAGGCCGTCCGACTTGGTCTCGCTCCTGGCGTTCTGGATGGCCTTGCTGAGAGAGTCGGCAAAGTCATACCGCATGGCAAACTGGCCAGTCGGCCCAGACAGCCCCTTGGTCAGATTGTCGCTGGGGATGTCGTTCGCGCTCTTAACGCCCTTGAGCCGGAGGCCGGATGAGGGCTCCTCGCCGAGCACATCGTGGATCGGGGTGTTGAAGTTCGGGTTCGAGCCGCTGAACTCCTCGGAAACGGCGGGCGACGGCTTTCGGCTGCCGCGGCGGTTGCTCTTGGGCAGCCCGTTGGCCGGGCGGGAAGCGGCGCCCATGACGCCTCTCTTGCCGTTCTGTGGCAGCATCTTCTTGCGGAAGTCGATCTGGAAGTTGGTGCCGTCATTACTGTCCCAGTACTCCTGGCCGTTCACCGTGTACCGGATGCAGAAGTAGAGCGTCTTGTTCTGCAGGTTCGTCAGGTCCGACAGCTTGATGTTGAAGTGGAAGCGATCCTGGCGGTGCGGTGTGTCGACGGGGAGGACCTCGCAGACATAGTCGGCTGCGACCTCGGATGTGGTCTTCCAGTAATCGACGGTGAATCGGCAAGCAACGAGCTTGTGGAAGGCAATGTTAGCAACGGCGACGGAGCCGATGAGCGACTTTTGATCGGGTGTCAACCACACGCGCTCCAGGCGGACCGGCAATTGCCTGCGGACCGGCGTCTCGACGGGGAAATTAGGCATGATCAGCTCCCACTCAAACGAGGGGGTGCGGCGTCGCTCGTTTCCGGAGAAGGGATACTCGGTGTCGCTCTCGTACTCCTCGACCGGTGAGGAGCCGGCGCTAACGGCAAGGGGCCGGTCGACCTGGAGGAAATGGCGGACGTGCTCGACCGAGTCGAAATGGACCGCCTTTGAGAAGGTCGGTGTGCCGGGCATGCTGGACGGCCGCCTGTTCGAGTATCGGAGAGCGGGCCGGACAAGCTCGCCGGACTTCTTGCGCACCATCTGGGGCTTCTGCTGGCGCTCTTCGTCCGAATCCTCCTCAGACCCGGTGGCAGAGCTGCTGCTGCACTTGTTGAACGACACCTGCGGCTCCGTGGCGGACCTTGAATGGCCGAATCGGCGGCCGCTGAGCGAGTCGAACGAGCCTGTGCTGAAGCTGTGATGCATCCCATTCGCGTTCGACGAGCCGTCCTTCTTGATCTTGTGCACGGCCTGGTGCAAGGCCCTGGGGTCGGGAACCTGCTGGCGGCGAGCCTCGTCGTCGTCGCTATTCGACTCAGGGGGCGACATGATGGCGCCGTTGGGCATCCCGCGGCTTCCGGTGATCGGGGGTGGTGATTGCCGCACGCTGCCAGATGCCATGCTCCTCAGATCCTCTGATGTCGCTTCTGGCGAGAGCTCGCCGAACGATGGAGTCCGTCGTTGTCTCATGAGGTACGAAGCTGATCGTGGCAATCCATGTCGGGGGGTTCCGTTCTGCAAGTCTTGTTGCAAATCTTGAAGGGATGGCCTCCGGCTTTCATCGGGTGATGAAGGGCCCGTCGCGGTCGGCGACCGGTTTGGAGGTGTGTAGGGCATCTTGTGTGCTGGTCTCTGCTCCACGGATGAGGGTGGTGGGATGGGGTGGGGTCGGGTTCTAGGGATTTAGAGACGGGTCATGAATGGCCCTGGAGCAGCTGCAGGGCAGTCAGTTTAGTGATCGAGGAGGTTCGAGGCAAGGGAAGGTTGTGGGGGACAAAGAGACGGATGAGTAAAAATGTGGATTCAGACAGGCCCGCCAACAAACAAGCAAGCAGGTGTCTTACTCAGAACCACGGATGACCAACACGTACCTGCAAATTACTGCTGACTCGAACGGGACGGACAAGAGCAAACCCGGCAATATTCCAGCAACAGGTTTGGCTCTTGGGATCCGGTCAGTGAGTGCAGCTGTCGGTGCAGAGGGGGGTAGCGCGAGGCACAGGTGGACGTCTGGTCGACGGTCCTCGTAGGAATGGAAGCCAAATCGGCCTGGGAGGTTGGGAAGAGGTGCGGTCGAGGGGGAGGTCGACGGCGAGAGAAAATGCCCGTGGTCGAGGCTGCGTCCGGTCAGCAACGGGCCTCCTGGCAGTGACAGAACCTCCGAGGGGCTTGTCAAAGAAACGAAACACAAAGCGTGTGCGGAGAGAAGGGGAATGAATGGGGTTGTCTGGAGCAGCGGGACGGGGCAGTTTTGAAGTGCTGGGGGTCGAGCAGAGAGGGTGGGGAGGCAAAGACCAGGCGGGTCCCTGTCAACCGGGCAAGCTGGAGGCGATGGAGGACGGAGGTCGAGGAGAGGGACGCAGGCGGTACGTACCTTCTTGCGGGACCCTAACGTGCGGTGGCGGGGGGAGAAGCTCAGATGCAGGTAATCTGCTCGCAATATCTGCAATGTGTGATTGAGGAAAGACGACAGGTGCGGAGCGTCGTTGTGTTTGTGCTCTGGAAGGGGAATGGCGAGAGAAAAGGAGGCAACGATGGGGAGGAGCAAGCGTTGGAAACACAGAAAGTAAAAGTGACTGGCTCGAGACTGGGTGGGAGGGGACCGGGGGAGGCGTGGATGGATGAACCTTCACTGCTCCCTGTGAGTCCCTGCCCTGCAGCCCACACCACCACGCCGTGGCTCCCTGCAAGTGTGGTGGGTCCAACGCTCCACTTCTCGCTTTTTTTTCGACGCGGTGGGGCGCGATGGCAAGACGACAGAGCCTGGGCCGCTGCTGCGGACGGCGATGCCCTGCCCAGCGCGGTACTCGTTACGTGCGCGCACTGTGCGAGTAAGTCGCTGAGTCCATGCTGATCCGATCACTCGACACCGATGCCGGAATCTCTCAGCATGGCGTTATCACTTCGGATGCTGCTTCGAGCCGGCGACAGGAATTGAAGTCGCGGATACGAAACAATGGCACTGAGAAAGAGGCCTGCGATGCTTCATTCCATGGCTGCTCCCTGGTTCTCAGACAGCATGGGTTCAGATTGGTGACGCTGTTTCCGGGTTACCTACTCCGTACTGGGTACGGCCAGGACTGTTGTTGCCGGGCAGCCCGGTTGCGCATTGGTCTCCTCAGGGCATTGCAAAGATGACTTCAGAAACACGGATATCCTTGGAAATACGGATAGCGTGAGCGGTGTTCGACCCCAGGGAAAGCAGCCGATTGCTTCATGCCTTCTCCGCGCGGGGTCCCTGGTGTCCAGTCCCCGGTGTCCAACCAAGATTTGGCCATGTCGAACTGCAAAGGGAAAAGCAAAAATGCTGTAACTTACCGTACGGGAAACTTCCAGCTCCCCTTGTCTGCTCCCGCCGAGCCAATCGCTGCCGCAGACACAGCAGCAATGACGTCGGTGGAATGCCCGGATTGCAGCAACCAGCCGAAAGCTCCCAACAAACAGCTGTCCAAAAGCGTCTTCTCGAAGCTTCAACTTGGTCAGCATGCACAAACTCCAGGGTTTCGACTGGTTTTTCCCCGTGATTCAGCGCTTGTGGGAAACCCGCGGAGCTGGGGATCTGGTTGAGCCCCTGACGCTAACGTCGGCCGACCCAGCAATCGGGCAACGTGGGTCGGTATCGGACGGCATTTCGAATCAGGTGTTAGAAAGTGCCGTGATGTCCCGGCGGGAGATCTCCAGCCCGCGATTCGCGATATCTCTTGTTTTCACAGAGCCACAAGTCAGTCATCGCATATCCGGCGAGGCGTTGCAGCATCAATGAAGACGCAGTACGCTTGTCGTTTTGTTTTGATGGTGATAAAAGGGTCTCCATCAACGCCGGCTCCTGACGAATTGCGTAACAGCGGGGAGCAGCCAGCATCGCCGCAGAAGCCGGCGATTCAAATCTCAAAACAAACTGCAACCATTGTGCCGCCTCCTCGTCGACGGTATATCGGAAGTCAGCCCTTTGTTGTTGTTTGTTGCTGTTGTTGTTGTTGTTGTTGTTGTCGTCCCAAGCCCGATGAAGTCCAAAACGCAGATATCGCCTCAGGATGGAGACCCGGACCCGCTGCTCGCCGTCCCGTACCCTCCTCAACTCACCGGGCACCCCTGGATCTCGATGCAGCACCGATCTGATGAGCTGAGCACATATTTCCCCACGAATTCGCGATGCGACACGACATTGCAGTCCGTGTGTCGAACCACTCTCCTGGGGGTCCCCACCAATGTCGCCGGCCTGGAATTCAGGACATGAGGCCCTTGACACAGCACGGCTGTTTCCGGGCACTGTACGGCCGACTGCAGCAATCATCGAATGGTCGGCCACGGCTCGGTCGGCCCCGCGCCTGTTCTGACCTCTCTCGAGTCCCGCGGCGCCGACGATTCCCAACCGGAACCGATGCGTCACCCCAACAGAACTCTCTGGCAGCACAGAGTTGATCTGGTGCAACTGCTGGGGCACCGTCTCTTCGTTTCCCAGCGTCGGTGGTCCATCGCACAGCCGGCCTTCGCTATCTCTTGGCCCGCGCCGTGATTTGTCGCCAAAAATGCCCAGAAAGCGGCGGCTTTGACAGGTCCACAAGTGCCGCTAGCGTCTCGTGCCGGCCAGGGGGCTAACTGCTGACATGCATGGGTTCAGAACCCGGGCCCCTGGACGGCCATGCCAGGCCTCGAGGTGAAGCGACGCCATTCGTACAAGGCTCGTCCCAGAAAACCAAGGCAGTTGCATTGTTTCTGGGTCCCCGACCACTGTCGGTTTGTTCTGTGGAGTGACCTGGATGTCTGGCGAGCCAACCAACGGCGCCTGATGAGAATTTCTTCAGCACAGACATCGTGGCGTGTCTTGGCTTTCCTTGGTTCTGCTTCAGCCTCCTGCCTGCTTGGGATTCCGAGGGAGGCAGTTGTGGGTGGTTGAATGAATCCATCCCGGGCAGCAAACACCATGGGTTCCAACTGCGTCAACGGCTTTTGTCGTTCTGTCGAAATGTAATTTCCGCTGCCCGTTCTCGCATTCCGTGCAGGTCCCGGAGTTTTTGGTCGTGCTGACAGGGCTGTGAGGATCGAAACCAGGCACGAGTCGCCAGGGCCGCCGTTACCAGCTCGCAAGGTCGCCATGATTCAGGAGATCGAGAAGGCTGGTCTGTGTGTTCATGCAGCGAACCCGACCACTGCTCGGAATCGCACTGTCGCGGGGTAGGAAACCGGGGTTGTCGTTCGCTGGCCTGAACTCCGGGTTCCCAGATTGCTGAGGCCGGCACTGGTTCTTTTTCTGTTTCCAGATGCGAGGTCCCGTCGTTTGGCATTTTCCGTAAGGCGGCACGACGACCTCATGACCGGCTTGTCAGCGGCGTCAACACTCGTTGGCTCTTCTGTCGCAGACGCATCCGTTTCAGCCGCGAGGCACCAACAAATGGCATTGGCGCCGCAGACAATTTCCGTGCGAGCGGTTGATTGCCCTGCCCTGGTTGTCGTGGAGTCGCGAAACTCTGGCCCCCCACAGCTGAACATTTCTAGTTTTACCCCCACGGGGATCTTCAATTCGACCCGCAACCTGGATGCCGGGTTGCCCAGGATTGAAAAGCGTCGCGCTTCGACAGATCTCTGGCTCTGTTGCTGATTATCTTGAAAGAAAGCCGAATCGGGAGGAATGCTCAAGCGCTGGTCTCTTGAGGATGCTGCAGTCGAGCTTGTGCATTCGATCGTTGGTGAAAACCCCACGCCCAGTCGCCGCGACGATCTCATGCCTGCTTGTGGGGCTTCGGATATCTCGCTGGCCCACCGTGATCTGGCCCGCTGGGATGTTCTTCTGCTGCTTTGTAACAAAACACAAGCTTCTTGATAGGGACTAGAAGCTGGCGGCAACAATTGGCGAAACGACATCTCCGTTCTTATCGCGGCGACGAGATCAACCTTCCTGACCGAGCAGACAGCGGCTGCCTGCCGCAACAAGCAGCTGTGCCTTATCAAAATTCTTATCACAGCCATTGGCCAATCAGTACGCTTATCTCCGATTCGGCCGCACGTGGGAAGGCGGTGCTCGCCAACGGTCGTGGCAGCCATGCGCCACCGTGTCAATTGCAAACTGACCGTACTGTATTTTGAAACTTCGACTGAACGCGTCGTCCAATCTCGACCGGCGCTCAACACCACCACGACGGCACCGGCTATTGTTCGCCGGCGCGGGGCTTACGACGCACGCACGCTGCCGCCAGGTGAGACACGAAATAATGAGCACACCGCTCAGACAACCGCGGCTGGTTGACGCCCATCATCTCCGCATTGAGGACACCGTACCACGAGCAACACCTCCCGACGCCGACATGGGCTCTTTCTTGCTCGCCGTCACTTCTTCCTGACCATCACGCCAACTCCCAGCGGCAATACAATGCCATGGGCTGTTCTTATTACGGCACGCTGACACGGGCCTCCCCAAAGTCTTCCCATTCACCAAGCAGCGTTTTGTGCGATCGATCGACTGCAGCCCGGCAGCAAGCCATGGCCCTGTCGGAAGCAGTCTCATTGGACATCGGAAGACGTCGAGCGCCAAGAATGCCTGCCACAGGCTGCATGAGAGGAGCATGGGCTGTGGAACACTTTGAGAAGGTCGCAGCAGGAAAGGCTGGGCGCACAGCAATCTGTAGCCCCTGCCCGGAGCCTCTTGTCCGCCGCTGCTGGTGCCCGCTGCAGGGCAGTGTCTGGGGAGCGTCTGAGAGGGAGAGCAAGACCACCAGAGGGACGGACGGACGGCTCTCGGCATCCACCAGCGTCCCGACTCGGGATTTGGGGTTTCACGGCCACATCGCGACATCTGGAGCGAATGGAATCGGGGGATGCGAGAGCGTCTGCGGAGAGACGATCAGGGTTCTCGCCAAAGCACGGGGGATCTGGGGATCCGCGTCGGGAGACTGCTCAAACTTGTTCTCCGGCCGCGGGCCTCGCGCGGTGGTGGATGGTCGGAAGCCGAGACATGGGGTTCTCGACGAAGGTGGTGGGAATCTCGCGATACCGATCGGGAGGGTGGATGGTGAAACGACGGGCTTCATTTCGCCTCCTTTGGCATGCGTCTGCAAAAGTACAACACTCGATAGCTGCGATGGGGTGCGTTGCCCCTCTCCTCCGCAGCAACCAGACACCAATGACTGGCTGCCGCTGCCTTGGTGGTGCGGTTATGATGGTGTGCAGTGCTGGGCCAGACGCAACCATGGCGCGTCCTCTGCGGCCCTTCCCTGCTCCGGCTCCCCGTCGACCAGGGCGCGATTCGCCAGGCACAGCATGGGGGCTTCCAAGGTCCTGGAGTGTGCAAGCCCTAGGGACCGGTGAGGGAGGCTCGGTGGGTGGCACCTGGGTACGCTCTCCGCTGGAGGCAACCGCCGGGTGCTGAAGATCGGGGCGCAACAGGATGCTTCCTCGCTGTTGAGCTCACAGAGCAGCCTCAATGCCTCCCGGAGAGCACTGAGCAGGTCAGAGACCAGAGTGTTTGTTAAATACCCACGAGAGGCCCATGACACTGGGTTTCGTCCGGCTCTCTTGTCTCTGTCCGGCCTGAGGATGCCCGCAGCGGAACTCCTCAACCCCGCCGGTTGCGACGGAAGAACTCGAGCATCATCTCGATGCTCTGTTCTTTTCGGCTCCTACGGAGGACTCTCGAGTCAGATCAGGCGATTCTCACGATACGTGGCCCTTGCCGAGAATGCAGCGAGGTCTTGTGATGCCAAACTACCTTGATTCTGGTCTTCCGCAAGCCCCGAATCCGTGGACGGTGATGTCTTGTGGTGGGAGTTGCACCCATGCCCCAAGCCTGGACGAGGGCCAGGGGGAAACCCGCGCCCATTCCGGATCCGGCCTGGTTGATAATATTTTCCTGGCTCGACGCACAATGACGTCACCACTTGAATTTTTCGCGTTTCAATCAGCTGCCCACCACTCGACCCTGGCTTGATTGGGGAATGTTTCATGGAGGGGATTTTGGAGCTTTCATCTTCTCCCCTGTTCTTCTCAGATGCTTGGGCTTTTCTCGCCAATCATTGATTCTGTGAAGAGGATTCTAGGAAATAACGTTCTGGTTAAAGTCCACATGAGTCCACACTGTGTTTCCTGCCCGAGGCTGCCCCTCGCGACTGTCACCAATGAAGCTCAGCGGTTGAGAACTTCGCAATTGTTTATCGTCCGATCAAGGAAAGAAATATGACAGGTCAACTAAGAGGGATGAACGAGACCGGCGGCTAGATTTCTTTCGACCCAAATTTGTAAGATGCTGTAACGGTTCTGGCAACGAGGCTGGCCCGAGGCTGGTGATATTTCGCGAGGTGCGAGCTTCAGTGGGGCTTCCACCCCACCAAATGCTCCCCACCCGAGCTCTCGGTGATCTCCCGCCCTGATCGCCACCACTGCCTCACCGGGCAATCCAATGTTTCGATGTTTACCGTGAGTCAACAAGAATGCTCCCACCGCAGCCGCTTGAGCCATATCAAGGCCAAAAATATTTTTCTCGCTTCAGTGTCATCCCGCGATCGATGCTTGGCTCAGCTGTCATCCACGCGAGTGGCGCAACCGTTTGGAACAGTCACAGCTTCGCTCGCAGCCGCCATCCAGGTCAAGCAGGTGATTGCCCCCCAGCCGCTTACCATAACGCCCGTGGGGGACACTCAGCCCGCCAAGTCGATCAACCCAGCATCCCACGCCGGCGAGCCCTCAACATGGCATTTTTATCAAATTTTCAGCGGCTCTCCATCACATCATCCTCGTCCTTCGCCCCTCATCTTGTGCGATCGAGGGCGGATTGGCCAATTGCACACAGAGATCGCGCACTCGAGACGAGATTGGCTGCTGCAGCCGCGACCGAATGCGTCGCCAGGTGTGGACCAGGTGTGGAAACAGCGGTGAAGCTATTCCCATCCTTCATGGCACAGCGCCAGCTTCACCAAGGTTTCGTCTGACGGCTTCCTCCCTTGCATTTCCCAGTGGGTCTTGGGTGCTGATCGACATGGCCCAGACCACCGCGTCCCCTCTGTCTCCGTAACGCTTGCAACCACACTCGAGCCAGTGCGCCGTCTGGATATTCACACGAGTTTCACCAGCCGCCGATATCGTCCCTCGGGGTGTGAGGGGTCGGCGCCGGCCAGATTCGTCGAAGCACGACGGGACCGGGCCGACCGTCACACGGAGTCAGGACCCGTCCACGGCCTCGGCAACGGGTCTGCAGGCGCCGGCATCTTACCGTGGAATTTACAACTCCGGGGCCATGGAGTTACGATGATGCCACCTTCGGACATCCCAACCACTGTTAGGCTTCGAGGCACGCGAATCACGCTCAGCAGGCTCCCATATGGCGAATGTGTCCGGCACACGCGTCCCAGCACCAGCAACCGACCACACGGCTTGCTAGGCGGTAAGCTGCGCGAGAGTGCTCAACAACACCAGCAAGCGGCGATCCGACAGACACCACGGCCCAGGACTGCTCACTGCAACCCGGGGTTTCGCCATCGCTCATGTGCCCCTTTGGCCCGTCCCCGCGAGGCTGTCCAGTCCCTTCGGCCATTGGGCCACGCACTCCAGATAACCGTGGTGGTGTCGTCGCTGTCGTGTATGCAACACCGGTGAGGCTCGCGAGGCAGCGGTGGTGGTGCTGCTATCAAGCCCATACGCGTACCCCGCAAAATGGCTGCTGCTGAGGCACGTTGCACAACCTATGGCGAGATGCATTCTCCTCCTTTCGTTCCTTGCCGAGAGTCGGCGTCGGGCACCGAGCGTATCGCCGCCATAAGCTGTGTCGTCTGACCGCTGGCGATAAGAATGGCCGCTGCGCTGAGACAGCGGGACAATCGTCATGGATGACGAGATACACCTCAGCTGGAAAGGGACTCATCTGCGTCGCGATGTCAACAACAGTTGAGGGGTTTGAGTCCTTTTACCCCGCCTCACCCACCCCTCTACTCAAAGACACCCTCCTCAACACCCGGTGAAACAAACGGAAACAGCTGCCCTACTCCGTACCCAATACAGCGCTAGCTGCAGCACTCCCTCTCCTTGGAAGATCAATTCCGCGGAGCTTCCCATCAAAGGCTAGAACTGCTTTCGTTAGACCCCTTCGGCCTGTGTGCATGTTCGGCATGGCGCTTGTCGATCTTGGTGTCGACTCGGAGCACTGCCGGACAGGTTCAACCCAGCCGCCCCGTACGACCCGTTCTGTCGCCTCGCTGGGATCTGGGATGCGCGTCGTTCGCTGCGTGGGTGAAGACTGGCATTCTCATTTGCTGAGCCCAGCACACACTCTCGCCCTTCAATGCGGTGATACAAGTAAACGCATGCGGCAAGTCCAAAACAACGGTTCATGTTAACGCCACCGCAAGGCATCCCACCCAAGATTGGGGGTTGGCGTCACAGGGGAAAACTCTGCTTCTGCCCCTCGTCGTTTTGGGAAAGGTCCCAACCAAAGCAGCGGTGCCGATGGTGGCGATTCTGTCAACAAAATACGAGGCCTTGAACACCATCACGGCT
The DNA here is from genome assembly GCA_027569505.1 of Chloridium humicola. Lineage (NCBI taxonomy): Eukaryota > Fungi > Ascomycota > Sordariomycetes > Chaetosphaeriales > Chaetosphaeriaceae > Chloridium > Chloridium humicola. Next base: position 112,609 of record JAPDFF010000029.1, read on the forward strand.
CAAAATGCCTGTCGCAATCCAATTCAACCACTTGCGTCCCGTCAATGGGCCCAGCATGTTGCTACCGGCGCAAGTGTCCAAGGCGATGATACCTCAGCCTGCGATCTGGGCTCGCGCCGCGCCAAAGCCTGCCGATGCACGGCACCGAATGGATGCTGGTGCTCAGCCCTGGGCCTGCTGTGCCGAGAAGCCGGGTCTCCCTGCCAGGGGTCCCTCGAGCCAGGAGCATGGCAGTGGATGGCGAGACCTGATTACTCACACACCCAGACGCCCAGCTTTGTCGTCGATTCCTGACGTTTTATCTCCTCCCATGGCATGATTATGGACAATGATCTGATATGCATGGCAGTGGACCTCGATCTCCACCTCTTTGTCAGTTTCGAGGAGAGCTCCCAGGGACGACCATGACGGCTTCCTTCAGGGGCTGCGAGCTCTTAGCGCTGGCTAACCAATATCGAGCAGGAAGCGAGTGTAAATGGTGATTCGCCAATGGCTCCTTGCACGACACCAATGACACACACCTCTGGTCCGGGCCCCGAGAGGCGACGACACTCAGACGGCGGCCGGAACGGCCCTTATCAGATCAGATAACGGCTCCCTTCCCTCAGGACGATGAGATACTATCAACAACCCTCCAAGTTCACATCACCTGACGGCCTCCTCACAATCTCGCCGCGGAGCAATCATATCTAGCATGGGAAAGTTGCAAGAAACGGATTAACAGACTCCCCCGGTCTCGATAAACGATCGTAGCATCCAACCCGCCCCCCTACATTACCGAGCCTCGCCAATGCACGAGTTTATGGATTTCGCAAGTGTCCCCGACGCCCGCCCAGCAGCGCCGCCATCCGAAATGCGATACCGACATGGGCCGAGTGCTGCAACGCAACCGCACTCACACCTCAGCCCTTGGCCGTGCAGGAGCGCTGGCACCTCTGCATTCCGCGTGCACCCCTCTCTTGAACCCGGTGGACGTCTGGGCCAATCCACCCATCGGTGCTGGGGGGCGGTTCGCAGGCTGCTGTCGCTCTGACAGGACCGTGGTGTGGTCTCTGGATGTGGTGGATGAGGCCGAGGTGTGTCGTGCTCTCTGGTCTTGTTGTCCCGCATCCGTCGCTGTGCGACCGCTGCTCGGCGTCTGGAGCCCCGCGGCGCGAACTGCTGATGCAAGTTAACTGCGGTTCACCGGTGGGCCGTCAAGGTGCCGTCGTACATTGCCATCTGCAGCCGGTGAGGTGCGCTGGATATGTCGTCTGCGGTGGTGCTTGGGTGTACGGTCTCTGTGGTGGTTGACCGGGTAGTTCACGCCAGCCCGCGGCGTGCCACAGTCGTGGTGACGGCGGCTTCGAGAATTTTGGCGTTTTCGCTCTTCTGTCGATCTGTGAACACAAGCTTTGCCATCTGATGCAGGCTTGCCATGATACGATGCCTCAGGGCCCTGAGGATCGACATCAACGCCAGAGGGTTCGTCCCGAGCAGTGTTTCGGGTGGCGGCCGGCCGGTGACCAGCCGCAAGCCCACGTCGCACAAGAAACTTCCCCTCCCGCGTAGATATACCCTCCACCAGCAGCCGCCCACGCCCCCCCCACCACGGTGATGGTGGGAATGTGGCGTTAACGGCCTGCTCTCGCTAACGCGGCTCTGTGGTAGCCAGCGGCGCGTTGTGCGAGAGCCTATCGGCTGGATGTTTCACCGAAGTTTCCAATTTTGACCACCATATCCATGGAGTCAAAATAGATAGATAACCCTCCCCTCGGCCCTATCCATGCATCTCCCGTCCCGCTGTTCATGCAGCTCCCTATCTCCGCCGGGTAAACAACCCGTATCGAGATATGGCGACATATCGACCCATCTGGATGCCACCCCAGCTCGCTCGCGGGGAGGAGCCGCCAATATCCGCCAGCCTCCTTCTCAACCCCTATTCGCGCCCGCAAGATATGCAGTCAGCCCCCGACAGAGAACTCCTTCTGCAGGACATCCTAGACAGGATACTGGCTCCCTGTACATACATACGGATCAAGACTCAGGGTCCAAGGGTCTTCACACAGGCAGGGACCTCGACCAACGCCCAAACTACCGGATCTATGTACGTACAGCGCCTGCTCTGGCCATGGTGCAGTATCGATCCTCCCCGAGCCGCCCCCAGAGCTCACTGAAGCACCCCAGGATAAGGATAGATACCCCAGGCTTTGTGCAACCCCCCTATTCACATCTCGTTGCCCTTCTCAGAGAGAGCCGCATAAAGGTGTGCGCAGCGAGCCCGTCTGGGCAACGGCGGGGGTTGGGTTTCTCCGCACTGGCTTCCCGGCGACCCAGCCGCCGTAGCCTTCGGCGTCCAGTATCAGCGAGCGACTTAGGGAAGTACCGGGCTGGCCAATGGGGGATTTTCAGAGGGTGCGGTCTGAGGCTGGCTGGAAATCGGGGGAAGAGGATGGGATACTTGGGGGAGTGACTCCGGTTGAGGAGGATAGGTTTAGCGAGTCAACGGCCGGCCATGGTGGGAAACACAGATGTTGACCGGTGGGTTCGGCGCGATGCAAGTTGTCACGGGCCGTCTAAGTTCATCTCGGTAAGGTATGAGGTGCAGGACTCGGTAACATGCTTGGGCGGCGGAGCGGAAGATGGAGATGGCACAGCTGTGGAGATTTGAGTTGAACCTCATCAACGGGAGTCAACATAGTGAAACCCCTCTTTCCTAAAGACGATGCCGACATCAAGAGGGTAACAGAGCGGCCGCCTCCGCGTGGGGAGTTCGTAAAGTTTCTCTTCGCGGCTTGGTGGCCTTCCCCTCAAATCACCACACCGGTCAGTTTCACCTCACGCCACCGCTTCCTGATGCTTGCTGGCAGTCGCAAGAGAAGAAAGGATCCCGGGCACTGTGTGCTTGGGTAGAGGTACGAGTTGCCTAAGAGGGAGGGTCTACAACTTCTACAGCTGCATGTCTGCAGCCTCTATGCGCGAGACGCAACCCAACGGCTACCCGAGCCGAGCAGATTTGATGATGCAGGGTTCTGGTGGCTCTGGGGTGTAGAAGTAAGTGCGGTTTCAACCATCCAGAATTCCAGAGAATCAACTCCGACTCCGCGTTGGGGCGGACGGTAACCCTACTCTTCAACAACACTGGAGTTCCTGTGAACAGAATCGGGACACTGGGGATCTAGAAACATCCATCATAAAGTTGGAGGCAAATATCTCTTCGGAGTCATGTCGTCTCTCCGAGTTTCAAAATACCAAAGTAGGCAGCTTGCAGAAGCGAGGGCTTGTCTCAACACCATCCTTTACTATATGCCGCGTCTGCCGACCTCTGACGCCACCTCCCGAGTCGAGGGAGCACTCTGCGTACTGGCCGAGGCCGACAGTTCGCAAAGTCGGAAGCCCGGAGAGCCCTCCGCACCACCGGTCAGCCTGTGGCAAGTTGTCGGATGTTGGTGTTCTGTTTCTTTAGTCTGGATAGCGGGTGAGTAATTACACCGGCCAAGGCTGCTGAGAACCGAGGTCTCGCCCCCATGAATACCACCGGGTATTCATCCAGGAAAGACACAAGATACTGGAGATGGTATTCTAGTACAGTTTGAATCTTACAGTAACTTTTTGGAAATACTGGCTTCATAGACTTCTTCACATCATGTAGTCGGAAAGGACATGCATAGTGTCTCCCCCTAACACCCCTCGCAACAGATGGCATGATCATGACACTAGAGACATCGTTGTGAAATGCTCCCCAGGCCCTCTGTCACATCACCTTCTTGCACTTCTACTCTATTCTCAAGCGGCACGCGTCGTACCATGACGACAGCCGCAGCACAGCCAGACTTGGAAAACAACCACCACTTGTCTGATCAATGTAACAGCTCATCATTGACTCTTCAAACTCAATCAACCCTCACAGTCTCCCTAAAACCCACCAGATCAATGTCTTATCTCCCTCTCAGCCACTCCATTACACCCTCAACAAATAACATATCATACCACTCGCCCCACGACCCTCACGCCCGCCGATCTCCTCCCCTTTTGCGCAACCCTGCATTGACCACCGTCGTATCCTCCCACTCGGGCCACTCCGGTGCCACCACACCAGATTCAGCCTCCGAGGCCTGGATTTACAGTGATCGCCCGCGCGTTGAATCACTGTGCATGGGGGATGGGCAAGACCGACGTGTGGCGCGGGGGCTTTTTTTTTTTTTTTCTTTGATGATGCTCATCAGGGATGTCGGGGAATAATGGGTGGGGACGGCTGGGGAGGTTTGTCGATCGGGGTGAAGGGATGGGTTGGGGTGATCGTTGACGTGCGTGAGTTTGCCGGCGGGTGATGATGTGATGGACTTGTTGCGGTTGCTGGAGGGTGATTGTTGAGCTGTTGGCTGCAGGAGGACTAAAGTCGTTACGACATATTGCAGAGGGGTCAAGCAGTTCGAGGTGGGTATACGCTGGCAGTGAAAGGTGTGTCCTCAGCCTGCGACTTCGAGGGTTGTAACTAGGTATACTTCGCTTTAAGCGAGTGGTAGTCAGGGTCGTCTTAATGAACATGACATCAACGATCTGAGCGACCAAGCTGTGAGATGACAAGATTCAAAGATCAGTCGCTTCTCTTGAACCTCTTTTTCATACACAGTTCAACTCGCCCTCGGCATAGTGGCGTGGCTGGTAATTTTATCAGACAAAGTTGTGAACAGCCCCTACAAAGTGTCTTAATAAACTTTTTCGAGACACTAGTATTGTGAGACGTATAACGTATAACTAACCATAGTTAAGGTAATGTGTCTTTGATAGACGTTGGGAGCCTGAAGTAACTACCTCAGTCCCCTCTGCAGCTGCAGCTAAAACCAACTTCCTGGTTTACATTATTACCAAGCTCTATATCTTTGTGCTTACAAAGAGTGCCGAGTCAAAACAGATCAAGTGGCCCTGAATTTTGATCATCACTTTGGTCTCAGCATCAGTTGAGACGGAAACTATTTGTTGTTGTCGTGGGTTTGAAGACTTGGGTTCAACCGCTTAAGTTATTTGTCATTGTTTTCGCTATTTCTGGAGGGTTTATATTCATTTCAAGGCCCAGAGATATAGCGCGACGCAAATGTCTTAAGCCGCCCAAAGAGTACCGTAGTTGACCGTCGCCAAACCATGTTTTATTATTTCCTCATTCCCTTACCAGCAGCGGACCTGCATATAGCCTAGCAAGTGGGACAAAAAAGCCCAGGACAAAAAAGATTGGTGTATAGGATGTGGAGGTTTCAGAACATCGCAGTTCTTACATTATGACATAGACTGATGTGGGGGCTCAAATAGAACATACGTATAACTATGTCGGCTATTTTAAGACTCAAAAGGTTGTCAGTCATCCGTCACGACGGGTCCGCGCACATGTCGGCAAGTAGGCACGGACAGCACGAGCCTGAAGATTGGGCGCAGCATATACCCAAAAACACGCCAACAGGTGGCCATGGACGCCACGAAGCTGTACATTTTCATCTCCTAACTGACGTCTCTAGTAACGAGGACCGAGAGCGTGACGTTTGCCCAGTCTGTTCTCAAAGGGCATAAAATGCGATCTCCCCAGACTCCTGTTCTCGTTTTTCTTTATTCCCATTTCTATCAGTCTTGTTAACCGTCCTTCAATCAGACTTCTCGACAGTCCTTCAATTCAGTTAGACTCCAACTGTCTTTAAACCAAATTTCTCAACGGTCTTTCAATTAGATTTCTTATCAATCCTTAAACCAGACCTCTATCCGTCGTTTTACAAGACTTATCAGTTGTTCCAACATGTCCACCCAGAACTCCAACAACATGACCTTTTCCACCACTGTCTGGCAAGACCAGACCCCCTAGGACATTGGCGAGGTGATCCTCAACTATCAGGTCTCCAGGTTCTTTGAGCGAGACCCAGCATACACATGGACTAAATTGCGGCACATGTCCGGCCACCAGAAGCGCATGATCAAGCCCAACTTCGAGCGGTTCTGGCTACCCAAGATGACCATCACGCTCTACCCCAGCTTGAGGCAACGGGTCGAGTACGCCTTGGACCTCCAGACCGCGGTGGCGGACGGCATGGCCACCTTCCGCATGGACAGCCACAATGCCGAGGCCGGCGACCGGGTTCACGACAAGACCGGCATCGAGGGTGTCATCAAGAAGGGATGGGACCAGTACGACCCGGCAACAAAGAGGAACATCACGGTCTGCCTGGGGGAGCAGTTCCTCAACGCCCATCTCCCCGGTGGCCACATCCTCAACGACACCGACCTGCCTGGCCTGCAGGTCCTCGGCACCAAGACCCGCTTTGATTGGAAAGCGGCCATGGAGGAGCTGTTGCGCGAGGAGATGTATATGCGCAAGGTCGGCAAAGAGATGGTACGTACTTAACCTGAAGCGTACCTGGATATGACTGACCTTGCGTAGTTCGACTCCCTGTGCAAGGGGTGGGTTGCCGTCAACCAACCTGGGTCAGAGGACAAGGATAACGAGGACGAGCGGTTTAAGACCAAACCCGGCCAGCCGCCGCTCAGCATCCAAGTTATGCTCTGGAAGGACACCGTCCAGCCTGCCCGCTGCGTGGCTGCCCTCAAGCACCGCGTGGCCAAGTCCCAGACCACCCGCCGCCCGGTCGAGCTCCGCTTCGGGGTCTGGTCAGCCCCGCTGCACAAGCAGGAACCGTCGTTCTACCGCGACAAGTGGGCGGACGCCGCGGAGTACCGCCGCAAGGGGCGCGCCGAGCGTCTGCTCGACGTCTTCGACGTCGTCTGCGTCGAGGAGTCGGTCATCCCCCAGATGAACCGCTTCCAGCGGTTCCTCGACGTGCGGCTCCCGTTGACGAGACTTTTTTTCCTTCGGCGGTGGCGGCGGCGGCGGCGAGGAGACCGACTACCCCCCCTTCGCAGCCATCGCGAGGATGCAGATCCTCGAGTACGCCTTGGGGGCGTGGGTTCGGTCGCGAGCGGGCGCGGCGGGAGTGTCTTTGGGGGCGTCCGCTCTGCCGAAGAATCGCCCCTTTGCGGCGGAGATCTTTTCTTTTGTGAGCCGGGCAAGGAGATGGTAAACTGAAGTTGAAGGTGTCATTTGGACGGGGGGGCTGATTCTAACTTTTTTTCTTCCCTTTGTTTTTTTAATACGATGGTTAGAGTTTCGACATGCTGAGGGGACCATTCCAGCGACAGCGATTGCTTGTTAAAAGTTCCAGATCCTTGTGTTTCCATCTTTTCATCAATCCCAATTTTACAATCTCGCGATTTCGGGTTGATATTGTGGCAACGTCATTGTGTGTCGGGAGCTGGTTGAAAGTTGAAGTCGAAATCCAAAAATAGTAAGCTACAGTGCGCAGTGATATCCAACTGCTCCAGTTGCCCCAATAAATACAGTGTGAGTCTTTTATGTGATTTACTCGCACTGTACCGCCAATCTCCATCTCGCTCACTGAATTTCCCAAACTCGAGTCTTTCCAAACACACCGATTGAACGAGCCCATCCATCCATCAACAACAAAGAAATCTGGCACCATCCCACACTTTGCAGACAGATACCCAAAACCATCATTACTCTCACCCACTCTTTTTCACCATCACCATGGACCGCGACCCGACCTCAGCCAACAACCTCCTCGGTACATCCCCCTACCGTCCCCCCCTCCCAAACCCACCACTAATCCCCCTCCCCTTAGAGAGGAAAAACATCCTCATTGCCCAAGTCATGACCGCCTTCCGCGACCTCGTCAACACTGCCGCCGCGCCCGTCGACAGTACCGCCTCCACCGGCCAGGCCGCGTACAGCAGCCTGGCCATCGAGACAGGCATGACCGGCATTGTGCGTCACCCCTACCACCCACCCCACCCCACTTTCGGTATCACTAACCCGTGCATCGGAATAGATAAAATCCACAGAAGACCTCCTCACCCTCACGCGCCAGCTGCGCGAGCTCTGGATCGTCGGCCCGCTCAAGGCGCCCGAGGGGAGCAGTGCACAGGACGCAGAGGTGGAGCAGGCCATGCGCGGGGACGCGGCAGAGGTGTTTGCTGTGTTGGAGGCGCTGAGAGATGCGCAGCGGGGGAAGATGGTGAGGGAGGTGATAGGTGAGGTGGGGGGGGATGGGTTTGAGTATCGGGTTGCTGCTGAGGGGGGGGAGGGGTTGGGGGCTGGGAATGGCGCTTCGGCGGGTGGGCGTAACTAGAGGGATATGCCACTCGATCGGGGGGCGGGAGATGGGAGGGTTGTTCCCTCTGCTGAGCGCGGGGAGGAGGCGGCTGCTGAGGCTGGGGCTTCGGAAGGTGTGACAAATGAGCAGGAAATGCCAGGAAATGAGCACCTTCAGGATGGAGCCCAAGGGACAGATCAACCGCAATCTCCATCTGTGGCCGCCGCTGTTACGGTTGGCGACAGCATGGACCGCACCGGGCCTGATGGTGCGGCGGCCGGCAACGACGCCAAGGAAGAGCAACAGCCAGATAGCAGCCTCAAAGGGGAGCAACAACACCCCGAAAGCAGCATGGCAGACACCCAACAACAGCTCGACATCAACATTAGCCTGGTCCAACCATACCCGGACAGCGAACCCCCCCTGCAGGACCCGGAGAACTACGACTGCCTTCTCGATGCTCTTTTCGAGGGTCTAGACCCAGTCCTAGATCCCTTCGAGACTCCAGCACAAGAGCAAGCTGAGACCCAGATTCCGGGCTGCGACCAAACCCAAAACCACGGCCAAGATCAGAGAGATGGCCCGGCTCCAGAGGAAGAGGGTGGGGATGCGAAGCGGAAGAGCTACCATGAAGACATGGTTGTTACTTTGCTGCAGGGGAAGCCCGCAAGTGGAGGGGAGCAGAAAGATTAGAGCACGCGGTTTAAATGCTGGCAGCGACCACGGACCGGGCTGGCTTGGGGACTGGAGACCCTGCTGAGTAGACCAAGAAACCGGAACGCTGGATGGCACAAAGGAAATTGGGGAGCTTGAAGGCACTGGCAAGCACGAACAGGCCAACCTGCGGTTAGATTCGAGGGAGACGCAAGGTGAAGGCAGATGGAAACGAGCATCTCATGGCCATTCACTCGTATTGGGCCTCCACGTCCCGTTGGAGCATCGGAGGAATGCACAAAATGGGCCTGGTTCTTGCGCAAAAAGGGGAACCACCGTCTAAAACAGCCGTCCATAGCCTTATATTACGCCCGATGCACCCTCGCTCTATGTGCCTATTTCCACCACACCGTCCGCCTCGTCGCCGAGCTCGGCCTGCAGGGCCTTGGGCACCTTCTCGGTCCTGTCGGAGCGCTCGTGCGACGCCTCGACGCCGCCGGCCGTCACCCAGAGGAAGTAGTCGGTGCGGAAGTTGTCGACCTGGTTGAAGAAGAGGTGGAATCTGCGGGCGTTAGCTCACTGCTCCTTGAAAAAACACTGCGGGTACTTACGAATTCTCCTTCTCCTCCAGCTCAAACATCCTCCGGTAGATGTGCTTGTCCTTGAACTCGGTGATCTGGTTTTCGTACTTGGCAAAGTCGATGGGGTCCTTGTCCAGCCCCTTGGCCTTCTTATTGTACTCGGTGAACATGGGCCGCTCCAGCATTAAACCCAGGCCAGGCGCCTTGGGGATGCTGATGCGCCGCGGGCCGTAACTCTGCAAAATGGTGTCCATGGGCGCGCCGCAGCGTACGACCATGACGGCCATGGCGACCATCTTGCGGATCTGGTGCATCATGAACGACTGGCCGTGCACTTTGAGGGACAGCCACTGCGTGTCGCCGATCTGGATCGGGGTGGGGTTGATCTCGAAGGACTTGATGTGCCGCTTGGCCGAGGGGTCATTGTGCGACTTCATGATGGTGTAGTTGTGGTAGTTGCGCGTGCCGAGGTACAGGTTGAGGGCGTCCTGCAGTTTTGCCACACGGGCGGGCGTGACGCGGTACCGGCGCTTCGCGGCGACGTAGGCAGCCTTGAGCTCGCGGACGGCCTGCTCGACGGCGGTGAGTTCGCGCTCGGGTTTTGATGGTTTGGCGTCGGCGTCGAGCATGGGCGCGTCCGTTGATGGAGCCTCGCCCTCAGGCTTCGCCACCACCTCCGCATCAGGCTGGCTCGGCATGCCCTCCTCGGTGAGATCCTGATCCGCGTTGTCGTGCACCTTCCGCAGCACCTCCGCCCTGACCTCGGGGTCCAGCTTCTCGAGGAGAGGCTGAATGTCGGTCTTCTCAACTTCCTCCCAGAAGTTCTTGACGTCGTCCAGGCGCTCCAAGTGCTCGTCGTACACGCCCTTCTCCTTGGCTGACTCGGCGAGCTTCTTCCCCAGAAAGCTGTGCGGTTGCGGCGGCAGCAGCGAGTAGCTCGGCATCAGGTACTCGTACCAGCGCGAATCGCAGGCCTGGTAGCAGCTGAAGCCGTTGCTCGTCCGCTGGATGCCCCATATCCTGATCTGCTCGGGCAGGTGCTGGTTGATCTTGTCGACAATGTCCTCGTCCTCGACGATCAGCTTGAGCGAGAGCACGTTGCCGGCGGCGTGCACGCCCTTGTCGGTGCGCGCGCAGCGCACCAGGCTCGACTTCTTGGGGTCGTCGGCGTTGGCCTTGGAGATGGCGCCGGCGGCGACAAAGGCGGCGAAGATGTCGCCCTCGATCGTCTTCTCCTTGTGGTTGATCTGGATACCGTGGTAGCCGGTGCCAGCGTAGCCAATCAGTACGGCGACCTTTTTCTTCGGGCGGCGCTCCTCGGCGGCAATCTCCTCTTTGGAGAAGGCGATGCTCATGTAGCTGTTGCCGTCGTTCTCGTCGTCGATGACGCGGCGGCGCTTCGCGTCGCGGTTGTTCCGAATCTGCTCGCGCTTGTCGGGGACGTCGCCCCTAGCAGCTGGTTAGTGTCGGCAATGAGGTCCAAAACAGGAAGCAGGCGGCGACGTACTTCGCGCTCCCAAAACCCGAGTGCTTGCGCTTCGTCTGGCCCTTGTCGTTGCCGCGCCCCCCCCTTCCACCACGCTTGCCACGGTCGCTATTCCTGCCATTGTTCTTGTTGGTAGATTCGGCTGCAGGCGCAGAAGGGGTGGGCGGTTGACCGTCGGCCGCAGCAGTAGGAATTTGGTCGCCTGCCATGTTGTTGGTTGACAGATTGGTCTCATTCCAGAGTCGGAGTCAAAGTTGCGACGAGATCGAATTTTTGATCGCGACGAAACGGCAGGCGCAGGCTCGACGCCCCGTTGCGGGGTGTGTGGGGCCAACCCCTGTCATGCAGGGGTGAGAAGAGAAAAAAAAAGAAAAAAAAGAGAAAAATGAACTCAAAAAAAGGACAATGGTCGGCAAAATCAACACTGGAGGGCGACAGCAGAAGGCAGGCGTTGCCACAACCATGAGCAACATAGCAAAGACAAAGCCCAGCCGCGACTAGCAAACCCCCACCTTCCCAATTCTTGCACACTCCCATATACATTGAACAGACTCCGAGTCTGGTTACCACGTACTTTCTTTCAGCTTAGTGGCCTTCTTCATCTCCCGTTATCTAGTCATTGATGAACATCATTCAATAGAGTTCCCGTTGAAACTCGCAACGCCTCCTTAGAAGCCGCCAATGGTGGACAACAGCCTCATCCGTAACCAGCCGAACCTGCAGCAACTCTCTACCACTTAATTACAAGATGCAACAGGAAGCTACACAATTCAACGGTCAAAAGTTCCAGAGAATGCCCGCCTTTGGTTGCCTCAACAACACCATCTTCTTAAATGCCCGACACAACCACCCACATCGTCGAATCCTTGCCATATCACCCCTCCACCTACCTTTCCCGTCACGATCTCGACGAAGCTATTATCTTTCGCCAGCCACGCGGTCCATACTCCCTCTTCGCCACCTCATGAAAAGCGGCAGCAGCCTTCTTGGAAAACATAAAATTGGCCCGGTCAACCTACTTAGCCATCGACGCGGTCTCAAACAACCGCTCTCGCCCTTCATGGTCCTCCTCAGCAGCCCAAGCTTGGCTACTCCCTCGGTTTCGTTTCTTACTTGGACGCGCTGACGTTAAAGCCCCTGAACCACTGGGCAGCATGATACCGCGGGGATGTTGCCTGTGGCAACTGGCACGGGTGGTGTTGCTGAGGTGAGGCGAGTGGAGGCATGGGGTTGTTGGTGGTTGATGCGAATGTTCAATGTTGTGCCCGTGATCATGTCGGCGGGCCTGCAGCTGGAGCTATATATCTGCCGTGGTGGAGAAGGCTTGGGATCGCGGGGGGCTGAGATTCGTGTGTGGAGACGATGGTTGATGCGATCGTGGAGTTCGGGGAACTGATACCGGGGAGCATTATCAGACCACGTTTTGCTTGGCAGGGCTTACTATGTACTCCGTACTGATTGCTTGTTGGAAGGTTTCATGTTTGGCTCTCATCCTACAACCCCTTTACTTTTAGTGTATTAGACTCTGAGTCTCTTTCTGCTAATCCGGTGAGTCCGTCTCTGCCCGTCTTTCCATGGTCTTCTTGAGCTTGCTGTCCGTTTGGCCAGGCCGCCTGATGTTCTCTCGGACTTGTGCTACCAACACAGGAGGCCAGATCCCATCATCTCAATCGCCCAGGAACGCATGGAGTCAGGGTCGGCGGGCCTGATCCCGCGAACCTGAATCTCCCGGGGACCTGTCAAGGCCCGGTAAACCGTTATCAAAGGGTCCAGCTCTTGGCGGGTGAAGAATTTGCTTGGTCGTGATGCTGGAGTGGATCACGCCGAGTCGCATGTCGTTCGAACAAGGGCATGGCAGATCTTGGCCTGGACCCGAATAAGCGCTAGCAGCCGCATGCAATCTGCTGGTCTCCACCGCGGGAGTGAACGGTGGGTATCGCAAGCTTGGAGTAGCTTCGCCTGCGGCCCTACGACCCCTATCAGGCAAGGGTGAGGCGCGTGGCCTGCGCGTCTGCCGTCCTTCTTTTGCATGACCACCCCCGATCCGGCCTCAACATTCGAGGTTCTGTCCTTCTTTTGTTCTGACAGTCTGGGTCATGTCCATCCTCCCGTCACTCGTTAACTCAAATTTGACCGACACAACAAAGTCTTGAATCAACTCGACTTCAGCCAGCTCTATCATCTCAGTCTCTTCAACTCGTTTCAACACAACCATGGCGACATCAACACGTCTCGGGGCGCTGCGCCTGCTCTGCGCCGTGCTCGCCATCGGCCCCCTTCTCCCAGCCGTCAACGCCCAGATCATGAACTGCTACTTCTTCAACGGGACTATTGCCACCAACCAGTTGAAGTGCCCCGACTCCGACGCATGCTGCGGCCGGGGATCGACGTGCCTCTCCAACCGCCTCTGCACCGACGGCGCCAGCTACGGCAAGAAGTATGTTCGTGGGCCATGCGCGGACAAGGAATGGGGCCCCAACTGTCCCCAGATCTGCAAGTACAGTAAGTTTGGAAGACCCCTATCTTCTCAGTTCGCATGTTGACTGTCATAGACGAGAACGGGCACCAGAACGGCTGGTTTCCCAGGGTGAAGCGCTGCCCAAACGGCAGCCTCTGCTGCGACGACGACCCCAACTGCTGCGACCTGGGAAAGGGGGTCTGGATCGACGAGGGCGGGCTGCCAGCGTCAGGCCCGGCAACGGCGGAAACAACCTACTTCCCCCCAACCAACGGGGGTTCCACGAGATACACCCTACTGCTCTCAACATCAACCACGTCTTCAAGCACGCTCAGCACAACAACCCAGTCAACAACCACATCCGAGTCTAGCACCACATCACCATCCAGCAGTCCCACAACATATCCCAGCATCATGGGAGTACTCACCGCAATTAACCCCACCACCACTGGCACCAGTTCGTCGCTTTCTTCAGTCTCATCTGAACCGAGCACCGCCTCCTCTAACCCCTCCCTCAGCAAACTCCGCAAGCCCTGCCGCCACGCCCCCCGGCACTGAGTCGGCGAGCGACAACAAGCCGCTGATGATCGGCCTGGGGGTCGGCATCGCGCTGGGCGTGCTCCTCATTGCGGGGATGACCTTCCTCGCCGTGCGCGCGCTGCGCAAACGCGCGTGCGCTAAGGGCGCCGCTTCGGCACGGGCTGGGCCTCAGTCTGAGGTCGCGCAGCTCCAGTGGTCGGAGTCGGGATACCTCGCGCCGCCGAGCTCGTATGGCGGGTCGAGGGCCAGCAGCTCGCGTAATCTGGTGGAGATGGGGAGCCAAACGCACAGCGAGATGGATACTCCTTCAAAGGGGTACGGGAAAGGGGCCAGTGGAACGGTGGTTGAGATCAGTGATCCGCTGCACAGCGAACTGGATACGCCCCCGATGCGACAGGCGGGCTTCTATGACCTGAACGCGGTTGAGCTGGGCGGGCAGATGGCGGTTGAGCTGGAGACGCCGTTTCACAACCCGCCGGGGTGGCAGCAGGGGGATCCGTATCCAGGGGCGCAGCCGAGGTAGTCTTTTTTAGAAGTTTTTTATGCATAGATTACAGACGTAAAGATAATAGATAATATCACAATCAACACCAAACACAGCTCAAGCGAAGTGGGAGACTTCAACCTTGACGAGACTCCCTCCCCTGTTCCTGTTGTTGCCCCTCGGCCTCCCCTGGTGGTTGTTTCGAGGGGTGTTGCTCCGTCCCTGGGGAAAGCTTTTCCCTTTGCCTTTGGCTGTGTCGTCCATCTTGCTGGCTGAAGCGAGGTTGTTGACCTGAGAGGGGTCCGGCTGAAAGAGTGGGTCGCTGATGGGCGCTGTCTGACGACCCTGCCCCGTAGTTCTGGGTTTGTCGGTTGGCGAAGCTCTCCTGAGCCACTCCTCGGCTTCCTCCCTCATGCTGAAAGACTTGTGTTCGTTGTCCTTGAAGCCGGTGACTTGCTGTTCGGTGTCTCTGCCGAAGGTCAGCGGTCAGGGATAAGGTTGAGGGCGAAGACAGTCCTCACTCCCAGGTCAAGAAGATGCCCGTCTTGCGGCCCCGTCTGACGGCGTAGAACTTTGCTCGTGGCATTGTTACTAGGGAAGGGTCGAGTTTGAGAGAAGCAGAGTTGTGACCAGAGTGTGTGAGAGAAAATTAAGCAGACGGGTCACGGATGGGGGTAACAGTCTGAATGCTAACGTCTGAAGAAAGCAAGATTGAGGCTTGAAGATACTGCCACCATATATCCTGAAGACCGATGATCCGATCCTACTTCTGACCTGTAGCCTGGACAGCGAGTGGGCCTTGAGGCCTACATCTGTGGTGTAACAACGCACTGAGGCCAACGATGCAGCATCTCATTAGCATGCAGCTCCGATTTGTTTCGCCAATCACATCAGAACCGGTCAGTTCATGAACGCTCGTTGGCACAACGCGGAGCCCAAACTGCCTGCGAACCATTCTGTTGGGCAAGCAACCTGTTGGGTGACTCAAGGCAACCGACAAACCACTGAGTAGATTGGTTGTCAGTGGTGCCAACGAGGCAGGATGGCTCGGTGAGGTTGCTGGATCTGCATTACATTGTGATCAGTGCAGACACTAGGATGGATTCTTCTGGGCCAGAGATCGAGGCTCTGGAATTTGGATGATGGGGTTGGGTACCGTATCCAAAGTTACTATTGCTCGAACCGCCAGTAACTCCTGGTAAAAGAACATTGAGTCCGGAGACACTCAGACAACCCGATCAGGTCTGAGTCTTTGTCCAAGGCACATTTCTCAACGCCTCCGCCTGTATGGCAAACACCGGCTCAGCCATCCTCACCAACGCCGGCCCAAACTCTTCCAACACAGCTCTGACCTTCTTCTCCTCTCCGCTTCCCAAGACCTCCACCTCCCCCTCGTCTAGCGGCAGCCCATCCTGCTTACCCTCGCCCACCCCAAAAGTAGCCATGTTCCACTTCAGCTTCCACTGCCTCACCGCCTCCACCGCGGCCTCGTCTCCCGGTCTCACGCCCTTAGCAACCAAGTAGAACGACGATCGCGTTCGGTGTCCCTTCCACGGCTTAAACAACTCCACGCTGTCGGAGAACGTGGCGAATGTGTGCATCAGGAGCACAGAAGGCCAGGTGTTGGCTCTGTGAAGTAGGATGACCATTGTGCCGCCGGGGCGGATGCGCTGGAGACCGAGGACGAGTTGAGATGTGAGGAGGCGGGTCGCTTCGCTGTTTTCGCGGTCTAAAAGAAGTTGAATGTCAGCCAACTTCTTGTTCCCGGGTACACGGAAATGTTTCGTTATTTTTGGAGGGGCATCGAAAGAGGGGAACTGGTTTACACTCCAGCCGCTCGTGCGTGCGAAGCACCTGGCCGTCGCAAAAGACAAGAGCGAATTCCTGCCCGAGGAACGGCCGGTCGGACGAGAAGGACGCAAAGTCAGGGTGCGAAGCCGGGATGCTGGAGACAGGAGTACCCATCTCATCAGCTAGAAACGTGATGTCGCGAAAGGAGATGAAGATCTTTGCGGCGGGGTTCGTTGAAGACCAGGGTTTGTTGAGTGTAATCTCGTGGCCGCCCTGCGCGAGAGGAAGACTGATGCCGCGGAGAAGCGCGGACTTGTTGTGGTAGAGCGCGGCCAAAGCAAAGCCGCCGGGGGCCATGCAGAGGTCGAGGATGGCAGGGCGGGAGTTGGCATTACGCCGAAGGGTGAAGGCAAATGTCGCGTCGTTAAGTTCGCGGCCAATGCTGAGCATCATCTTGAAGAAGTTGGCCCTTGTTTTGGCGTCGGCGTTGTCGGCGTATCGGCGTTGGTTCTGAAAGTAAGCATCCCCTTCCTTGCTTTCCCAGCCCTGGAAATCTGTTAGTCGAAAGTGGGATGTTGAAAGGGGAGCCCGGAGCTTACCTACCTTTTTCTGGAGTTCACGAAGCTCGCCGTAGACCGGGAGGCGTTCCAGGAGGTATTCCCGTACGAGGGCACTTGCAGTTACTTTCGATGGTTCGGCATCAGCAATTCGGGGAGAGGTGTTGTCTTCCAAGATTTCGGCCATTCTTTTGATTTCCGAGTGCTGACAGCTGACCCCTTTGAACAGACAGAAAGAGGGTGTGCTGGCTGCTGGGAGTTTGGAGGGGTCCGGCTCAAGATCACTTTTGCTGGGGGCAATGGCATAAAAGAAGGGAAAACAGGCAGGATGGAATAACGGTTGTCTTCATGATTGATAATCAACCGCTGTCTGGGAGCTGTGGCGGCCATGTGAACCCAACCAATCTTCTCCGGGCGACTGCGGCAGTGCAGTATGCTGTAGGCCTCAGAAATCAAGTCTTTCTCGCTTCTTGCGCACCGACGAACCAACCGCATACGCTATGTAACTATAAGTGTCCTACATGTACATAGAAACAGGGACCTGAACAGAAAAGCTCCTGTTGACCACCACACCGCCCTGGCGGTGTGGTGGCCAGTGTGCAAGCCCACCAGCGTCTTTTGGTGGGATTTCCACCCAGCAGTTGCTCCTCCACTCAATCAATCATCATCTTCGTCTCTGTCTTTTCGTGCACTCTCAAGAGCTCCTTTCTCTCACGCAAACGGCGCGCCTCCCTCCACCTCCTGGCCTCCCCCACCCCTGGCTCCCTTCGCTCCAACCCCTCGGGCCCTTCCTCCCCTGCCTGCGCGGTTTTCCTGTTTAGTACACTAATGCCATCATACTGATCACGAACAAGAGGAATGTCACGTTGGTCAACCACGTGAACCCTGCATCCGCGGCCCAGAGCGGCGCCGCCCGCACTGCTGCGTTGTCAGGTGCTGCCGTGGTGCTTGTCTCCGTCCTGCCGACAGACTCGCAGTAGAAAGGCGGAGTTGTCTTGTTTGCGGCCGCCGCCACCGCTGGGCCCATAGAAATGGCGCAAACGTTTGCGGCGGGGGGCGGGCCCTGGGCGAGGACATTGCACGGGTCGCGGCCTTGGTTGCGACCTGGGAGATGTGTACCGTGTCAGTCACGTTGAAGGTGACGCCTGGCGACTTGGTGCATGCGTCGGTGCCTTGGGGGACGTTTGGCTGCTGCGCGCCCTTCTTAGTCGTGAAGATGATGTGCCGGGTCTGGACATCCTGGCTGATTTTCGTTTGGTCGCCTGTCCCGCTGCAGTTCTGCGACTGCACGCTCCAGATAGCCTCGCTTTCAGTCGTTACCGTTGGGACCACGCTAAGTACTTCCTCGGTCATAAAAAAGGCGGCATTGCGTGTTTGACATGCAGGCCAAGACCAATTGCGGTGCTGCCCGCCATTCCGAGCAAACTGGTACAACGGTTGCGGCCAATGCTTGAGCGAGGGAGACAGAAAGGTGAGAAAAAGAAAACAAACAACTTTGCGAGGCCCACAGCGACCGGGAAGGCACGTGGAACAGCTGTGCGACCTTTGGGCTCGGCTCCAACTTCCAAACCAACTTTTAGGCAGCCACCGATGACCTTCTGATCATTCTCACCTTTCTCATTCGCTGGTAGAACCTAAACCCATTATCAACCATCACACAGCGCTCACGGCCCAAGGCGCAACAACATTCATGGCTCAGAATGCCGGCTCGACGATGGAGAAGCAGAATGGCATCAAAGCAATTTCTCTGAACCCGGAAACTCTCTGGCAGTTGAACAGTCTCGTGGCTTCCACAGAGGCACTTAGCCAGGTTGGCTACGTCGTCAAGAAGCTCACCAATGCCGAGCTCGAGCAAAAGAAACGATGCCCTTCGTGCCATCTCCGAAGTAAGTCACTAGCAATTTCGACAAGATTCGAACTACTGCAGTGAGTCAGTCCAGGGCTGACGCTTGTCGCAGTCACAGCCAAGGTGCGACACCGCCCTGATCGAGGACAGCAACAACGACCACAACATGCCCAAGGGAACGATTCTACAACCAAGGCAAAGGATACTCACCACAAGGCCGATGACGCGCCGCCAAAGCCACAGCTGCGCTGTAACTTTCACCCTGGCAGGGTCATGTACAGGGTCAGGCCATTGTTGATTTGAGAACAACTAAGACACACAAAACTGACATTGTTTTCTCCAGGCCTGGACATGCTGCGGCAAGAACATCTCGGCACCCCCTTGCGCTGGCAAGGAGGATCATGACGTCCCGAATCTGGACCGACTCGAAATGGAGCGCCGCTGGCAGTTCCACGCCACCGCTTCGCAAGTCCAACCCACCCATCGCGTGGCGGTTGCCATCGACTGCGAGATGGGGACCACCTTTGACGGCGACTCCGAGCTGATCCGCCTGACAGTCATCGACTACTTTACCGGCGAGACACTCATCGACAGCCTGGTCTACCCCGACATCAGGATGGCGCACTTTAACACCCGGTATTCGGGCATCACAAAAGGCGACATGGAGGAAGCTCGGAGGCAACGCAATTGCATCCTCGGCAGGGACGCTGCTCGGAGGGCCGTCTTTGACTACGTCGGGTCTTCAACTATCGTCGTCGGACACGGTGCCCAGAACGATCTGTCTTCGCTCCGGTGGATTCATTACCGCATGGTCGACTCTCACATGGTCGAGGTGGCCGTCCGAAAGGCTGAGCAAGAGAAGAAGGAAGAGGAGGAGAAAAGAGCGGAGGCAGAGAAGTGGGATGATGATGAGAAGGGAGAGGAAGTGGACAAGCCCAAGGAAGGACCGAAGGGGAAGCGTGGCAAACAGCACCCTGATGGAACATCGCTCAAGGCGCTCACCATGAAGCAACTGGGGCGGGCCATTCAGGTGGGCAAGAAAGGCCACGACAGCCTGGAGGATGCTCTCGCCGCCAGAGATTTGATCCATGCTCACATCATGGGCCTCGGCAGTTTGGAAGGCTAGGCCAGGGAAATACCCGTGGGTATTTGAATGGGTTGGACACACGCAGACCTTTCTTCTTTTCTAGCCCTGCTTTCCTGCGCCAGTAATGTAAACCCCCATCCGCGATAGCATTCTACTCTCCATGAGTCTAGTACAAGACGTTCGGAAACAAAGGAATGCGAGGTAGGTAGCATCAGGCAGCTTGCTTAACATCCCATGCCGCTTTCGAAAGAGCAAACAGCTCATCGCGGTCCACTGCCGCATCACACATGCCCCTAAAGATGCCATCTTTGCGCTGAAGCAACTGCCACGAATGGTCGCACTCCTTTACGCGCCCCGCGTCCAGGCCAAGGATGCGATCGTAGTCAATGACGGTGCGGAGACGATGCGCGATCGTGATGACGGTGGCCTCCATGCTCCGGATGCAAGCCTGGATCTTAAGATCCGACTCGTGATCGATCGAAGCCGTCGCTTCGTCCAGGACGACCACCTTGGAGCCTTTCAACACCGCACGTGCAATGCACACGAGTTGCCGCTGCCCCTGGGATATGTTTGCGCCCTTCTCGGCAAGAGTGAAGGATAGATCCGTGAACTTTCCTCCTTCTTCTCCCCGTGAATTGAGCAAGCCAACGCGCGTCAAGGCATCTAGGACCTCCCTGTCTGTGTGCTCATTGCACGGGTCGAGGTTTAGACGCAGCGTCCCGGCAAAGAGCGTCGGGTCTTGCGGCACGTAGGCGAGCCGGCTCCGCAGCGTGTGCAAATCGATAGTCTTGGTGTCCAAGCCGTCGATCAGAATCTGCCCGCTTTCGATTTCGAGGCCGCGCAGCAGAGTCAGTGCCAGGCTGGATTTTCCAGCCCCGGTGCGGCCGACAATACCCACCCTCTCCAGGGGCTGGAATTGGAAGGACAGGTCCCTAAGTACGGGGTCCAAGTGAGCTGCGTAGCGAGTAGAGACTGCCCGGTATTCCACCAAGCCTGACTGCGGCCATTCTTGGCTTGGTTCGGTGGTGGATGTCGCCTCTTGCGCCTCTGAACTTTCGTCCAAGCAGTCACGAACGCGCTGGAGACTAGATGGCATGGCATTAGCTTGTTGGACCGCTGCTTTGAAGAGCACATTACAGACGACTTACGCGGTCATGTTTTGGGTAGTCACCACGTAATACCGGATCAACCACAGTACCTGTTCTGAGAAAGCAATGGCATATGACATGCTCAGACCAATCGTGCCGGCATCGCCGTTACTCCTGATGGAAAAGGAGCCAGCAAACAGGGAGACGAAGGCACTTGTAAGACTGAGCCGGAGAACCAACCACCTCTCCGTGGCCCCCAGGAAGAATGAAGGCTGGTTCAGCTTCCGAAGCAGAGCGGAACTGTTGGCCAGATATTCCCTCTCTGCCCCGTAGGCACGGATGGTGACAATTCCGGAGAGCGTCTCGCCAAGATGCTGGAGGACCGGAGATTGGCGTGTCGATTCGAGAGCTTTGAGGCCGCTTGACGAGGAGATGTAGACCTTGGCAATGAAGTAGTAGAAAAGAGAGATGAGAATCGCCGGGAAGAAGAACTGCGGAGTTATGACGACGATGAGGATCGTGGTAGCTAGAAGTGACCCCACGAAATGTAGGGTGGCGATGGCGAGCATGGCCAGATCTTGATCAACAGTCCTCATGTCTCTAGAAAACAAGCCGATCAACTGGCCAAATGATTTATCGTCGAAAAACTTGAGAGTCGCACTCAGAACGGACTTGAGAAGACTGCCGTGAATGCGTGCCGAAGCCGTCAAGGAGCCGACGGACAAGATGTACAATCTCATGTAGCCTATCACAAAATAGACAGCAAGGAGAAGGGCATAGACGACAAAGTAGTGCTCCAGGCTCCATGGAAACGCAGGGCCCGACTTCTCGACTGTCTCATCCGCTGATGATGAGCGGCGTTGCACTTCTACCGTCGCGTTGGAGAGTCGCTGAACCCACCAGTTCACGGTGATGGATCCAACTTGTTGCGCCGCGAAGAAGATGACCAGGGAAATCCAGTACTTCCATCCGCCCATGGAAGCGAGGTATTTGATAATGGTTTGTCTTGTGTTGTTCAGTCCAGCAGGCTCGGCGGCATGTGAGTCGGGACTTTCCTCTTCCACCCCATCCTTTTCGTCCACAGGCTTCTGATCCGCTTCACCGTCGCCCGGTACCTCCTCTTGCGTGACATGATTGCCCGGCCCATTTACGAGCTCCGGAAGTTGGCCTTGGACTGCCAAATCTTGTTGAGAACCCGTGGCAACCACGGTACCGTTGTCGATGCGGACGATGTAATCGGCGCCAGGTGCTGTAAGTGCCACATTGTGTGTTGCCAGAATGCAGGTGCGTCCCTGCATCAAGCGTCCTGCAATGCACCTCTGGAAGATCCACGAAGCAGTGTGAGCGTCAACAGCACTCAGGCAGTCATCGAGGAGCAGATGGCGCGCATCGGAATACACAGCGCGTGCGAGGGAGACACGTTGTTTCTGTCCACCGGAGAGAGAAACTCCCCCGTCTCCGATAGAGGTGAGATCGCTCTGAGGCAGTAATTTCAGGTCGGGTTCGAGGGCACAGGCCTGGAGGACAGCCTTGTAGCGCTCTTCATCGAGGGGTTGACCGAAGAGGATGTTGTTGCGGACCGTGTTGTTGGTTAGCCAAGCCTCTTGCGCACAGAAGGCTACACCCTCGACCAAGCCGGTCTTCTCATCCCGAGGCAGAGCGTCGCGAGAAACCGCGGCAGGCATCCTCACATTTCCGGAGAGAAGCGGCATCTCTCCCAGTAGCGCGTACAGGAGCGAAGACTTGCCGCTGCCGGTAGCTCCAATGATGATATTGAGCTTTCCAACCTTGAACTTGAAGGAAAGGTTTTTGAGAGTGAAGGCCGTTGATGAGAGATCTGTCGCCTCGCTCTTCCCTGGCCAGGAGAGCGTCGCGTGCTCAAAGCCAATTTCCACTTGGCGACCGGTGGAAGAACCAAGGACTTGATATTTCTCCGTTTCCTCCTCGTCCAAAAAGCTCTGCACCCGCCCGACAGCTACGAGAAAGCCCTGGACACGTCCAATAATGCTGATCAAGTCGTCGAGCGGCGACTTCAAAAGGTTGAAGAGGGATAGTGACGTGAAGGTAAGTGAAGGTGTCAACGACTTCCCCCCGATGATCGAGTAACAGAAAAAGGAAGAAAAGGTGATCAGCAGCGGCAGGCCGTACCAGATGGTCGCAGAGATTGACCAGAGCATATAGCGGGCACGAAGCACCCTGAGTTCGGCGGCGCGTTGGTCGGCAAGCTTTTGCTGAAAAAAGGAGTCCCAAGCAATGACTTTGATCACTCGAATACTGCGGAGCATCTCGGTAGTGCTCTGGATCCTGATATCCGATGCAGCCATGGCTTGCATCTGGATGGCGCCCAACCGTTGGGCGATGCGCGAATTCACAGGCACCATCAGCGCCATCAGCGCAATGCCTGCAAACGCGCTGAACCCCAGAGTCCGGTAGAGCAACGTGACGGCCATGACGATTTGTATGGGGACTGAGGCCCAGACCTGGTGCATGTTGGCCCCCAGATCAGCAAGTTGGTTGATATCGCCGGTGAAGAGGTTCATGATGGTGCCGATATCAGCCGTCTGTCCTCCAGGCCCGCCGTTCAAAGACCCAGCGGCCGCCGGCCGCCTCAATGCTTTCTGATAGACCTCGCCGATTAGGATTGTCTTCAGCCGGAGCCCAATCTTCTGGCCAAGCCAGATGGTTCGAGCCTCAGCAGCGGATGCCAAAACACTGGTCGCAAACACGAGCACCACGTAACCCTGAGCTTCCTGGATAGAGGACTCGGTTGGACCCTCGACAAATTGGAGGATTGACCTCAACAGCAAAGTGGGCATGAATGTCAAAATTGCCCAAGCGACCGCCACGACCCCCTGAATTGCCAGCTGCGGCCCAAAATGTTGTAGGAGGGTATGAGCAAGAGATGCACTGGGTTTTGGAAGGGCGATGTCAGTACAATCCATTTCACACGTCGTAGCAATGGCAAATATACGACTCACCTCCTCGGCTTGGTCCGAATCACACGCTTGTCGGCAGCGCTGAGCAGAGCCGGCGTCTCCGGAACGTCCTGAGACCGGAGGCTCCCGGTGCGCCAGGCCTTAAAGAGCATGCCGTCTAGCCAGGCAAACGCCCAAAGACCAAAAATGCTGGACTGGGATTCGCCGGTCGCGTCCAGCTCAAGGCGGACATCCTTCTGGGGCGGACGCGGCGAGATCAAGGCCGTGACGAGCAGAGCAGCTGACACTTTGGTCGCGGTCGAGTCAGCACCAGAGGTTGCGGTGGCCACGAGCAGGGAAATAGCATAAAGTGCAGCCGAATGATACCGAGCAGCCCCTCCGGCGTGCTCGAGGCCGGAGGGCGGCAGCAGAGCCAAGACATACAACCCGCCCAGGTACGACCCGAAGGTGATGCCGACCCAGGAACTAGCAGACGCACTTGCCGCGAGGCCATCCCGGCTGAGCGACAAAGTTGTCGCCAGTAGCAGACCCTCGAGGGCAGTTAAGAAGACACCGCGTACAGATTTGGCGGGTGATTGGGCGGTACCGTGACGTTGCTGGGCCGGGGATGTTTTTCGAAATTGCCACGCAAGCAGGACACCAGACGCTGAGAGAGTGATAAGAGGGAGGTGAAACTGAGAATGGCTGCGCAAAAATGGAAACTGGTCAACCGCTGCTGTGGCCTTGATGTGGGAAAAGTTCGGAAGATGGTTTGTTTGCTTACCGCTCGACAAAATCTGTCACACCCCATTCTAAAGCCATGGTGGCGGCAGCAGGCGCTGAGCGGGATTCCTGGTCCTCTACAGCCGATGCTGGAGACCCGAAGCCTGAGGACGCTGGAGCGAGTAATTGCCTGTGAGATTGTAGAGAATTGAACAGGCTCAGGAAGGCAGTGAGGAAACCTAACCTGTTGTGGAAAGCGCTTTACGGATTTTTTCAGGGCAATTGATAGGGGGCATGGCACCATTGATACGCTCGGAGACAGCAATTTAAAACCTTCTATTGGCTGCTGCCAACTCTGACAAAACAACGGTTTTGATTTCGTGGTCTCTCCTTTTCGACCAACCCATTGGATGGATGGTGGGATATCGCACGCGTTGCGGAGAGTAGAGGAGAGGGCACATGTTCAACCACTTAAGTCAGCTGCCTTCGAAATCCATGATACATTTCCAAGTTTCTTCCGAAAATCATTGGTGCCTTCACGGAACCCGAGAGCCCAAGAATGACCAGGAGCACGCCACCTACGCCTCCGCTGTTCCACCCCCCCTCACCTTCAGCCCCCTCCCCGCCCCTCCCGTCCACCCAAACCACCCCGTCTCCCTCGGACCCCTCACAACCACTATCACCAACGCCACACCAGCAAGCGCAACATTCACCGTCCCAACCTGCGTCCACCCGCCCCTGGCATACACCGCATTCCCCACGCTCGTCCCAACCAGTTGCCCAACAAACGCCGCGAACGTAAACATAACATTCGCCTTCCCCGCCGGCAACTCCCTGTACACCGCCGCGCGATACGCCACGCTCGCAACCTGCACGCCAAAGTCCACGCCCACCGCCTGAATCACCGCGCCGCCCACGCCAGTCCCCGTCTTTGCCCCGGCGTACGCGTCTACCGCGATGGCTGTGATGCCGGGGATTAGTCCCGCCGCGGAGGCGATGTAGGTGGTGAAGCGCTCGATTACGAGGTAGCTGTAGAGCGGGATGGCGGAGGTGGTGCCGATGGCGACGAGGGAGACGAGGCCAATTTGAAGGGGGCCGAAGTTGCGTGGTGCTGCGGCGAGGTGTGCGGTGAGCGTTGTCCAGAAGGATGCGAGGGCTGCGTTGGTGAGGAAGGTGACTGCGCAGCCGTGGGCGAGGATGGGTTTGGTGAAGACCATGAGGATTATTTCGCGCAGGAGGCGGGCGTATGTGCGGAATTTGTCAGTGGGTTTGAAGTTGTTGTTGGGGTTGTTGTCTTTGGGTGCCTTGGGGAGCGGATAGTCCGGGAAGAAGAGCCACATGGCGGCGACGAGAAGAACCTGGAGGCCCAATGCACCCCAGTAGATGGTCCGCCAATTGGTGTATTGGGTGATGATGCCCGTGAAGACGCGGGGCACGGCGAGTCCCATCATCTGGCCGGCTAGAACAATGGACACAGCCGTGGCCTGGCGGTCGGGAGGCGTGATGGTGCCGACAAGCGGGAGGAGGAGCTGCGGGCTGATGGTCACGAAGCCGGTCAGGAAGCTGAGGGCTGTGAAGGCTTCAAAGCTGTCGGTCAAGCACAGGCCGACCCATGCTGCCGTGGTTATGGTCAGGAGCGTGAGGATCATGGGTCGGAGGCGGAAGACGTCTCCGAGCGGGCAGAGCAGCAGGATGCCGCATCCGTAGCCGGCCTGGAGGAGCTGGGGAATGAGTGACGCCCGCTCGTAGCTGACGCCAAACTCGTCGGCTGCTTTGTTGAGGACCGGATAGGTGTAGTAGAGATTTGCCGCCGAGATCACGCCTGCAAACGAACAGAGGAGCACGAGAGGCGGGGACATGGTGGACTCTTGGGCCGGGTCCCGGCGGCAGCGTCGTGGCGTCCATTTCTGGCTCGATATAAACCTTTTCCAGATGCTTGTGTCTGGTTGTTGTGGTGATGGGTAGGCCACGGGTCCCTCTTTTTCAGGGTAGTGCCCGGAGTCCTCGCTTTCGTTGCCGACGTATTGATGTGACATTTTGCTGATTGCTGAGAACAAAATGACAGGCAAACATAAGCTTCTACCTGCAAATGTTCAACAACGTCTTATATGGTTGTGTACAGATGTTGCCGTGCTCAGGGGCGGCGGGCCCAGGGGGCGCTTCCCGCAACATTCTCTTACTTTCCGATGCCCGGCCGCTAGACACCCACATAACTTGCCACAAATGGGTATATATGACCGACTGTTCGGCCATCACACACGCGCCGAAGCGTTCTCAAGCCTAGTGGGCATCATCCTGTCTTCAGTTCCCAGATGAATCCACACTTGATATCGATATTTGCCCCTACAACACTGCCAAGACGGCAAGAGATATTTTGCCGAAGACGCTAGCCTCGGCGATGTGACTTTTGCCGACATCTGGAACGAGCTCGGCTCTAGATCGGACTCAGAGTCACAGACCGGCAACACCATCAGCCGGCCCGACCAACGGAGGGAAACAAGATTCTTCTTAGGGGAGCAGGTCCGAGAACACAGTACCGTTTTCTGGAGCCATTGTTCCCTCCCGACCCCCCTTTTCAGCTTGGCTCGGCGGTGTGAGCCGAGCCGCAAAGACCAAGCTCTGGACCATCATCCGAGGTCGGGTTGATGCTCGCCCCATTAGTTACTGGACTTTGCTAGACAATGCCAATGGGTAGTTCGGGGCACAACTCGGCACCGAAGATCAAGTCTACGGCGTGGGTTTCAGACCCCTTTTTACTCCCAGCACCACTGACTCATCACTGGTGAACCAAAAACAGTTGCCAGAGGTGCCACTCCAGGAAGGTCAAGTGTTCTGGAGAACGGCCCTGTGTAAACTGCAAAAAAGCTGCAGTAGACTGCTCGTATCCCTGTCACAACAGGCGCGTGCGGGTGAGCGAGAGGTCAGTCCCTTTCCAATAACTCGCATGCTATCTCTAGGTTGCTCACAAGTGACCTGCGACAGCTTTATCAGACAACTTTTAGCCGAGAACAAGCGTCTTCGGACCCTTGAGAGCCGTCAGGATGGGTTAACCCGGCAGCATAATGCCGCCGCTGACGCCGAAACGGACACCCTCTCACCAGCCACCATCTCCGAAGCAATCAGCCGTCCTGAGTCCAGTCACGGATCCCCCCTCAGCGGTCAGCCGTGGTTTGTTGACATCGACCTCCCTCACACGCCAACTCCTGTCAATGAAGCGGCAGACACGGCGTTCGCGACGAGGTTCCGGCAGATTCTGTCTGATCCCCACGATCCGCCATGTGTGCATCTTCCACACATCGACTACGCAGGCGATGACACCATCATGTCACTTGCCGAGGGTCATAATCCCTGGCCAAAGCTCTCTCGTGCCCGCCTTCTTATGAGTGTAGCAATGATGCATGCCAGCCGAGGATTTCACATTGTCCGCCGTACCGCCGTCTTAGAAGCCCTAGAGAAGAGTTTCACTGACCCTGACTGGCGGGATCCTGTCATGACTTGCAAGTTGCGGGCCCTCTTTGCTCTTGGTGACCTCTGCTCATCGAGGTTTGTCCCAGCAGGCCAGGAGTTTCCAGGCCTCGGCCACTTTGCGCAGGCAACAAGGATTCTCAGCTATCTCGGTGAACGGCCAACGTTGGACCTGATTGAGATAAGACTTGTCCTGGTAAGTTGACGTTGAATATCTTCAAATCTAGAACCACTGTACAAAGCTAATTGCTTCCGTGTCTCGTTAGTCTCTCTACTCCTTCACACTCAACCGCATCTATGCAGCGTACACCCTAGCAGGCACTGCTGTCCGTATGTCGGTACTCATGGGACTACATCTGAATATCCCCGCGGCCCAGCTCAGCGACCCGGTTCTCAGAGAACACCGGAACAGGGTGTGGTGGACGGCGTACATCATGGATCGAATGTGGGCTTCTCGGCTCGGCTGCCCGCCCGCCATCCAGGACGAGGATGTCAAGGTTGATCTCCCATCAAACCCTATTGTCGATGGGAAGCTGCCTGAGGATTTTTCTGACGCCAGCTATTACGCCTCTTACGCGAGGTTGGCAAACATCACGACCAACGTCGTCCGATCCATTTACAACGAGAGAGACCCGACTACGACGCTCTTCGGCAAGGTCCAGCAGCGCCTCAAGGAGCTCAAGGCCTGGGTGGAAGAGCTGCCGCCTTACTTACACATGGACACATCTCTGGCGTCAACCCCAAATTACCACAACTACGACATCCTGTCGCTTCACCTAACACTGAACCAGGTATTCATCCCCCAAAACAACAACAAAATCTCAACCAGACACCACTAACCCTTTATCCCAGACCATCATCCTCGCCACCCGCCCAACCCTCCTCTACGGCCTGCGACTACACACCGCCAGCAGCTCCCCACCCAAGCAGATCCCACCCTCCGCCAAAACCCTCATCGACGCTTGCATCCGCTGCGCCCGCCACTCGGTCCGTATCCTCTCCGACAGCTGGATCAACGGCGCGTTCCCCGCCCTCTACCACGACCTGACCCAGTATCTTTTCTCAGCCCTGACTGTGCTCGCCGTGTCAAGCCTGCTGGGTCACGATGATAGCGCTGGAGACAGGGACGGGTTTGAAGATGCTGTCCAGCTGCTGGCGCAGGTTAAGGGTAGTGGGAATATTCCTGCGCGGGAGTTTTATCGTCACGCGGAGCATATTGCCGCGGCGGTGGATGCGAACTTGAAGAGGGCTAAGGATGTGTCGGGGCAGGGCTTGGAGGGGACGGTGATGAGTAGGGAGATGGCTGCTCGTCCCGCAGGTCTAGATGTGCTCGCTCCCACCGGGCCGGTCCAAGTTGTGGGAAGCTTGGGTGCCAGGGAAGAAGGCCAGAGTGTGCTGATGGGAGTTGGGGTAGAGACGGCCGAGACGGCGCTGGCGGAGCCGTCTCTGCAAGAGTTGCTCATGCAGCCGGCGATCGAGATGCAGTTCTTGGAGCCGAGCCCGGATTTTCTTGATTGGGGGAGTGGGTTGTACTGGCCGGAGTTTTCCCTTCATTTTCAGGAGTAGATGGGTCATTACATTGTTCTGTAAAATAGTTCCCCCTTGCCACCCCTGAACCCCTGGCTGCCCCTGAACCCCTTTTCACATCTACCTGACTCTATCTAAACCGCTATCCTCTCTACAAAGGAATGCTCGCCGCCAACGACTTGTAAACATCACACCTCGCCTTCCGCCCGCCCTCCCACTTCTCCGCATCCGCAAGACTCAGCGCATTCCTCAACCCCGGATTCACAAACTGAATCAGCGGCGGCCCAAACATCTGCGGCAGCTCCGCCTGGGTGCCGCCCGTGGTATTCAAGTTCAACAACTTTCCGCCCACGTCACTATATGCCGGCCAGCTGCTCGCCGGGTGCGGCTTGCTCGGATTCTCCGCCCCCGCACCGTTCGCAACGGCCGCAGAGATGGACGGGTTCCCAGTAATGATAAAGTTGCCCCAGATCTTGCGGAATGCCAGCGCAAAGTCGCCCTCCTGATTTGTCGTGGCCGGGCCGAAGTAACCCGCAACGTCGGTGCCGTGGGACGCAAAGGGGACGCTATACTGGTAGAACCAGGCGGACGAGTCACGGTCAGAGTAGGCAGACGCCAGCCAGTAGGCGGGGCAGGCAAAGGTGGCCTCGGCGTAGATGTTGTAGCCGCGCTGCTGCTGACCGTTGGCGAGTTGGGAGACGTGGACGGCGGTGGTGGAGGAGAGGCCGTCGGTTTCGAAGTGCGGGCCGCTGGCGTTGGTGGGAGCGTCGTTGGGGTTGACGGCGAGGATGGTGTTGATTTGGGAAGAGGAGAGGTTTGGGAACTCGGAGCCTTGTAGCCAGGCGACGAGGTCGTCTTGGGTAATGAGGGGGGGCACGAACATGCTGCCTTCGTTGGCGTTGTTGCCGACGAGAAGGCGCTTGCCGTTGACCTTCTTGGTTGGGAGTTGTTGGCTGGGGCGGTTCATGATGTAGCTGCCGTCCGTGACGGGCCAGAAACCCCTAACTACAGTCAGCAGAGAACGGAGCTAGAGGCTGTGGTCAGACCATACCAGTACCCGTAGGTCGACTGCTGGGTCACAGCGAAGCTGGCTTGCTGCAGAGTCTCTGTATCTTTGCCCACCAAGCAGTCAAAGACGTCCCCACTGCTGCCGCATCCGGCTGCCTGTGAGAAGGCGTAGTACTTGCTCGTCGGCTGAGGGTCGTTGTACTTGTACTGGAACGGGAGATAGGGCGAGGCAGCAATGCCCTGGTTGAACAGCAGGTTGCCCAGGTTGCCCTTGACGGCGATGCCGTGGTACATGACGGACCCAGCGCCGGCAGACTCGCCTGATATCGTGATCCTGGATGAGTCTCCGCCAAACTGGCAGATATTCAACTTTATCCAGGCCAGTGCAAGGGCCTGGTCGAGCAGACCCGCGTTGACAGCGCCGTTCTTCTTGACCTCGCTGGACGACAGCCAACCGAAAGCGCCGAGCTGGTGTGTGTTAGCTTTTATATTCTTAAGCTCACGTGCAGACTTACGCGGTACTGGATAGAGACGACCACAAAGCCATTGTCGTTGGCCTTGATGATGTCGGTCATGTCCTGTCTGCCATCACCATACCCATAACCGCCGCCGTGAATCCAGACGAGAACAGGAAGTTTAGCAGCATTCGGCGGCGCATAAACGTCCAGAAACAGGCAGTCCTCGTTGCCAGGAATAAAGCCGACATTTGGAATTGAGGGTAGCGACTGGGGGCAGATGTTCCCAAAGGCGGTGGCGTCTTGAATGGGCGCATTAAACTTCAGGGGCAGCGGCTGAGGGGGCTGCCACCTGAATTTTCCAACGGGAGGGGCGGCGTAACGAATACTGCGGTAGTGTGAGCCATAGGGGCTGTATGTGGTTTGGGGTGTGACCATACCCTTTCCAGGTGTTCAGGCCCGTCGTCGGGTTGTGGGAACCGCGGTACTTTGCGTAGCCAAGGTTGACGACCAGCGAATTGTCCTGGGTGCATGATAGGAAGCGTTTTTGCTGCTGCTGCTCGACCTGAGACGCGTTCGCAATGAGGTCCGCAACGAACTGGCTGGAAACGTCGTCGTCCCTGCGTGTGATGATGGTATCGGGGGTTGGCGAGCACGACACGAGCGTGCCGGCGAGCATCAAGCTCGTGAACCACTTCAGGGGAGCCATTTTGTCTATGGGCTGAGATCTAGACAGGAACTACCGGGTGAGAGAAAAAAACACGGCTGTGGGAGACTCCTTCTTAAAAACTCAACGACGCTAATAGCGGCTAGTTGCCGACGGTAATTAGGTGGTACGGTGTCATGGAGCTAACGATGGCGTTCCAAATCTACCAGCCAATCTCACCGGTCAGCCGATTGCACGGCTAAGTTCGCCGGGCTCTCCGGCTCGGGTCTTTGGCTCCATAGCCCAGAACGGGTGAGGGCGGATTCCAAGCAGGCTTTGATGGCTGTGATACTGGAATCCTGTCAGCAAAAGCTTCAGCTTAGCTTCCGGAATGCTACCTCTTGGCATTACTAGAAAAGCTGTTAAAGTCAGGGGTAATGGTCTAGATTGCCAGCATGGTGCACGAGAACTGACTAGAACTTGAAGCCGGTGTCCGTCTTGCTGCTCTTCTAATCCTTCATCTCCTCCAAAATTACCGACGCTGCCACAGAAGCCCCTGGGCTCAAGGCACACACATCCGCAAGCTCCCGGGCCCTGGTTCTCATTGCTTCCACCTTCTGGCCCAGCACAACGTCAACCAGGATAGGGCCCAGCTCCCGTGCTGAGCACTTCGGCATGCTTTGCTTGTTTCCCCAGCAGCCAATGCCCAGGAACTCAACTCTGCTCGCAAATTCGTAACAGTCCAACCAACTAGACAGAACAACCTGTGGGATTCCCGAGCTACACGACATCAGCAGGGAACCAGAGGGGTCAAAGGGCTATACGTACATCAAGGCGTCGTTGAAAGAATTGGCTCCTCCGTGGTGAACGGAACACAGCACAGTCCCAGCTTGAAGTATGGCAGACGGCTCGGGCTTAAGCCAGTCAAGGATACGCACGAGGTCCGAATCCAGCGCCCTCCCCAGGACGCTGTAAATTCTGCTGCCCGGCCCTCTGCCGTATTCCATGCCCGTGTTTCTCTTGAGTTTCCAGAGCACCTGCAGCCTCCCCGGCACTCCGCCTATGCGAGGCCCTTTCTGTTCGTCCGCCGCGCGTAACAGTTGCTCGATTGCTCCCGCCAGTTCCACCGCCTCTTCTTCGGCCATCTCCCTCAGTGTCCCAAGACACACAAACACCGTCGGTCCTCGCTTCAGCCACGTGCTAAACTCGCTATCGACTTCCGAGACGGGCGGGACAGGGCGGACGATGGGTCCGCATGGAATCAGGTGTGGCGGGATGACCAGCGGATAGTCGGTCTCGGGACGGTGCGCCACGAGAATTTTCCGGGCCCGAAGTATCCGGTAGGTCATGACCTCGGCGCCCATCTCGCGCTTTACGTATGCTGACAAGGCCCTTGCCGGCTTGTCCGTGAGTCCAAAGTATACCAGGCATATTCCGTAAAAGATGTTCGTTGGGATGTGCCGCTTGGGGACGGGAAAGTCAAAGGCCGAGCCTATTCTGCGCGCGGTGAGTTGGAGTCAAAACGAAAACGAAGCTTGAGGCTTACACGGGGTACTTCCAAAGCATGGCCGCTCGCGGTTGCGACGCGACAGAGAAATCCTTCAGTGAGTTGGGCGACAGAAGGAGATGTTTCAGCTTGAGGTGGTGGCAGACTGTCAAGGCGGGACTGAACAAGTTGTCGACGATGACGATGTCGGGGCGGAGGTCCTCGGCTACCTGGGCGAGCGTCCGGCAGATCTGTACGAAGTCCGGCCCGTCCCAGGGCAACATCAAGCCCATGATGCTTTTCAGCACTTGCATGACACTGCGAATCCGGGGAGGCATGCCCAAGGTTTCCAAGATGCTCGGGAACCTGGCCATCGCGGCGTCGGTACAATTTGGGCCGGGTAGCTCGTGGAAGCCCCATGGCTGAGCGCCTTGGTTGCTCCGAACAGAATGCTCTGACGCGGAGGAGACGGTTGGTGAGATGGGCGCAAATGAGGCAAAGTGAACCTGTGTGCTCGGTTCGAGGGCTTGAAGAGCATGGCCAACAGCCAGGAAGACATTAGCCTGGCCGTGCTCGCTGTTGGTAGCCAAGAGGACTTTCATGACGGCGACGGCTCGAGTGGTGAACAATTCCAATGGCCTGGAAAATATTTAACAAGAGTAAATCGGCAAAGGGAGATGTGAAGAATTTTCGAAAAATGGACTCTGAGTGCCCAATCGCAAGAATCTTCTCGGAAGTGTTTGCTCACCTCCCCTTGAACCCAATGCAAACACCCGCTCCGTAGGGTCAGATCTTCCGCACAGTCCTGCAGCCTGCCGCGCAGCTAGAGACCAAACTCGGGCGGCACGCCGCGTTCCCCAGACTCCTCCGGCTCCAGCTCGACAGCATGATACAGGCCCTCGAAGACCTCATACGTCCCGTCATAGACAATAGCAATAAGTTCATCAGCATTGTGCTCGGCATGTCTTTTCCCAGAGAACACCAACCAACCTAAGTCGCCTCAGCTTTTGACACCTCTTCAAGGAGGAAGGGCACTCACCAAACTCATACTCAGTTTCCGGATGCCGCACATATGCCCCAACCCGCCGCCCATCTTCCGACTCAAACACCTTCTCAACAGCTTTAGCCTCGTCGGAGTCGTCTCCCTCACACTCCCGCTTATATGCCCTCAAAAAGTCCAGCCCCCACTCCTCCGCGTCCACCGCAGCAAAGTACCCCCCCTTGCTGACAGCACACTCCGCCACAACCCACCGAGCATTTAGCACAGCCGGCCCAACAGCCGGCTCAGCCCACCGCTGAAATTTAGACTCAAACTCCTGATCCTCCGGATGATGCCAATGATGGCTCCAGTCATACCGTCCAACATATACCACATCCTTGTCCACATGCTTGTTCCCAAGACTAATAGCCCCCTTGTTCGTGTCAATAGCCCTAACCTTTCTAATAACATCCATCGGATCAAAATCAGTGTGGCAAAAGACCCAGCCAACATGCCTTGCTGCCGGGCGACGGTACAGCCCGTCCCGCTCGCGCCAGTTGCTGAAGTACCGGCGGACTTTCCAGTCTCCGTTGCGAGCCGCGGAGCGGTAGGTGTAGATGTGCTGCTTGATTGTGCCGCCGGGGAGCATGGGGGGAGCAGAAGGGGCGTTATTGGTGAAGGGGGTTTGGAGGGAGCCGTAGTGCATGGGGAGGATGTGGCCCCAGAGGAGAATGCCTGAGGAGATGGTGAAGGTGGAGAGGGAGGGGGAGAGGGTGCCGTCGGCGGTGCGGAAGGAGTGGGTTTTGATGGGACCTTCTGGGAGGGGTTCTTTAGGGGGTTCCTCTTGGGGTTCGGGGTCGCGGTTCCAGTAGTAACCCTGAGGAACAATGGTCGGTTTGTACTGCGCGAGACGAGTCTTTTCGAGGGCGTCTTCCATTGCCTGCTTTCGTTCGGACGCTTTCCACGCCTCGACATGCCGGTGCTGCGCGTCCCACACCCACTCGATGACAGATTCCACGTCGTCATCGTCGGCAAGCGCATCAGATAGGCCAGGCACACCAGCAACCTCCTCCGGGTTGTGCATCCAGGATGTCCACTGGGTGATCAAAGCCGAGATGGTTGCCAGCGCGTCAGCCTTCCTCCTCTCCAGCACCACAGCCTGTTCATCAGCCTCTGGAACTCCATGTTGGACCAGGTACGCCAAAGCAAATTTGGCTTGCCGCCACTCCACCAATGCCTCAGCCAGCGCTGGCCTGTCGTACTCGCTCATGTAGTAGGCATGGTTGAAGCTGTGCAGCCGGTTCCGGAAGGCTCGATGGAATCTGTATCCCTCGCCCAAGGCGGGCGGCAGAAACCCGACGCCGGTGATGCGTCTAAGCGCCGCTGCTTTTGTTTCAAGAACGAGTTTAACTACTGGAACGTCCTGGGAGGACTCGTCCTCTTTTGTGTCTCGCTCCAGGTCTCGCACCTCGTTAAGTGTCGTGGAGAGCGGCAGTGCCTTGTTGGAAGGAGCTCCGTTAGAGTCCGGGGGGAAGAGGGTAAAGCAAGCACGCCGGTCTTTGTCAACACCGGACTGCTGCTCCATTCTTTCCACGAGCTTCTCGAGGGTTGTTGAGCCTGGGACGGGTTCTGGAAGGATGTGCCGGCCAAGCCCGTCTCGCGGAATGATGATCTCAGGAGGGCCGAGGTCTCCCGGGGCCCGTTCGGGGGCTTCGATCTGCTGTGGTAACCGCCAGGCCGAGTCGGGAAAGTTGGCAAACAGGTCGGAAAGAAAGACAGAGGCCAGAAAGGGGTCGTGGTTGATGAACACGTGCACCACAAGGAGCTGCTCGCTGGGCAGAGCCGTCATGATGTTGATGACCTTGTGAAGAGAACGGGTACAGAAATTGATCATCGCCGGACCGTTTTCAAGAGCAGAGGAAGCGCTTCTCAAGTCGCTAAAAGTTGAAAACTGGCGAACCCGAGATGGGCTTTCTTGGTGTTTTGACACATCGGTCGTGCGGGGTCTGGTTGCTGCCTGAAGTCTGTTGGAACAGCAGGGTGGCTGGTCGCGAGTGATGGGTCACCAGAAGATGGAGCAAAATAGACAACAAAAGA
This sequence comes from Chloridium humicola, assembly GCA_027569505.1. Classification (NCBI taxonomy): domain Eukaryota; kingdom Fungi; phylum Ascomycota; class Sordariomycetes; order Chaetosphaeriales; family Chaetosphaeriaceae; genus Chloridium; species Chloridium humicola. Next base: position 148,608 of record JAPDFF010000029.1, read on the forward strand.
GCTCTCGCGATGGGTTCAACTGATCATCTCTTGATTCATTGATCGGTCTTCTCTTCAGTCTTCCAGGAGAGGGGTTTTTGACAAGGGGCTGAGCCCAATAGGGCCTAATGTCTAACCGCAATTTCGGCCCGGGGACCCGGTGGTTCTGACAAAGTCTGGCAATTAATCCTCCGCTTGTTCAACCACAAATTGCTTCTCAACGTCTCCTTTCTCGACTCAACCAAACCCCTTGTTCTTTCATTGGCTGGGGTTTCTTACATCCCTGAAAAAAAGTCCCAGCTCAGTTTACGGAGCAAAGAGGTTGAGCTCCCCAAGTCGCCTCTTCACGTGCCCTTGCTCGTCCCGAGTCCTGACTCCTTTGGCCTCAAAGGCACATTCTCAGGCCGGCTCGAGGGCCCAGAATGGCCGCCCTCCCTCCGGTCTCAATCAGAACGTCTCAATCCAGAACTGTGGACAACCCAGCCAGTGGTTTGAAGATTATTCCAAAAGATGTGAGCTGAGAAGTCGGAGAGCTCGGCTCGTTCTCTCCATGCCTTGGTTGGCTGCGGAAGAAGGCGAAGCTCCTTCACATGGCCCTCCAACCATTTTGTCCTGTCTTCAGACAACGGCTTTCTCTCCCAAATCTTTGATGTTCACAACCCTGCCGTCGATCAGATGATGCTGGGGTTCTGCATTGTGTGAGGACCGGGGGTGACGGACGCTACGACAATGGTGGCAGGGCTGCCTAGCGCACCCGCCCGGCAGGCGCACACTGCCACCTCCAACAACCCAAAACGGGCAGGGGCGTGAGTCACAGCTGAGAGACACCAATCACCACCAGCTTCACCCCACCACCACACCTTCGACCTTGCCCAAACCAACAGCCCGGCGAAGGCGGCAAGAAATGACTCGGACTCCGTCGCGGGTGAGGCCAATGATTGGGGCCAACGGCTGATTTGTTGCGCCCTTCTGTATAAGACAAGGGCCCTTTCGCCATTGTTCTGGCAACTTCCCCTCCTTTCGGTCAGACGCTTTCAAGCCACCGGCGAGTCCTCAGGGCACTAGCACCAGGCACACAACGCCTTTCCAGTCACCGATTCACGGCGAAGAACACAAGCAAGCGAGAAAAGGCCAGCAAAGCATCTTCCGAGCCACAGATAAACACCATGGGGCTCCCCCTCCGAACTCCCTCCAGTCCCTCATCCCTCTTGGACAGCGGCCTGTCAGACGGGGACCCCGACCTCGACAGTTTGGAGATCGCCTGTCACAAGTATCGGCACTCCCGCCCTGTCTCCAAGAATTCCATCCATCCTCGCCCGCCCCAAGACCTCTTCCCAAGCCTCAAACACTTGCGCTCGGAGCAATGTAGACACCCGCACGCGGCCCAGCAGCGCAAGCTGCACCGCCTGCAGGAGCACATTCACATCAACAATCACTCCCGTTTAATCTGCTCGCGCGCGGCGGCGGCCCTCCCACTCCTAGCGCATACACGCCACACGAAACCGCGCCACGAGTCCTGGCTAAACGACGTCGAGGAAGGATGTGCCTTGGCGCGGTCGAGCGTGCCACTGCCAGGGGAAGTCAGCTGGGCAAACGAACAGCAACAACCCGAGCGGAAGAACGCAAGGAGCAGGAGCAGTTCAAGCAGCAGCGGGCGGAGTCGACCGCCGTCGTTGGAAAGGCAAAACGCGTTTCGGGATGAGAAGACGGCGAAGCGGAGGAGGTGTGCGTCGCCGGAGAGGAGTACCGCGCAAGATCTGGTGCGGATGAGGAGAGAGCAGGCCGAGGTGGAGGAGCTTTATCGGATGGGTCTGTTGTATGAGGATGAGCATGAGAGGGGGGAAGGGTTTTCATTGGAGAGGATTGTTAGGGAGGAGCCGGTCTACACGGTGCGCGTACGACCGGCAAGGAGAGACAGGCGGGAGAACAGGGCGGTTCGACCTTCATTGTCTGTTGATTTGGCGTTTTCGGCGTTGGGGGAGGACGAGGCGTTGGCTGGGTGGTTGGCTTCGGGGTCTTCTCATGGCACCTCTGCTACGGCAGCCCGCGCGAGGGAGACTGTGCATGATACCCGGTTGACGGTCATTTACGAGCTGGCGAACGATTCTGGTTCGGTTGTTTCGGAGGACGACTTCCTTGACGGGCTTGATGGTTGGACGGATTATTCTCTTGGCGAGGAGGAATCATGTAATGGGGATGCGGCGGCGGCATCGGTGGACGACGACGTCAACTCCTGGGTTGTGCTGGGCCATGACGGCTCGTAGCAGGTCCGCCAGAGATCCCCGACTGCCCTGGATCTGGCCGGCATGCGGCTGCGGCTGCGCCCGGACTGGCCCTCGATGACGGCCCAGCACGCCAGGACGATGGAGTTGTCAAGGGGCATGGGGCTGGCTGTGTGCTCGTGGCTGCGGCTGTTGGAGCTCGCCGGTCTCTGGTCGGATGCGGGTTGCTAGGTTGTACAACAGTGTACTGTCGGCTGGGTTGTTATTGCATTGCGCGGAGCTCGATACCTTTTCTTACCTTGCTTTATTTCATGACGTTACGACATTTAGATAGCTCATATCAATGCAAGTTCTGCAAACCTGCATGCCGTCTTCCCCAATGGGAATGCAAATGTTACTTTCGGGATCTAATGCAGCTCACGCCCTTCGATGACTCTAGAAGCGGAGGCGCTGTGTTAGTCGGGTCAGCATTGCGACCTAACGCCGGCCGGCATCGGCTCAACGTGGGTTACGAGGGCAGCTTTTGATGATAAAAGATCACCGTCGTCCTCACCCCTCAACAAAAGATGAACCCCTTCAGCCATCAACTCACCAATCCCACCACCACAACCCAACCCACACCCACCCACAATGTCCTACGACCCCACCGCCACCGGCGCCCGCGCCGCGCACTTTAAATCCCTCCACATCCCCGGCACCCCCCTCCTCCTGGCCAACGTCTACGACGCCATCTCCGCGCGCGCCGTCGGCTCCCTCCCGCAATGCCGCGCCCTCGCCTCCGCCAGCTGGGCCCTCGCCAAGTCCATCGGCATCGACGACGAGCAGCTCACGCGCGAGCAGAACCTGGCGCTCCTCCAGCCCATCGCCGCCGTCGCGCGCCAGCTGGGCTTGCCGCTGACGGTGGATATCCAGGATGGCTATGGTGAGGGGTTGGAGGAGGTTGTGAGGTTTGTGATTACACAGCTGGGGGCTGTGGGGGTGAATCTGGAGGACTCACATCATGAGGATGGGCGGATGATGGGGGAGGAGGAGGCGGTGGAGAGGGTGAGGAGGGCGATGAGGGCTGCGGAGGAGGTGGGGGTTAGGGATTTTGTGGTTAATGCGAGGGCGGATACGTTTTTGATGGGTGGGAGTTTGGATGAGTCGATTCGGAGGGGGAAGAAGTTTCTTGAGGCTGGAGCGACGGCTGTATATGTTTTTTGGCCGATGGATAAGGATATGGTTGAGGCGGATGTGAGGAAGGTGATTGATGCATTTGATGGGCGGGCGAATATCCAGCCGAGGGCGGTCGGGGGAGTGCAGAGCAAGACGCTGACCAGTGCGGATGTCGCAAAATGGGGTGCTGTGAGAGTCAGTGTTGGGCCGCAGCTGTATCGGACTGCCGTTGAGGCGATTGTGGCCAAGGCGAATGAGGTGTTTGCGGTCTGATGGTTGGATGTTTGAAAATGACAATTCTTTATTGAGTCAGCGTTTTTCCAGTCAGCGCAGAGATCATGTGAGGCAGTCGAACCAATGAATTCAAGCTTAGAAATTGAGTCAGCGCCAAAAAGTGAACACTACCTCGAACTCATCGAGAGGATGAAAGTGAAAAAATAGGGGCCGAGCCAGGGCTTGAACCTGGGACCACTTGCAAATTACTGGTTGAACCCAAAGCAAGTATGCTACCACTACACCACACGGCCGCTGTTGAAGATTGGGTTTGGTGGAGGCCTTTACTAAGGCACTGTGCTACGCACCGTCGGCCAAGAGCAAACACACATCTCGAGCAAACAGCCCTTGACCGCTCGGGTTGTGACCGTCAATTAACGTGAGCCAAGATTCATCAGATCCGAAGGTTTGACCTAGATTTTCCTTGAATTAATTATTTGTTTAAATGAAGAAGCCAAAACTCGCTGATTTACCGCCTCTCTGGCGATCGCCGTTTGTTGCCCCTGAACCCCCTGAGCCCCTGAATCGCTTAATATCAACAATGCTTCCAGGGAATCCAGCCGGCCTCGGTCCTCAACCCCGATCTTGACCAACACCATTCTTTCGGATACTCAAAACCAGTAGCCAATCGGAAGATTCCAAAATTATTCTAATACTTTCAAGCGAATTGATGACCGGGAAGAACTTTGAAGAATAAAATGGTTTCTGCCCACACCTGACAGGATGTTGACAGATGATCGACACGAGATATAAATCCAAAACTTCGAAGATCTTGATGGACTTCCTGTCGTTCAATAAAACTCTACTCTAATTCTAGCAAAAAGTTTTTGGAATCGAAAGCAATGCCGGGCGAATGAATCAAGGACAAAAGATAATCAGCGGAAGAGCAAACACAGGAAACTTCAAAAGAAACCTGAACCATGTGGGGCATCCATAGCAGCTGGACATCGCCCCGGTATTAATCGCCTGGACGATCATGAATCATGGCAACTTGAAACGCATAAAAAAAACAGCAAACGAACAATCAAGCCTCTAAGTAAAATCCTATAGTCGATTATGCGCCCTTAGGCAAGAAAAGAAATGGAAAAGCCTGCTATGGTAAAATAATACCCCAAAAAAGAAATGGCAATGCATTCGCCGGCTCAGCGCACGCTCCCCCCTCAAAAAACCGCAAGACCACCTTACCACCTCAATCAACATCATCCCCCCTCCCCTCCCCCTCCCCATCATCATCCCCCACCATCTGCGCCTCCTCCAAATCAGGGTACTCCGACCCATCACCCTCCAGCCTCGCCATATACTGCTTGACGAACCTCCCATCCGGCATCAACCCCGCGTACATCAGCGGCGTCACCAGCAACGGCATCTGCTCCCTCCCCGGGCCCGAGGCACTCATCTGCGCCTTGATAAACGCCAACTGCACGCCCGCCATCTGCCAGACAAACTTCGAATTAGGCTTGAAGTAGATCTTGAAGGCGGTACTAGCCTTGAGCAGAGCCCAGTAGGAAGTGGCTGCTGCCCCAGCGCCGCGCTCGGATAGGTACGGCTGCTCCAGCAGCGCGGCCGTCTTAGGGTCGAGGCGGTTGGAGCCGGTGCGGGAGATCGCGCGGGGCTCTATGGCGAGCCATTTGGCGTGCAGCTGGCGGACCTTGTCGGGGTAGGGCTGGTTGGCGGTGGGGTCGCGGCTGGATTTGTTCATGAGGAGTTTCCATTCGTGCTCGAGGACGGCGAGGGCGTTCTTGAGGGCCGTGAGGATGTCTTTGAAGGAGCGGGAGGTTTGGGCGGTGGTCTCGAAGTGCGCGTAGTAAACGGCGAGGTCCTTGTCCCAGTAGTAGGCTGTGTCCTCGTCGGGGGCGGCGTCGCCGCTCTTGCTGGCTTGCATGGCCTTGTGCAGGGCCTCGAGCTGGCGGTCGATGGCGGGCTTGGCGACGGCGAACTTGAGGTAGTCGATGATGTGGCGCGGCTCGCGTGAGCTGCCCCAGACGTCACCTTTGTAGGCTGGGTCATCGAAGTGCATCTTGCCGCCGAAGAGCTCCCGGCGCAGGAGGTCCCAGCTCGCGCTGTCAAAGATGATGCCCTGCTTGCTCTGGTCGACCAGCTTGCCGACGAGACTACTGAGCGTGACAGCGGCCCTGTTATTGACGCTGTTGTTGTGGTAGCAGAGTCGCTCTTTGTAGTTGGTGCAGATGCCCAGGTAGTTGGGCTGCATCGCGAAGTTGAAGCTCTTCTCGATCATGTCGTAGACGGCCGCGTGGCGGGCGGGCTGGCCGGTGTCGCCGGTGCGGTGGACCAGCTCCTTGAATGTGGTCTTGTCCTTGCCGAGGTATGAAGAGAGGTCGGGCTCCACGGGCACGTCGGCGTTGACAAAGTTGTTCACGATGTCGGGGTCCCAGCACACCCAGGCCAGGTCTCCGTCGTAGTCGCCTCCCGACAACTTGTCGGCGAGGGCTATGTTGCCCTTGGCGGGGAAGACGATGACATCTTTGAGGGCATGCAGTTCGGCTTTGAAGACGGCCCTCACTTTCTGCACGTCGCTGACGAAGTGGGCGGGCGAGCGGGCAACGAGAACGTCGCAGTCGGCTAGCAGCGTGTACGAGACGTCGTCCGAGTCATCGCGGAACTTGGAGGAGAAGCCGATGTGCACCTCGTTCTCTTCCAAAACGCCCCAGAAGTCGACGACCATGTAGACGTATGCAGACCGACCTACCTTGATGTTGAGTTTGGTCTTGAGGATATCGCAGCGCTGCTTTTGCAGCTCCCAGGCCAGCTCCTGCACATACTTTTGCTTCCTGTCAAAGCCGCTGTTCAGAAGGAAATGAAGAATCTCCCCCTTGTTCTCTGGGAGACCGCCGAGGAAGGGCACTTGCCCATGCCTCACACGATCGGAGCGGCCGTTGGTGCTCTCGTTGACCCATTGTCGAAACAGCAGCGGGTTCTTGAGGGCAGTCTTTTGGCTCTCAAATTGCTTCTCAAGGTCATGTTCCAATCGAGCAGCAATGGCGCGCCGCATACGTATTTTGTCTCTGGCCCTGTCCTCCAAAACTGGGAGGAATTGCAAGTTCAGACCAGCTGGCTTCAGCTCCGACGAGACACTGCGAACCTCAAGTGTCCGGTGTAACGGATCGGGTTGATCGCACTCCCACTTGCGTTGCGAAGGGTATGTCTCGATCCAGTCTTCGTCGCCGCCGTCAGCCACGTCCATCAGCCACATGCCTTTCGCGGAGCCCATGCGCCCTTGAATGGCGGACGGGATGTCGCTGAGCCCAAGACAGTCCCGAATCTTTCTCGCTACGCTGCGGGACATGCGAGCAACACCGTCGTTCATCACCTTTCCAATGGGCGAAAGGATGTCGACAGAGTGGTGGCGGATTTGACCTGGCTCAAATACGACGGTGGGTTGGGTCTTGCTCAAGCCTAGCTGGATGCGGGAAAAAAGCTTCAGATGCGGCTGGCCCTCGTTCTGCTCCAACTGGAGCAGCCAGTCCAGCATCATGGCGACGCTGACACTCGTCCGGCGCTGGACCGTGTCGTCCCGTGGGATGTCGTACCTCGACCTCATGGTGACGGAGCGGAAGTTGTGGCCGCTCTCGGCAAAGAAATGCACGCGTTCCTTGAACGAGGGTTTGGCGTCTGGGCCCAGCCGCAACTCCTTGGCCGGCTTTCTGTACCCCGCGTCCTTTGAGTAGAATGCCTGCCACTGGCGGCCTACCAGCGAGTGTGGCTGGGCCAGCCATCTGATGATTTCCTCTGAACCGCCTTCTTTGACCAGGGTCGGGGCATTCAGCCCGTTGGGGGATGGGACGAGGATCTCCATAAAGCGATCTGGACCGAAGCGTCGCGTCAGCCTGCAGCCCTCGTCGAATCTGAGGGGCTTCATGTCTAGCAGAAACAAAGGGCCGGTGTTGTCGGGGTTGAATTCCAAGGCAGCCGACATTACCACTGAATTTCCTCGCGTCTCAAATGTAGTCAGGGCGGCCGCAAAGGCCTCGGCCGCGGGGCGCTCCGGGAACGATTTCCCTCTGAAGACTTCCAGCTGGTTGAGGTCTCTCCAGATGCCATCCATGCCCGATGTTGCCCACTTGGGGTTGTACTTCAGGCCGGCGTACTCGAGATCAACGTTGCAGTGGAGGCAGATCCGGGTGATTTCCCAGGCGATGGCGAGGGGTGCGCCATAGAGCCATCGGGGGAACTTGGCTGCCGGGGGTCAGAATCGTCAATCAGAGGGAAGAAGGCATCACTCACGCCAAATGTTCTGCAGTCTCTGCTGCAAAGGAGTAAGTTCCCCATTAAACGAGGCGCCGGCCCTGTCATTTCGGTCAAAGAGAAGCCGTTGGGTGGTAGAGCTGGGGAAATCAACATCGAGGAATTCGGAGTAGACGCTGGCGTTCGAGGACTGCGGCGCGGGGACTGGTAGTGTTGGGCCCCGGGGTGCTGCAGGCTGATACGCTGGCCGGCTGGCGACAGACAAGGTCCGTGACGCCTGCACGAGCTCTGAAGGGGAGGGATGTGTTGGAACGACGGCCGGCGCGCGCTTCAGCTCGGACTCGAAACCAAAGCTGGTCTGCGTGGAGTGGCACCCGTTCTCGCTGAAGATGCTCGGCACACTGGTGCTGCCAGAGGAATCCGTGGAGCCCGAGTCACTCCGGTCAACGGCGAGGCGGCGGCGCTCTGAAGGCCATTCTGGGGGCCGGCCGGGTTGCTGGCGCGGGGCATTCTGGGGGTGTCGTTCTGGTGACCTATTGGGAGGAGGAGGAAGTTGCCGAGCTGCGCCATTAAGGTTTTGCGGCTCGGAAGCCCAGTCGAGGGGAGGCCTGCGAGGCGTGGCACCGTTCTGGGGGCGTACAGGCGACCAATTCAACGGAGGCGGCCGTCCTGGGATCTCTTGTCGGCGGCGCTCAGGTGACCAGTCCGCCGGACGGATAGTTGTTCGCTGCCGACTTGGGACATTGTCGAGCGCACTTGCGAGGTTTAGCCTAGGAGTTGGGGACGGGCACGGCGATCTCGTAGCCTCTCTGCCTCTGAACCGCTTGGCGCTCTGGTCGAAGTCGCTATCATACGACCGTTTTGAGCCAGCAGATGCCGGCGAGTCTGAGAAGGAATGGTAGTCGCTATCAGGGCTGGAAGCAGAGAGCTGAGCGGGGCCAGTACCAGAGCCATTGGAACGCGCAAAGGACGGGGGAGGTATGGACAGCTTGATCGGAGATCGGTAGCTGTCAAAGACCTCGAGGATGAGCGTCTGGAGCTGGTATTGCTGCCCCTGAGTTTGCGCCTTGGGAGGGTTTGACGAAGAAGGAAGAGTGCCAGGGTCAGCGCGGGGCTTCGGTACCCAGTTCAAGCTCAAGGCCTTGGCCTCGTTGAAGAAGCTGACGAGGGCCTGGTCCAGACTGCCATCGCGGCGACATGACAGGACATGGATGCCCCGCCAGATGCGATCCCATCGCGCGTAGCGCTCGTCTTGATCGCAAACCTGCCTTCGTCGAGCCGGGGTAAGGGTGCAGTCGGTCGGGCCAATGCCGAGGGCGTAGTCGTCGTTGAGCTTGCGGATGACGGCCTCGACAACAGCCAAGGGCTTCTTCTGAGGGGTTCTTGGGTTGGCTGGAAGCGCGAGCATCTCGTCTTGCCTCTGCCAGGCGGCGAAGCTCAATCGGAGCTAGATGAAAGCGCAATTGAGTTGTTGAGCAAGGGGATGTCGGAGTTAATGAAGGGATGTCGAGGCAAGGCTGGAAAGGCGGCACGGGAACCCTGTCGAGTGTTGAGCAGCAGCGGGTAGCGCGCGCTTGCTGCGGTTTGGGAGCTAAAACTGTGCCCCATTCGGAGCTCCAGGGTCTTTCGTGGAATGTAGGGGGTCTCGTGGGCCTCAATGCAGGTGCCCTAACCAATCAGCTCTTTGAGAGAGGGGTGTGGATGCCGATGGTTTTTTTTTTTGGTGATGTCAACAATCTGGTGTTTTAAACCTCAACTGTTCAGTCTTTCAAAACTTTGTCATCCAATCTCACACCCATTCATGGCGTCACGTTCCACTGGCTGAGGGTCCGCAAGGCTATTTTTGTCCACGATGCTGTGCTTGGATCCCACGTGGCACGGCATTTTCTTTCCCCACAAGAGCTCAGGGTTCTGCACCGGGTCGCTGATGCCGTCGATGAGATTATGGCAAAAAGTCCCTCGTTTCTCACAAATAAATTTTAGATTTGGGAACTTTGTGGCTAATGCCATTCCATCAGCCCATTGCTCGTCCTGGCAGTGGGCTGCCTTTAAGTTGCGCTGCAGTTGGCGTCGCTGATGAGGGGCAGAGTCGGCGCAGGTTTGGCGGGGCAATCCTGACTGTGGCCCCACTCGTCTCCCAATGGCCCCAGCCAAGCTTTTCTGCGGATCCCGAGCTTCCCCACACCCGATCTGCGATGTCTTCGGCTTCTTCGCCCCGTGAAGAACGTCTCGGATTTGCATCGGTATTCATCTCACGGCCCCTCCAGCTGTCATTTGTTGTCCACCGCTGCTCTCCCCCGTGTCAATCGCAGATATCCCCCGTGCTACCCACCTGCGCGTATCACTGCCCCACCCTTCACCTCGGGACTGGTCCTTGATCGCCACCACTCCTCCGCGGAGCCCTCGGCTCTCACTCGGTTTCCCCTGACGGGCCGTCTGTGTTCCCGTTGCGGGATCCTTCCCAATGTCGGACACCCAGGACAGCCCCAACCTCGAGGACCTCACCCCCGAGGAGGCAAACCGCATCATCCACTCCCACCGCAAGGTCCGCTACGGTAAGTTCACTCAGCTGGCCTCGGATGGGCCAGGCTCGGGATGATTCCCTACCGCTGGGGCTCTCGCTCACACCTCCAGGCACTGCTTGCTGGCCATGTAGACAAAGGAAAGTCAAGTGCGACAACAAGAGCCCCTGCGAGAACTGCGTCAAACGAGAACACCCGCAGCTCTGCTCCTACAAGCCCAACAGGTCCGCCGCTGGCAAGAGCATTTCCATCACCTCAGAATACGCCACGCCGAACAAGAAGCGCCCGCGCTCCCCGGATGAGCAGGAGGCCAGGAGCCAAAGCAGGGAGGCCCGCGAAGCCATCAGCGCCTATGGTGGGTGATTCTTTCCCCTTTCTAACACTCCCGCTTATGCCTCCAGAACCCGATAATATCGAGACCACGCGTTATGTTGGCCAGAATAGCATCCCCGCGCTCCTCCGAGAACAGACCGCCGCCAACGAGCCCCAGGAAGGCATACGCCAAGACATGCGCTCCCTCCTCGGCCTGGACAACTCGGCGCCGTTTCCGCTGATGTCCTCGCGCCATCTCGACAAGCTGACGTCGGATATATCGTCTGAACTGCCGTCAGATCGAGAGGTTATGAAGTAGGTGCTGTTCGGTTTGTGTGCTAGGACAAGCTGACCGTCCAGGCTCTTCCGGACGTACAAGGAAATACCGCAGCCGTTCTGGGGCTTCGTCATCGACATCGACGATCTGGAGTCAAGGCTTATGGTCTACCTGGAAGACCGAGCCAAGAATGCCAGGTTATCAACCAAGTCCACAAGGCCAGTATCGGCATCATGGCTCGCAATACTCTTTGCGGTCCTCGCCGTCGGCTCGCAGTACCACGACTCGCCATACCACGTCAGGACCAGGGACTCGCAGAAGTACATACAAATATCGTTCCACTTCCTTAGGCTTGGGAACTTCTTGCTGAGGTGAGTGTCTCTGTGGCTGTCTTGTAAACAATTGCTAACCGGACAGGCCAAATCTCGACTCCATCCAAGCTCTGCTGATGACCAGCTTTGTCCTGCTCAACGACATGAAGGCCGAGGCGTCATGGGCACTGCTTGGGCTTACATGTCGCCTGGCCCAGTCTCTCGGCTTGCACCGAGCACAGCCCCTTGACGGCCGCCAAACTCCGGATGCTGCCCGAAAGGAGGTGGCAAGGAGAAAGCTCTGGTGAGTTCCCCGAGTCATGCCAAGTTCATTGCTAACCCTCCCAGGTGGACATGTCTTTGGCATGACACACTTACCTCGTTGTCCTTCGATCGGTAGGCTTTCTCTTTGCCCAACTCAATGCATCCGCTGACCCCTCAGCTCCCCCATGACGAATATCCCCTGCTGTCCAATACCGCTCTCCCCCACCGCCAACACCGACGGCTTCGCTTATCTCGAAGCCATGTACCACCTCTGCCAGATCATCTCCCAGAGGCTCAATCCCGACGCCATTGCCAACGCCACCTACCTCCAAATCCTCGAGAACTGTGACGCCGTCGCCAACATCCGCAAAACAATGCTCGTCCAGCTGCGCAGCAAGGAGACCTGCAAGTCGGCCCTCGACCGGCTTCAGCACTTTGCAATACGCCTACACACATCATTCATCATCTCCGTCTGCTGCCGACCTGCCCTCATGCGGCGAGACAGCAACCACCTGGACTCGGCACAGAAAAAGTTCCTTGCAGACAGGTGTAAGGAGAACCTGACCGAGACGGTGCGCATGTTCCTCGCCATGCACCAGCTCTCCGTGATCCCGACCCGCTCATGGGCCTTCACCTACCATGGCCTGTCGTCGGCAGTCCTCCTGGGCATCTTAGGCGAAACGAAAACCGACCCAGAGGTGCGCCAACTGCAGGGAGACCTCATCTCGGCATTGTCTGCAACAGCCGCCAAGGAGCAGACATCGCCCCAACCACACGTCCGCAAGTCAGACCACGATATCGAGCTCTCTGGTCCGCTCTCCCGAGCACTGGAGGCCCTCAGGAACATCTACGACCACGGGTCTGTGACTGGGCCGCAGGTGAAGAGGGAAAAAATCACCCCTGGTCCGGCTTCGGGCACAAGGACACCGCTGCAGCAGTTTCAGCCTGCCGGCCTGTTGACCAACGGCTCGATGCAAGATCCTCGCTCCACACCAGTAACACTGGATCCACATCAGAACGCCGCGTTGGCTATGACGGAGCTGCAGCAGCAGGGCGGCGCCGTGGCCGACTACTCCGCTGGGTATGCCATCTCGATCAGAAGTTACCTTGGACGGCGCGCTGACAGAACCAGTATCCCCTTCTCCCAGATGCAACCAGCACCAGGCGTGCAGCAGCTCCCCGAGATGGCCAGCTTTGATCCAAACGGCTACATGTCGCCCATGGATCTGTACGACTCGATCTTTTGGGGTCAGTAAGCCACTCCTCACAGTAACAGCTCTATGTACCAAAGCTGACATGCGCCAGAATCTCCTGACCCCTTTAACACCGGCTTGGACACAATGAACTTTGACTTTCTCGCTCACCCTCCACCGGGGCAACCGCCGCAGCAGCAGTTTTACTTTTGAGGAAGGAGTTTTGTATTTAGATGGACCATGTCTGTGTATAGTGATATCATCCAACTCTTGTCGTTCATAATGCTGGGAACTTTCTTGTTGTTTCATGTCATATCCCATTGTCCTTGCTAGTTGTCTGTTTTCGATGCCAGCTGCCCCGAGTGAGGGTTCTCAAGCTTGAAAAACGAATTAACCAGCCGGAAAATCTGCTGTGGGAGAGAAAGAGAAATTTGCGAAAGTCACAATAAAGGTCAGGGCACCTTCCAGACACCATTGTCTCAACCCCTCTATTCATTTTCTCCTCAAAGGACTCTTTGAGACCTTCTCACCACCCTATATAAGTCTCGCAAGCTCGCCCAACCTCTCCCCTCCCTCTCGAATTCAATCGTCACAAAGTCAGTGCGTCAGTAGGTCGCAATCGCTCTGTCCAATTTTACTCGGGCTTTTTTTAATGAGCGTGCTTCAACACAGATTTCATTACCGCAGCCATGTCCGACGCTACATCCGAGGAAATTGAGTCTCTCAAGAACTGGAACACCGCTCTTCAGAACCAAATCGAGGCCAACAAACACTACACCAAGGCCCTCGAGAACCAGGTCCACGCCCTCGCAGATTAGGTTGAAGCCAACGAGAACACAAGGAAGGCCCTCAAGAACCAGCTCGAGGCCAACAACAACATATTGAAGGCCAACGAGTAAATGATTGCCCAGATCATGGCCGGTTTGTGCCAATGATGCAGCACAATCCCGAGGGAGAGAACGGCCCTGCACAAAACTCAGACGGAGCTGGGCAATGGGAGGAAACCGTTTTGAGACAGGAGGAGAGAGAAGGCCATCCCACCACGGCCTACGCCCTCAAGCAATTTGGGGCAAACCGGGCCATCTCCCGCTGACGACGAGTCGGCCGCGATGATGATAATGATGACGATGCCGCCGCCCCCTCCTCTGCCGAAAACCCCGAACCGCCGCCCTAACCGCCGCCAGATGGCACTGTTGGCCCGGAAGAGCGCGGCAAAAACATCGGACAAAACAGGCGATGATGGGAGCGGCATCGTGGATATTGCCGGGGCTGGGGCCGAGAAGCAGGTGGCTGCTGGTGGCGGCGAAACCACCAACACCGGGGGCTTAAAGGACGCGGGGGCCAGTTCCGGGGATTGTGCCTTTGAACCGAAGTTAAGGCCTTCGGGAATCTATTACAATTGGCAGGATGAGGACTTGTAGTGCAGATAATTGAAGATAATTGTGTAGTAGTGTGCCGTATCAACCATCCTACGTGCTACCCGCCATGGATCAGCATTCTTTGATTCCTTGATTATAGCACGTCTCGGGACTGGAGTAATGTTGTTAGGAGGGCAAGTTGAACCTTGGAGCAAAGTTGATCACTACAACGTTAGGCTGGATACCTAGGTAGTTTTGGTTTATCGGTTTAGACAGATGATTCGATGGGGTGGGTAAGTGCTGTGGTGCCCTGGCCACTGTTAGACTGACACACAGGACTCGGAGGGATGATTCCGTCAGGAGTGAAACTGTGGACATGGTTTGGGTGCATAAGACCTGGTTACCTAGGTAGCCATCCAATATCATCAGTTCATCCATGATCAAACACACGACATATCATTACAGACAGGAACGCTGGAGCATCGTACATGATGAATACTCTACATAGGTTTCTTGCCTCCCTAGTCCTCATCATCCACAATTATGGCCCGATGAGCCACGACACTTGCAAAGATGGACCGCGGCTCGCCCAGGCCGCCGAACCTTTCTGTCCAAATGTGCTTGATGCAGCGGCCGTCCAGAAGGATTGTGTTCCAGGCCTCTAAATTGCTGTCAACCTTCTGGATCCGCAGTGCAAAGGGATAAAGCCTCGTGTGCTCATGGAGACATGTCAAAAGAACGGCCTCGTTTTTATCATCGATGTAGAGATCGTTCCCGTGGGCGAAGCTCACCGCAAACTGATCACCTGGCTGATTCCAGGTCTTTGGAATCCACAACAGATTGCCCAGCCACGCATCCATTAAGGCGAGCTGGACACGAAGCAGCGGATCGGTGGCCAACTGCTCGTCCATGTCGGCATCGGTTGCCGGCTGGAGGCCCTACTCTTTCTCAAGAGCCAGAACACGCTCGAAGATGGCTCTGCCACTCTGGAGCCACATCCGCCCATTCAGGAAGATATCCGTGCCATCAGACCGCTCGAGGTCGCTGGTGTCCCGCCTAATCTTTTCCCAGGCAAACAGGGTAACCCAGAGGTGGCCATAGTCAACCATGCAACGCGCAGGGTCGCATGCCACCTCAAAATCATACGCATCGTGCCCGGAGACATGGGCTGGAAGAGACACAGCGGTACGTCTTCTTCGATGATAGCCGCCAGCCGAACCATTACACGCTTCTCCAGCGCTGTCGTGTCATTTCCGATGTAGCCGAGAAAGCAGGCAACGCGCCAGTCGGCAGTCCGGGCCAGCCAGGGTACGACGCTGTTGTCAATCTCTGTCGATTTCCAGGCCCGCCCAACCTCGACAATCAGCCCCATGCCCTTGAGGATGCCAACCGCTTCCAGCCACATGGTCCGGTTTTTGCAGTGTCCGAGATGCGCGAGCGGCATCTTGCCAATTGAGGTCAACCACTTGCAGATTGCCAGGAAGGCCATGAGGATATACTCGGGTCCCCGAGCCCGGGACCGGGGCTTTGAAGAGCGGCAGGGAGGTGGGAAAGCGGTGAGCGCCGGGACCCAGGGTAATGAAGATGAAACGGCGGTCGGTGTCTTTGGCGTCATGCGCACTGAGCGCGCTGTCTACTAGGCAGGCCATCAGAAACTCCCCATAGGCGTCGGGACAGCCTCGAGGTCCATGCAGACAACCATGCCGGCCATGGCATGATCCGAGCCGCCGAGAATCTTGCCCACGGCCGTCTTAAACGACCAGAGTTGGAGCTGTTCACTCTGAAAACCATCCACGGTTGCGGCGCCTTGGGTCTTGACAAGGAAATCCGACAGGAGAACGGTCTGGATCTCGGTGGGCTGGATGTAGGCCATCCTGACCCTGGGCGTCTTGCTGACATGCGTCCATATTTGAGGCACAATTTGGGTGCTCTTCACGCTGCCATGCGGACCTTCGATGTAAGCCCCAGCGGCGAACAGGTCTTGCGCCTGATCAAGGAAGTCGATGGTGTCGCCGTTGGTCTCCATGTCGGTCGCTGATGATGGTTCGGAGACGAAGAGAGAAAACGGAAGACGGTGAGTGATCTTTTGATCTTGTTCAAGTTGTGTTGCCAATTCGGAACGATGGGCTTGGAGAGGGGTGGTTCGTTGGAATTCGAAGTGGGCAAGAAATGATACCAAACGGTGTGTCGTTCTTGTGAAACTTTTGTGATAGATAAGAAGTGTGAGTACTTTGAATTGTAAGGCGGAAACTCTGGAGGGTAAACTGCATGGCATCTCTTCCTAAATCTGTATTGCCCTTTAGATATGTAGTTGCCCTAGGTTTCAGTATAACTTTATGGTGAAAGATTCTCTACCTGACTTTTTCTCCCAAACTCTGACTTCCTTCATAGTGTTCTGCCCGCTGATAGAAACCCTGACTGTTTCCTTATCTTAAACGGCCTTTAACTTTGAAGCTAGGGCCTTCTCCAACCTTCACACTTTCCATTAAGCGAGCAAAGCACGTTGAACCTTCGTCATTTCAACCCATTCTCTCCCACCACCAGTGGCAACCTCGGATGTGGCAGCCGACTTATGGGGCGTGTCATTTAAACTCAACAGCCATAAGGAGCAGTTGAATGCCGCCAACGCGAGGATCACCGAGCTGCTCGAGCAAAACAAGACGCTTGCAAACAGGGAGAAGTTCCTGAACAACTGCCAGTGGCACAGGTTCCCCGCTGGGCTTACACCGCCGATGCATGGACGCCAGCGGAAAAAGGAAGAGGTGGCGTTGACCATCGCCCACTGAGACCGCCGGGCCGTTTGTGTTTCCAAGGATATTATGAACATCCGGCTTGACCCCGAGCAGGAACCATGCTTATCCGCTCTGCGCGATACCTTCATCATGGTTGTCTGGGCTTTGGCAGACCCGGAGCGTAAAAAAAACAAGCGTTTGCATCAGTTGTATTACAAGGCCAAGCTGGATGCCTCGCTTTGCTTTGACACGGCGCCCTCGAAGGGGTGGGAAGATGCCGTGGGGCCCTGTGAGGCACACGAGAAATGTCTCCGGGTCAAGAGGACTGGAAACGGGGTTTCATTACGAGCACATAGTCGTTCAATGTGATTTCTCTTGAAATTTTTAGTCCGGCTGATACTTGATCATGGTAACTTGGTCAAAATAGTGAATTAAGTCTCAAGACGTCAAGCTATCAAGCTAATATCAGGCTAATCTGTGCGTCCCGTGTTGATAACTACATACTACAATCCGTCCATCAAACATCACTGAAAAGCAGCATCCGCGGCTCCTCATCCCGACAGAGCATCCAGGTCCAGACGGCCGAGGGCGTGTAGCTGCAGAAGGTCGAGTATGAGCGGTTGTTGTCGGAGCGCTGAAAGATGGTGCCCGTGGCATCCGAGGCTTTCATGCGGGCGATATTCTTGGGCGTGGCGATACCGAGGAACCTCTCCCGCTCGGGGCCGGCAGCGAGGGCCCTGATGTGTGTGTCAGCAATGACAATGACAACCAAGAGACAAAGCAAAGCTTACAAAGCATTCCCAAAGATGCCATGGCACAGACTCGGCTCCTTCTTAAGCAGCCCTTGACTCCGGATACACTCCCTGGCCCTCTCAATCGCAACATCAATGCGCTCCTCCAACTCCGGGAAATACTTCCGCAGGGCATACAGCGAGATGACAAAACCGGGGGCGCCATGGCATACCTGAACCAGACCCTTACCGCCATTGCTCTTCTCCGCCGAACTCGCCCAGTTCCCGTCCGCCTGCTGCAAGCCCAGCAGCTTCTCAACCACCGGCTGCAGCCGGGGCGCCAGCTCAGGCGAAGTGAGGACCAGCTGGGTGACGATGCCGATGTCGCCGTGCATGGCGCCGTAGTAGCGCCTGCCGTGCCACTCCCAGAGCGGGCCGCGGCTGAGGACGGTGTTGGTAATCTCTGCAATGGCCGGGTCGACGAGGGTGTTGCTGCCGGGGACAAAATGCCGGACCATGCGCAGCAGGTAGAGCGTGCCGCAGCGGCCGTAGACGAGCTCGTCGGAGTAGTCCTCGGCGGGGATGATTTGCCAGACGGACGAGATGAACTGGCGGACGTCCTGCAGGTCCTTGGTGATGGCAGAGCGGACGGCCTCGAAGGAAAGTCTCTCGTCGGCGATGCCGCAGCCGTGAGAGCCCAGGCGGAGACAGTGGCCACGGGCGCCTGGACACGAGACGTAGCCGCGGGCCCAGTACTCTGCCGGTTTGTCCTTGATGGTGAGATCAGGTCTGATTTGTGAGACTTGCAGCAGGAGGTAGGCCATCCCGGTCGGGCCACCCCATAAGCCGTGGAGTGACTCGTTGGGGTAGCGGCTGCGGGGTGGGAAGTTGACGACGATGTCCTCGAGAGCAGCGTTCAGGTAGACATCGGGGTCACCGACGGTGGGCATATTCGCCGGGTCGACGACAAGGTATCGCAGATCCCCCATGGTGGGCATCCCGGGATGGTGTTTCACGACCGGATTGGCTGCCGGTTGGTTGCAGAGACGATCTCGCTGGGATGACAGCGGGGAGATGACAGGGGAAGAAGAGTGGCACGAGGGGGAATGACTGGGAAGGACTGGGAAGGAGTGAAAATGCCGCGGAGATGGGCAACGGCAATGGTCCGGGAAAGCGCGTGGTCGGAGGTGGTCTGTCGTCATGATGTCAGATGGCACAGCCAATGGCACCTTGGCATGCGGCCGTGAGAGGCCGAGAAACAGTGGGGCTCGCGGAGTCAAGTGGGGCCGAATTCGGCGAAGTGGGGCTCTCTTTCGGGGAAGGAACGCCGGCTTTGTTGCCGCTAAAGACATGATGCTAATGCTAAACGCCGCTGATGCATGAACCCATGAAAACCATTACTCCTTCTTTGCCTTGTCCACAATCTTCTGCGCCTTCTTGGCCTTCTCCTCCAGCAGCTTCTTCAGGTCCTCCTTGGTCTCCTCCAGCAGCTGCTTGCCCTCATCCGAGTGCTTGTTGACCACCTCGCTCAGCACCCCGATGTTGTCCTGGATCTTGCGCCCAGCGTCCTCAGACGAGGAGCCCAGGAACTGTCCAAGCGCCCCGAAGCTTCCAGCTCCGCCCACCGCCTTCGAGCCCTTGGACTTGGCCTTTTCGACGACCTCCTTGATGTATGTCTCGACCTTCTTCATGTCGCCGCCCTCGCCGAGGCTCTTGAGCTGCTTCAGAATGTCCGAGACGTTGCCCTGCTTGAGGATGTCGCTGTTGCCCTCGACCAAGTCCTTGAGCTGGGGGTTCTTGTCGAGGTACGGCTTGGCCTGCTTGAGACCCTTGTTCCAAAGGTCGTCACCGATCTTGCGGATCTGCTCTGTCCGCTCCTCGACAATCATGCGCACCTTGTCGGCGCTCTCCACCGAGAAACCGCTGGCCATGACATCGTTGACCTGGCTCCACGTCTCGTCAACCAGCTTCTTCGCGTCGGGCCCGTACTGCGCGCCCATCTGCTTGAGCTGCCGGATCGGCTCGCCGACCTTGTCGTTCAGCTTGGGGTGGCGCTCAAGGATCTGGTCGGCCGCGCTGCCCGTGAGGTTGGCAATCTTCTTGGCCAGGTTGGCCAGCGCGTCGTAGGCCTTGGACGCCGACTCGAGGCTCAGCCCCGACTTGGCGACGTCCTGGAACTCGCGGTATGTCTCGCTGACGATCTTGTCCACCTCGTCGCCGTGCTCCTCGCGGATGGCGGCAAGATCATCGAAGGCGGTGTCGACGTACTGGCGGCCACCGGGGACCCAAGCGACGTACGAGTAGCAAAACTCCTTGATCTTGTTGATTGCCTCGTCTGTAGTCGGTGTCTTCTCCTTGATCTTGGCGGCCACCTCCTGGTACTTCTTATCTGCCTCCCTTGCCGTGGCGTTGACCTTGCGCGTCATCTTGCCCGCAGGTGTCATGAGGTAAATGCCGTAGATCAGGCCCGCGCCTGCGACACCGCCGGCCATGCCCGAAGCAAAGTGTGATGAGCCGGAGGGGGCGGATGTGGTGGACTGGAAGCGGGCCTGGCGAGCTGTGCGAACGACCCTGGCATTGCGGGCGACCCGCGTCGAGACTCTTGAGGAAAACATTGTGGTGAATTTGTTGTGTTGTGATATGGTGTGGTGTGGTGTGGAGGAGTTGTGTGATGAGAGCGGGAGAAGTGATTGACAGGAGTTAAAGTTGAGAATGGAATGGTTCGTCAATTGGAATCAGGCCAACCGCGACGAGTATTTGAAGACCAGAGAAATTCTGTCCCCAAGGTTGTTTACTTCCCCTCATGACGCCAACCGTTGGGATGTGATGGGATGACATCACCATCAGGAACCGTGGTGACGTCATTTGACCTTTTGTGTCCGCAACCCTAACCCCTCAACTCCCCGAACAAGCTCGCAACACAATGACTTCGCCAAATCATCAGAATCAAAGCCACACCGATAGAATTACCAAATCAATGATAGCAAAATTGGGATAATTTGTTGAACCGTCCCCGTTCGCGCTACAATCCCCGGATATTTCAAGAATCCTTCGATGATGGTTTTAGCTCGCGGGGAAGCCGGGTGAACAGTCTCCAATTTGCTGGTGGAGCCTACCCCGCATTCCCGCGCTTGGCAAATTGTGGGGAGACGCGGCTGCCTCCAACTTTGCAAACCAAACACCAGCAGCACCAGCACCCATCATGAATCGACACCGGAGACCTGGAAGTGTGAGGTTTCCGCCTCGCCCCATTTTCAACAACCCAATCTTTCATTTTTGAAATGAGCATTGACTGAAGAAAGCAGCAGTCCGCTCCCGATCCCACCTCGACCGTCCCCTGATCTCGCCAGGGATGCGCTCCACTCGGCAAAATACAAGCACGCTACCGATACCACTCTGCTTTACCCGGCGCCGTCCCTTCGAAGCCTGTGGAAGCCGGCCTGGAAGCTTTGGTGCCGCGGGGGCGGCTGCCGGCTGAATGCTCTCTCCCGCGTGGGCGAAATGACCTTCATCAAGGATTCAGGGGCACGCCAACTGCTCGGACCACACTCCACGAACCCGGTCTCCGGCCCGGCCTCGATGTGCTCGATCAGGCAACGCCCGCCCCTTGGCCAACCCCCAACGTCCCGATGTGTGGAGATGGCGTTGCATTCCGCCCTGCTCAAGGTTGCATCAACCGTCCGGGACAAATCTGCGGTGGTGGATATCCTTGAAGATGGGAATGCGGTCCGCCGGCCAGGATGAGCAGCTGTTTGCCCTTAAATAGGGGCTGCTCGCCCGGCATCCCATCGTTCTGTTCATCAGTGATCATTACTCTCGACAACCGTCAAGATGCATATCGCTTCGTCGCTCCTTTTACTCGCCGCCACCGCGCTGCCCGCCCTCGCTGGCAAGGGCAAAGAATGCAAGGGCCTCAACGTCCTGGCCAAGAAGGCCGGCATGAAGTACTTCGGTGCTGCCACCGACTCCCCCGGCCAGCGCGAGCGCGCCCCCTACCCGGAGAAGTACCCCCAGTATGACCAGATCATGTGGAAGTCGGGCGAGTTCGGCCAGACGACGCCCACCAACGGCCAGAAGGTCAGTCACCCACACCTTGCCCCAAATCATCGCTGACCCGAGCAGTGGGCGTTCATCGGCCCCAGCCAGGGCCAGTGGAACTTCACCGAGGGCGACATCGTGACCTCCCAGGCCCGCAAGCACGGCATGTACCTGCGCTGCCACGCTCTTGTCTGGCACAGCCAGCTCGCCTCCTGGGTCGAGAAGGGCGAGTGGACCCCTGAGGAGCTCCGCAAGATCATCGTCGACCACATCGAGCAAGTCGCCGGCCACTACCGCGGCCAGTGCTACGCCTGGGACGTGGTCAACGAGGCCCTGAACGAGGACGGCACCTACCGCGAGTCCGTCTTCTACAAGGTGCTCGGCGAGGAGTACATCAAGCTGGCCTTCAAGACCGCCGCCAAGGTCGACCCCCATGCCAAGCTGTACTACAACGACTACAACCTCGAGTCGCCAAGCGCCAAGACTATCGCCGCCCAGAACATTGTCAAGATGCTGCGCAAAGAGGGCATCCGCATCGACGGCATGGGTCTGCAGGCCCATCTCGTCGCCGAGAGCTCCCCCACCCTTGACCAGCACATCGACGCCATCAAGGGCTTTGCCGACCTCGGTGTCGAGGTTGCCCTGACCGAACTTGACATCCGCATGACCACCCCCGCCACCGAGGAGAAGCTTGCCCTTCAGCGTGAGGCCTACAAGAATGTCAGTCTCCCCCCCTTGCTTGTCTTAGTGTCCCCCCACTGACCCCCCACAGGTTGTTGGCGCTTGCGTCCAGGTCCGCGGCTGCATTGGCATCACCCTCTGGGATTTCTATGACCCCTTCAGCTGGGTCCCCCATACCTTCACCACCGAGGGTGCTGCGCTGCTTTGGTTTGAGGACTTCTCCAAGCACCCCGCCTACGATGGCGTCGTCGAGGCCCTCACCAACAAGACCCGCGGCAACCCCCACGGTCCCCGCGATTAGAATGGATAGAGTAGAGGGTTCTCTTCGTGTCGATACTTGAGCTGTGTTCTATTAGCATATTTGCTTTGTAAACCAAAAATATGAGTTGATTGAAGCAAAGCTCTAATGATCAACGTCTGGACTGTACTGTGTACATGGAAGAAGTCACCAATGGCAAATAATGAAATCAACCAAATCTGAATTTAGCAACTACGCTCAGCCTACTAGTAGCCACAAAACCCGAACCCCCTACTCAAACTGCTCCTTGCCGAGCTTCCCAACAAAATCCAGCCTCAGCAAGTTCTGCGCCTCAATCTCCTCCTTCCTCTCAACCAAGTCATCAACGCTCCACTGCGACGCCACGACCCTCCCGCTGAGAAACCTCGCCTTCTCGCTCGACAACCAGACCGCCAAACCGCCGATCAGGGCGGGCGTCTCGAGCGTGAAGCGCCGGAAGGCGTCGAGCAGCATGTCGGTGTCGACGAGACCCGGGTGCAGGCACACGGTCGTGACGTGCGGGTAGGCCGCCGCCACGTGCGTCATCAGCTGCAGCGTCGCCAGCTTGCTGATCGAGTAGCCCGACATGAAGGGGAAGACCTGCCAGGCGCCGGCCGTGACTAGGTTGATGATGGTTGCTGGCGCGGAGGCGGGGAGGGCACGGAGGAAGTGCTGCGCGAGGAGGAAGGCGCCTTTGGTGTTGACCTCCTGTGGCAATGATGGGTGGTTAGCGACGGATTTTCCCAGGGTCTTTGGTGGTGGGAATAGGGGCACGAACAAAGTTGAACCACCATGTGGCCGGGTCCTCCTCGTGGATGTTTCCACCCCCGGAATTGATGCCCGCGTTGTTGACGAGGATGTCGGCGTGTCCAAAGGTGACCTTGACCTTTGCAAACAGCGCGGCCACTGACTCGGCATCGGCGATATTGGTAGCCACCGAGAGCACCTGGACCTCGGGGTTGATCTCCTTCAGACTGGCCTCGACTGCCGCAAGCTTCTCGGCGTTGGTGGCTACGAGCACAATGCCCTTGGCTCCGGCCTTCGCAAATGCCGGAGCAATGCCCTGGACGGTTGTTAGCTGCAAAGTGCCGATGATGAATGGGAGTCGGAGAGTTGTTACCTTGGCTCCCATGCCGCGACTGGCACCGGTGATGATGGCAACCTTGCCCTTCAGGGACAGTTGCGGGCTGGATGGGTCGATGGACGGGTAAACATCCTGGTAGACGTGCCTCGTGAACTGGAGGCTGGTGACGAAGTGGTCGGCGGGCAGATTCTCCATTTTGGCTGTTTGTGGTGTCGAGGGTATTGGATGGGTATTTGTGGTGTGCGCTTGGAGGAACTCAGGAACTGATGATGCTGGCTGGATGTTGGAAGTGACAAGATGGGAGGCACCTTCTTTATAGATGTGAACTCCATCTCGACAATACACTGCCGTCTGTCACTGCTATTATGGTCCAGCATCAAATGGCGGAATCCTACAGCGCGCTCTGACAAACCCTGCCCCTGATTAGGATCTTAGTGTAACAGAGTCTTTGTAATCGTGCTGCCGTATCGGAGAAAAAATATGGTGTTTCCAACACCGGGAGAGTCTGTCGGCAATGCCTAGCGGCCGCAGAACGGAGCCACCTCCGTCTTGCAGAAGTTGCAGGACGCTTCCTACTGGCAAGCCTCGGCATGCCCCGATGCACCTCGAACAAAGTTTCCTAATGCGGTAGTTAGGCGCCGTTGTACTCCACATAAGCGCATCTCCTCAGGATTGCGGATGCTGAGGCCCCTTACTCAGCACTCGGCTGATGGCCGAAGCTCTACTATGTAGGCTAGCGAGATGACGTGCAGAGTAGCGCGGAGGAGACTGTCCGCCGAGACTTGAGGGCCCCTGTAGCCTTTGCCAAGAATACACAAATAGGGGGATATACCGCGAGGAGCGGAGGAGGCATTACCAAGACCCAAGACTCCAAAGACAGAAATCAACCCATGCCCTCATAATATGGGTCGCCAACCAAAAGCTGAAAACTGCCAAACCTGTCGCCGGAGGAGGGTAAAGTGTGGTGAGTTCTGCCGGGAATCTGTTTGTCACTTGCAGCTTCTGCATGTCGAGGAAAGTTGACATTTCTGGCCACAGACACGGCACGCCCAGAGTGCAAGCGATGTCTCACGTCTGGCTATCAATGTGGCGGCTATGATCTTCCATTGCGTCTGCACAACCTTGGCGTGCAGAGCGAGAGAGACGGGACGCACCGTTTGGCCAAGCTTCCAACGGCTCCCCTGAACCCCCGGCCTGTGGTACGTGTCCATGTACCTGTACGCGTGTCCGTGCCGCAGGAATTGCGCCTCAGCGCGTTCCAGAACGAGATCGCCTCGTCTTGTTTCTTTGGTACCTTCAACTGGGCCCCTTTCTGGCGTCCTGCCATGATGTTAGCCGCCAATGACGGCTCTCCTGGCGTAAGCCAGGTCTGTTTTCAAGCCATCTTACAAGGCTATCTGGGGCTGAGGCATGGGGACGAGACCTTGCAGACCAAGGGGCGCCACTTGTATGGACAAGTATTACCAAAGGTCCGGGCCTTGTTATCACAGCCTGACAAGTCCCAAGTCGCCAAGCTTGTCGTTCCAATCATGTTGATGGGCATGTATGAGGTGGGTGAAGAGACATACCCAAGACGAGAAGGCGCAGGAGATGCTAACCAGCCTGTCTGCAGTTTACCATGAACGACACTATGGGACAGGCTCCCCCTCACCACATGGGCATTGTCCAGGTTCTGCGGCACTGTGGCCCAGAAACCTTCCAGAACAAGCACCTCCTTGAGTTGTACAGGTCGTGCAGAGCTCTTCTTGTAAGTTCGGAAATTTTGTCTGGAATTGGATAGGAGCTGACAATGCAAACACACAGATCTGTCAGGCATTCTGCCGGCAGCGCCGTTGTCTACTGATTGATGACGAGGCGTGGAAGTCTGTGCCATGGCAGCGGGTGCCCAAAACCTTTGAAGACCGCCTCATGGACTTTTTTGTCGACTCAGCAGGGATTGCCGAGGACGTGTACGTCCTAGCAAACCGGGAAGCCTGCCGTGGGAGGATCACAACACTGTCCAAAGAGCTGGAAAGGTGGCGTTGGGATTGGCATGCCGTCAACTGGGCGTCCGTTCGCAAAGCCCCCCCGGAGAGGAGCGAGAAGGGAGTGGATTTGGAGTTCGACTCGCCACGTCTGGCACTGGAAATTCTCTACTACAACGCCGCGCTTCTCTATCTGATGCAGCTCGAGGCCGCAGTAGGCGGCCAAATACCGCCGTCTGGTGACGAGGCTTACTTCGGCCGTCGCCACATGCAGGCTCTGGAGTCCCGCGGCAACCCCCTTCTTCTCCCCGACGAGGTCAAGTTTCGCTGTCAACCTGCGATTGAAGCGCTGATGACCATCCTTTGCCTCAACAAGCTTCTGGCGACGACACCCAGAAACGAGACAGTGGTGCCGCCAGCGCCAATAGGGATTGTCTACTGGGTGCTCCGAGACCACCAGCATCTGGGTGAGCGGGTGGCCTCGCTGCTGTCCACACACCCAATTTTTGACGATGGGGAGAGGATATTTGCAGGTTATTTTGTGTCCGTCGCTGGACCGCGAGTGACAACGGTGGGGTGAGCAGACGTCAACTAGGCAGTTCAAGAAATCAAGCGAGCGTGTTTACTCGCAAATGTTTCCAGTTAGTTACGATTTTCTTTTGCCTCTTTCTATACAGGTCCATACCTATACCAAGTCGCCTTTTAAAAGAACTCCTGCCCCTCAAAGATTCAACACTGAAAATTCCTGTAACTAGCTGAAATCATGCTGTGGCGGGACTTGTCTATTGCAACGCGACCCAACAAGCATATGTCTTAGTATTCTGAGATTAACAAGCTGTAGCTGTTTTATATTGCCGGTTCTAAATATTTTCTGGGCCGGCCTACTCAGTTTACGGTCTTTTAGTAAGTATCAGAGAAACATGTGGCTCAATGTCAAGTCATTGTTAGTGTTCGACAAGAACGATAGTGGTAGCATTAATGAGAAGAACCATGAGTTTGTCAACTTTGACAGAAAACATGCCAACAAACCTTAGAAAAAAGAGATTTGAATCACGATGATACCCAGTATAGCTGACAAATGCGGGCGAACTCCATGGGCTGTCTTGGTTCCGCAGTCGGTGGAGCTGCCGCGACTCAGTTGTGAAACCTGCGAAGGAAAACCCTGAGAGTTTATATAGATTTTCCGGTGGCCAGGAATTTCTAAGCAAGTGGAGTTAGTGTACCTTTTTAATATCTAACTGCCGTCCGTCTTAGAACATTTAGAATCTATCTAAGAACCTGCAATTACATCTGTTATTTGTCCCAAACCACCAGAGGTCACGAATCTGTATCAAATTTGTTACTGTCTGTACTTCAACGTCATTCGTTCTTCAAAAAAATACGACACAATGCCTTCCCTTCCAGATGTCGACATCGAGGCCGCGCCGGGTCTTTCCTACTTCACCCCGGCGCAAAACCCGCCAGCAGGAACAGCCGCTGATCCTCAAACGACTGGCAAGCCAGTCCCCAAGCTCTTCCAGCCTTTCACCGTCCGCGGTGTGAGATTCCAGAACCGCCTTGGTGTATGTCTCCTCCAACCCCTTTTCTACAATTTGACCCGCAAGACTAACACCCATCCCCAGGTCGCCCCCATGTGCCAGTACTCGGCCGAAGACGGCCACATGACCGACTACCACCTCATGCACCTGGGCAGCATCGCGCAGCGCGGGCCGGGCATGATCATGATTGAGGCGACGGCGGTCCAGCCCGAGGGCCGCATCACGCCGCAGGACGTAGGCCTGTGGAAGGACTCGCAGGTCGCGCCCATGAAGCGCGCCATCGGCTTTGTGCACAGCCAGGGCCAGGTCATCGGCGTGCAGATCGCGCACGCCGGCCGCAAGGCCAGCAACGTCGCGCCGTGGAAGTACAACGAGGCCGTCGTGGCCACTGCCAAGGTCGGCGGCTGGCCGGACCGGGTGGTTGGGCCGAGTGATGTCCCGTTCTCTGAGATGTTCTGCCAGCCCAGGGCTATGACCAAGGAGGATATTGAGCAGTTCAAGAGGGACTGGGTTGCCGGGACGAAGAGGGCCGTTGCTGCTGGCGCGGACTTTATCGAGATTCACAACGCCCACGGGTATCTGCTCTCGTCGTTCCTGTCGCCGCAGGCTAACACGCGGACGGACGAGTACGGTGGCTCGTTTGAGAACCGGATCCGGCTGTCCCTGGAGATTGCCCAGCTCACGCGTGACGCTGTGGGCGACAAGGTGCCCGTCTTCCTGCGCCTCTCGGCCACAGACTGGGTAGAGGAGACTCTTCCCGAGGAGAGCTGGACTGCTAAGGACTCTGTACGATTCGCGGAGGCTCTGGCTGCCCAGGGGGCTGTCGACTTGATCGACGTTTCATCCGGTGGTATCCATGCCGCCCAGAAGATCAAGTCCAGTCCCGGTTTCCAGGCGCCGTTTGCGATTGCGATCAAGAAGGCTGTCGGCGACAAGATTTTGGTGGCAACGGTCGGAGCCATCACCAACGGCAAGCAGGCGAACCGTTTGCTGGAGGAGGACGGGCTGGATGTTGCGCTCGTTGGGCGTGGCTTCCAGAAGGACCCCGGCCTGGCTTGGACGTTTGCTCAGCATTTGGACACGGAAATTGCGATGGCCTCTCAGATTCGCTGGGGTTTCACCCGCCGTGGAGGTTCGCCGTACATTGATCCTTCCACTTACAAGGATTCGATCTTTGAGTGATTTCACTTCATTTAGCGGCAACAAATACCTTAGACATGAAATTTTATTTGCTTGATTATCTGCCCCTGACAAACCCCTTTCTTTTGCAAAATCATGTCCCATAGTCAAATCATGTGTCCAAAATTGTCTGACTCGCTCAAATGTAGTAGTAGATCTTCTCGCAGCTATGGTAGTTGTAACCGGGCGCGGTGCCATGGTCATCCTTGAAGCCGTCGAACACCTTGTAGCCGTTGGTGCCAGTGCTGTTGGTGCACACAGAGCGTCAGTCATGGCCGATGAGTCGAATCGCACAGTGAAGACGTACCTAACAAAAGAGTAGTTGGGCCTGAGTTGGGCGTTGGCGGGGATGTTCCACTTGAAGGTCACGCCGGTAGGGAATGTGCAGGACTGCTCGCCGCCCTCCCAGGTGTGGTAGGCTTCTGACTGGCTGGTGGTTTTCTTGACGCAGACATTGTTTCCGGGAATGCTGTACTGTATGTTGCTGCAGTCCGAGTCGTTGGCGCAGTACTAAACATGACCCCAAAAGATGTCATTAGCACTCCCTTGAGTCTGTTTGTGTGGCAAGAAAAGACGGATTGCTGGAGTTATGTACCACGACAATTGACAGCCAAGTCTGAGGAACGCCAGCACCGCCCCAGGGCCAGCAGTTGAACATGTGGATGCCCTCCCCCCTCTTCGCCAGAGCGGGTGAGCCCTCAGCGGGGGTGGCAGGAGTTGGGGAGGCAAAAACACCTTGAGACGCGAGGGCCAGGGCAGAAAGAAACTTGATGCCGACCATTTTGCTGAGAGGGATGCGTCTGGTTGAGAGAGATGAGAAAGGTTGGCGTGTGTCTCAAAGACTGTAGGCAATAGAGGAACAATGGGCAATACTTATATAGCCGCTGGCCTGCTGTCGGCAAGGGCATGAAAGTTACCTATCTCACGTCAGACAAAGAAGTTCAGGCACAGTGTTGGGCTGGAGCTATGGACGAGAGTGGCCCAACAACGGTTTGATTGGCGTGTGACGGTGTGTATATGCAAGAACTGCATTACGGCTTACCGCTTACTCATGCCACCATGATCATTGGTATTCCCACAAGATGCTAGTCCAAAGCATTTCCAACTTCCAAGGTAGATGTGTGGTTCCCCTCTTTCTGGCGCCTCAAACATGTATGTACATCATCTCGTGCAAACTTACCCTTTTTGGCAACTGTCCTCCACGTCCTCCACATCACCGCCTGCCGAAGGCCTTCATGAGTTCAGGCCCATCTCGTTCCGGTGTATTTGACTCCTGCTTCAACTTCAACTCTAATTCAAGCTTCTTAGCCCAGACTGCCTGCCAACGTCATGAAGGTGTCGCACCACTGCGCGGGGAATGAAGCAATTGATTCAGCACCAAATATCACCACCAGGATGGAACTCAAAGGGTTGTTCAGCTGTTTCTGATGTTGTTGATTGATTCAGGAAAAATCTCTGGTTGGGCTGGGTCATGCAGATAGAAGAGGGGTAGATATGCGCCAACTCAGCGGTGGCTTGTTGCCCCCTTGCGGTTCGACAGAAGGAAGTCCGTTGTCCTGTGGTGAGCAGAGCACACAGGGCATATTTACATCCATGGACTAGGGAAAGATGAGGGACGAGATACTCAGACATAGAATGTTAGTGTGGATCAATATTTCTAGGCAATCATAGCGAGATTATCCCTATCCAGAAGCAGTGTCTGTCGGCCGTGAGATCCCTCCGTCCCCAGCACTCGTGGTTATGTTGCAGGATGTTGACGCTATAAGTATCTGTCAATCCTACCGCACAGCCTCTCCCGCCGATGCGAGGTATGACTCCTTCCTATGCTTCCCCAGATCCGTTACCCTCTCAGCTCGTCGCCATCAGGGCAATGTGCTTGAGCTCGCTATCAAAGTGTCAGTGCCAACTCCCTCGATCTCACCTAGGGGAATGTTACTTACTCCTGCACCTGCTCGCCCACCTTCATCGGCGGATACACCACCTCCTCCCCCTCATCCTTCCCCAGATTAAACTGCTGCGCCCTCACAGCCCTCGCCTTCTCCGCCAGCTCCGGAACCGGCGCCAAATCATAATCCGACGACAAATGCCAAAAGCAAGTCGACGAGATCCGAATCAACGGACGCTCAGGGAACTTCTCCTTCCGCTCCGCGATCACCTCCAGCGTGCGCTCGTTGACCACCACCTCGTGGTACCCGGCCTTGATCAGCCCGCCCGTCATGTGCTCGAGCTGCTTGCCGGCCTGCACCAGCAGGTAGTTGCCGCGCGGGATCTTGACGGCGATGCGCTTGCCGGTGTTGCGCGCCCAGATGTGCAGGCCGGGGTAGCGCGAGCGGCCGTGGATGGTGAGGAAGTTGAGGTCCGTGTGGAAGCCGGCCAGGATGGTGTCTTTCTCGCCATACTTTTGAAGGTCGGAGGCAGTGGGCGCGAGGAGGTGGGGGCTGGGGTGGGTTAGACAGAGACATATCAGCGAAAGGCGGGGAAGCATACCCATAGCGGCCTGCCTCCCTGAACGTGTCGACTGGGATGCCGAGGCCGACGGCGGCCATCTGGGTGAGCCCTTCAACGCTGCAACTGGTCAGATCCAGGCCAGTAAGTTTTCGATCTCAAACTCACGCATTCTTCATCGACGAACCCCACTGGTCCATAGCGGGCCTCCAACGTGCCTTGATATGCGGCGCCTCCGGAGTGATGTTATCGGCGTTCAGCCCGGGGAACTGTGTCTTGTACGGCGGCTGCTCAGCCATGCTCCAAAAGAAGCGGCACTTGGGGTCGGGCGAGTGCGCCATGATATCGAGCGGCCGCTCCGAGGGGGCCAGACGCTGGATGACGTTCAGGCATGGCTCATCGACGGCGCACTTGGGCTTCTCGGTGTTTTCAAGCGTCACGCCGATCTGGTACGACAGCTCAGGTCGCTCATCCTTCTTGAGGTCTCCCTCGGGCTGGGCGAAGTAATCCTCGAGGATGTCCAGGAAGGTCTCGTTGTCCTGCTCTGACACGCGAGAGTCGTGGAGCACTAGGGCGCCATATGTGATGAGGGCGCTGGCCGCCTTCTCACACTCGGCCTGCACTGCCACTGAGTCGCGCGGCTGGTGCAGGAAGACGTCGAGATCGATGACCGGGAGGTCCATGGAGAGTTCGGGGGCGGCCATTTTGGATGTGAGGGGTTGCTCAAAGTTGAATGTCGGAATCTGGAGTGAGGGTCTGAAAAAGGCACCGTTGACCTCAAATAAGTCGACCCTGGTATCGCCCTTTCAAATGCCGGAGATCTTGAATAAAAATCGGGCTAATTTTTGCTTGGCGATTGTAACAAGCCCCCATATGAGGAAGGTCTCTCCACAACTTGTAACGATGTTCAACGGGGTCATGGACAGATGAAGCAGGTCCAGAATCTCTCCGCAACTCACATGGGCGGGTCAAATTGACTCAGCCACTGAGAGCCCGCCAGTCGCCGATGACCGATGGCCGATTGGAGCCGTCGAACCATGTTCTGGACCCCGCCGCCATTGTGTGGCGAGGAGAGGCATGCTGAGAGTTCCTTATCGAGAAACGGATGTTTTGGCTTGAGACACAAGTAAGAAAGGGGCTAAAATTGTTGCTTAGCAACAGTTGGGAAACTTGAAGTTGTCGGAAAGGGGGTAGGTAAAAAGGGGGGCAAGCAAGGGAAAGGGGTTTATCTGCTTGCAGAGCAAAAAGATCTCTCCCGCCGGGAATTGAACCCGGGTCTCGAGCGAAGTCGGTGATGACAAGCTCACATACTGACCACTATACTACGGAAGATTTACCGGTGTGGGCACCGGCTGTAGCGATTGGCTGTGGAATGCAGGGTCCAGCCTAGCCCTTATGAATGGAAGATTGTCCGGGGCTTCCCACATTCTCCAATCTCCATCCCTCTCTGCCGAGATTCTCCAGGTGTTGCATGGCGTTTGTCACGGAGCTGCAGCATGGACCAAGTATCCACAACCAAGACGACAAGACAAGCCTTTGATCAATTCATATTTCCAATTCCACCAACTTCACGCGACAAAAATGCAATGGTATCAAGCAACCCTCCACCTCCTCATGCCCATCATTTCCAATTCCTGATCGGACAGCTGCAACTCCTTCAGCTCCTTCGGCAATTCCACCTCCACCGCCTCATCATAAGAATCATCATCCTCATCATCCCCCGCCCTACTATACTGGCTCTGCGGCCGCCGACTCGCCTGCTGCTGCTGTGTGCTAAACCTCGACACCAAACTCGGCGCCACCTCCTCCTCCTCCTCCTCCTCCCGCTCCGAGTACCGACTCCCCTGCGTCAACGTCCTCCCTAGCGCGGTGGCCTTCTTGACAGGAAACCTTGAGAACACAACATCCCCACCCGGTAACCGGATCTCCCCCGCCTCGAGCGTCTCAGCAATATCCCGCAGCAGCACGTCCATCGGACAAATGTACGCCACCCGCTTGCGCTCGCTCCACGCCAGGATGTGGCCGCACACGGCGCCCTGGCCCCGGTCGACCACCCACGCGCCGCTATCGCCTGGGATGCCCATGGGCAGGGGGGGGCGCCGTGTGCTGGGGATGGAGGCGGCTGGCGTGCCTGAGATCTGGTACAGCTGGCTTGGTGAAGCCCGCCCATAGATCTTGACCGACGAGACGGCGGGGAGAACCACCCCGCTCTTGAGGCCACTGGTTCGCGCCATGCACTGCACCTCGAGGCCTGGTAGACTGGACGAGGGGACGACGGATGTGGGGTGGAGGACTGGGTCGCCGTCGTCGCGCTGGCTCTCCCACGAGTAACGGCGGTGTTTGGGGGAGGTGGGGATATGCGGGATCAGGTTGCCCTCGGGCTCACGGTCCTCGCTGAACTCGAACAGCGCCCAGTCGATCTCGTGCACCAGGCCGTTTTCGGTGCGCCGTCGGAGCCCGCTGGACGCGTACATCTCGCCGACGGTGTAGGTGTCGAGGTGGTCTTCGTCTTCGGTTTCGGAGGAGGGGTAGAAGCCGTCTGGGACGTCGTCGAGGGCGGGCTGGGTGATGATGTATCCTTCTCCGCAGCCTGGTTCGATGCCGGGGATGTCGCCTGGTTCGGTGTATTGTTCGTCTTCGTATTCGTCGTCTGAGTAGTCGCTTGTAATGGCGGATTCGGAGAGTATGTCCGAGTCGGAATCGGAAAACTCGCACGCGTAATCTTCACTGCCGCTACTCTCGCCCGATTCGCTCTGCTGGTACTGCTCTGCGTACCACGTTGCCAGATCTGGCACCCCTCGCGCCATGCTCCTCGGTGCGCCCTCCTTCCCCGCTGCCTCCTGGTCTGGGTCGTCCAGCATGTGGTGGACCGTCATCCCATACTGCCTGTCGTCTACCATGATGACTCCGCCAAGGCTGACAGGCGGCAGGTGGCGGTCCCCGATCCACGCGCCGATGCTGGCACCGTTTGTTGGTCGTTCCTGGTAGTCCGGGTTCGCAGCTGCGACTTCGTCATGGTCCTCCTCGGGTAGCTTGGCCATGCTGCGTGTGGGAGGTTCTTTCCGTGACCGGAGGACGCGGCCCTGGCAGACCTTGAGCCCAACACCGGTTGTCCCATCAAAAAGGCTGCCCAGCTTCTTCTTGAGGATCGCCTTGACCTTGCTGACGGATGTGCAAACGACGAGAACGGTCGGCCGGGTCCGTTGGGGTGAATCACCGATCGACTCGAGTGATATCTCGACCGACTCGGGGTTCTTGCGGTAGAAGTGACGGAGCGCGTTGTTGATCTGGGGCATGAAGATTGTGTTCCACTTTTCGATGATCTCTGGGGGTAGAGGGATATGTGGGTAGAGCCGCATCTTTGGAGACTTGGTTGGTGCAGTCACTGTGAATGTCAGCGAAGTTCAGGTTGACAATGGATCGGTAGCTTACCTTGGATTTCCGCTTCCGGCACGGAGACAGGTTCACTCGGCTGAGGTTTGCTGTCCGCATTGCGTGTCTTCTCCCTGGTCTTCTCGGACTTCTCTTTCGTCTTCTCCTTAGAAGGGCCTGCCATCGGCTGCGGCTCAGGCCTCGGCTCGCCCAGGTCGTCGCCCAGGCGCTCCTCGAGGTTGCTTACCCCGTCCAGGATGCAGCAAGCCTCCAGGTATCGGCTCGCCTTGAACTCGACGCGCGACACGATCTGCTCGGTGGTGTGAGATCCCGTCATCTCCTGGTCCACCGCAATCCAGCACGCCTGCACCGCCTTCATGTAAAGCGTGCCGCAGCGGATGGCGAGCTGCTCCAGCACGGACTCGGGCAGCGTCGGCGATTGCATGTTGGGCACGAGGTTCTCGAGCTTTGTCCAGAGGCCGACGGAAAGCAGGACCATGGCGAGCGAATAGAGGTCGAACGTCTTGGAGTCTGCATTACCGGCGAGGGGAGACTGGGCGCTGTTGCGCGGGTCTAGGGGGTGCTTGTACAAGGAGAAGGGCTTCGGTGCGTCCTGCGTCTGCGGGTCGGAGAACAGGTCGAAGGAGGAGAGCAGCGGGCGCCTGATGTCGACCTCACCCTGCGTGATGCTGCTGACCTCGGGGTCGGTACCGACGGCGTTGCAGAACGAGATGTTCTCCCCAACCAGGTTGCCGTGGGTGATGCCCCGGGCGTGCATGTCGAACACGGTGTTGGCGAGGTTCGCGGCCAAGCGGAACTTGGCCTCGAGCTTGGGCTCAAAGTCAGGGCGCGCGAGCAGGTCGGCGAGCGAGCACAGATTGTACAACGGGTTCTGCGTCAGGTGCTCGAAGGTGACCGGGTTGAAAGTGCGTGGGAACTGGTAGACCAGGCCGAATCGCGAGTTATCCATGTCCTCAAAGTAACCTAGAAGCCGTGGCAGGCCAGTCCACGACCCTGGCGATCGCTGTGGTTCTGATTGCAGGCCGGCCGACAGCTTCTCGAAGCGCGCCATGGGCGGCGAGATGCCCGTCATGGAGTAGATGGAGTCGAAGGGTGCGTACTCAAGCAGTAGTGGGGCATGCGGTTGCGCCTGCTTGAGCTCTGCGTAGGCTTGTTTGCTCATGAAGACGATCTCACGCGCGTACTCCTGGGCGCGCTCCGTCATGGGCTCGGCCTGCATCGAGCGGAGGTTGGTCAGTGAGTTGGGGTCGACCTGCTGGGGCGTCTGGATGCGTGACGACTCGAAGGGGCGCAGGTCCTCCAAGGCCGGGGCCGGCTTGGACGGCCGCAAGACAGACGTCTGGGAGTAAGATGACCGCGTCCTGGAGAGATCGTACAGCGTGTCGATGGACGTGGTAAGGTCGCGGATGAGGTCCTCGAACTTGCTCTTGTCCCACACGATCAGCCGGATCTTCTCGCCTTTCCTGGCTGGCTCCGCGGGTCCGACGTTCTCCCCGGCGAGGCGGCGTGAGCTGTTCCACAGCGGCTCGGCCTCGGCGAGGATGTCCTTGATGGTCGACATGATGCTGCCGACGACTTCGCTCAGGCCAGCCTTGGATAGTGACGAGTCGATCAGCACCTCGGCTGACTGGTTCGGGTCGGACCATTCTAGACCCCAGCTGACGAGGCGGTCCTTCTGGATGCGCAGCTTGCGGTGCAGCGACTTGATCTCGGGGTCGGCCTCGGCATGGTGGACGGGCTCCTTGACGAAGTCGGACGATTTCTTGGTGTCGTTGTAAAGCCGGCTCAGGCGGCGCTGGAATGCCGGCAGCTGCACGCCACCCATGGGGATAAACGAGTCCATGGCGGGGCCGGCCTGGGGCGTTGTTCTTGGTAGATGTTGTGTTCAGCTTGGGGTCCGGTTCTTTGGCAGCATGAGGAGGGGTAGCTGAAGTGGATGGTGCTCTCTTCGATGTGAGCCTGTGAGGCACTCAGTCTCAGCGCTCGCTCACTCAGTTTCTGTGGTCAGTCTCTGCGGTGAATTGGGAAACGGCCGAGCCTCATCAGCGGCCCGTGGTCCTTTTGCGGTCCATGGTGGCCACGGTGCTGCCGGTTGCCGATGGCGATCTCGTTATTTCGGTGCCTACCGATCGCGCGCCAAAATTCCCGGTCCCGGTGTCACCCCCACTTCTGTTTGGCTGCGGCCGACCCTGTCCTCTCTGGCAATTCGAGGCAATGCCCTGCAGGTGGGTGCAAAATGCTGTTGCCTGCGTTGCTCGACCAATCCGCGAACCACTGCCTCACAGTTTGGGTGTTGCCTTGGGCTTGGCATTATTGTTTCCACGTGACAGAGCCTCCGTGTCTCAGCGTGCCTGAGTGAACGCCAAGAGCGAAGTGGATCTTCTGTCCGACTTCACCTCCTTCGCCTCAGACCTGTCAAGCTGGAGAAAACCACTACAACCTACCTGGAGAGGGGCGGATCATGATGGAGGTCTGGCGGTCAATTTGTGACGGGGCCAGGAGTTCTGTGTTTTTGGGCTGACTCTACCCAGTTATCATTTAATTTAACGAGTCCAGCTGTACTTCTGGGTCTGTTCTGGTTCATGTTCCCAACCACTCCAAACTCCAAACTCCAACTGGAAAGTCATGAACAACCTCCTAGCACAGAGTCGAATCCAAATCCCCGCTAATCTTCTTGCATAGGGCATCCATGATGCGCGTTGCAATGTCTGGCTTTGTCCTGAAGATACACCCTAGCCATGAGCGAGGCTATATCCGCAGCATAGACGTTGCTAAACGACCTGTCTGTTCAGGTCATAGCAGCAGTTAGAAGCTTGTTTCTTGAATGGCAAAGGTTCGACTTGGCAGTGTTTTCCTTACTGTCAGTTCGTCCATTGGAAGTTGACGCCGACTAAGACTCGTGCCCCTCGTTGTTGGCGTTGGCATCCAACGCAGTTTGCTGCTCTAGCTGGGCGAGCTTCTCCTTCAGACGGGATTGTTTCTTCTTAATGCCTTCCACCCTCTCCTTAAGCCGGGCTTCTTTTCTCTTGAGGCGGGCTTGCTCCATCTTAACCCAGGTTTGCTGCTTCTCACAGCGAGTGCGCTTCTTCACAACCAGGGCCATCTCCTCCTTCACGTCCGTCACCTGCCCGGCGAGAGACTTGGCAGTGTCGGTCATTGTTGTAATGGAGCCTGTGCTAGCAATTATGAGACAATTGATTAATTTCAAGATATGCTGAAAATGGGGGGTGTAAGCTTACCGAATGCTGCTGACTTCTTGGATTTGGTTTGCTGATGAGAGAGGGAACAATGACTGGGCGGGAGTACAGAAAGAAACCTGAACGATGTGGTCGGTTCCCAGTGGAAGCAACTTGAAAAAGGTTCGGGAAGGCACCCAAGGGACCTTGGAAAAAACTATTGTTCTGCCACACAAAAACCCAACTACTTTCTCTTTTCACTGCAAAGTTCTTTCACCCGCACATTTCTTCAAACCTCCAACGCAGCTCTCCCAAGACATAACAATAATCCCTCTTACCACAATCCATCACCATGGACACCGATCCCCAGCCTTTCTACGAGCACATCAGAGTGATAGAGGAGGAGACGAAGAGACTCAGCGAAGAAAACGCCCAGCTCAGGGCGGCCGCAGCCGCAAATGCCAAAGCCGAGAGCCAAGACAGGCGCCAGAAGAGCTTCACGCAGTATGGTATGTCACGAAGAAATGCCGACCCTCTGTACACTCGCCGCTGACTCTCGCTGTGAAAGGATCCTGGCTCCCGGATCCGCCCATTATTCCAATGGAAAATGCCCGTCCCGATGGGGCTGGGGGTTACTGCAACATGCAGGATTCCAAGCGGGATTTTATGATGCCGCCCGGCCTTCCGCATGGCGCCATCAGCGCTCAACCATGTTACATTGCACCCTTCATGAGGGCCCACCCCGACGTACATGCCGGAGGCAAGGGCGTCGATATGAGGAGCGTGTGGGGGATAATTAGAGGTGATCAGAGAGATGCTAGTCTTGGAGGTCCCTGGCACCCTGCTGCTATGTTTGCGGCCGTACCACATTGTGGGCGTTTTACGGAACAGAGTCCAAGGATGGATGGGAAGGGATTTGGAAGAACTCGGAGCTTCAGAGCCTCATCCCGTCACAGAGATGAAAAGGGCAATCACAAAGACAATTAGACAAATACTATAAATCCAAACAAGTCTAAAACGCCAGACTGGTTCAGTTCTCAAGTTCCTAGCTTATGCGCAACGAAGACAGACTCAATTCAATACAGAACCCGACATCAAGGAAACAGACCGCTTGCATGTCACATAAGAGAGGGTATATGCTACTGATACACAAAGGAGAGTCCAAAATACAATTTCGATGCCGCCCGCCCGCCCGTCAATCACCGAGTTTTATTAACCCTCCACCAAATCACCAGAAATCAACCCTGCATCGATCGCAAGCTCAGAATCATGGATGTCATCAACTCATATCCCCTTCACAACTCATCCCTAATAGCCTCTACCTTCTCCTTCACCACCTCTGTCGCCTCACTCGCCACACTCGCCACCTTCTCCCCGGCACTCTTAACCCTCTCCCCGGCCTGATTCGCTGCCGCAGCCGCCGTCGCCTGCGCCGCGCCCGCAGCACTCGACGCTGACTCAATACCCGTCGCATATGCCGCGCTCAGCCTCGAAATAACACTCTCCGAGAACGTGGGCTCCTTGCCAATCAGCACCTCCGACATGATGCTGCTAACAGCCGAGTACTGCCGCGCGATCTCATCCGTCCCGGCGGCGGCGTACGACCCCGCAGCGCTAGTGACAGAGGCTGCGCCGGAGTCGGCGGAGGAGACGTAGTCGCCTGCGGCCGAAAACGCAGATGAGGCGTACTCGCCTGCTGCGGAGGTCGCAGACGCGGCGTAGTCGTTGGCGGCGCTGTAGACGCTCGCGTACCACGCGGTGGGGGTCGGCTGGCCGTAGACCTGCAGGCTGATTTTGGTGACGACGACGTCCCAGCTGTCGGCGATTGCGTTTCCGGCGGCGGCGGCCTTGTCGTAGCCTGCGGCGGCGATGGAGGAGGCGTTCTCGCTGGCCACGGAAGCGGCTGAGGAGGCACCGGCGCCGGCTGCGGAGAGGATAGACGAGGCGCCCTCGCTGACGACGGAGGCCGCGGAGGAGGCGGATTCCCCGGCGGCTGAAGCAGCGGAAGAAACACCCTCGCTGGCCACAGAGGCCATGGAAGAGGCGGAGCCGGCGATGTCTGTCGGGGTGGGTGTGGCTGTCATGGAGCTCAGGGCAGAGCTGGCGGCAGACAGGAACTCAGAGTACCTGGCGTGGGCCAGGCCGACACCAGCGTAGTAGTTGTGCCTCGCATTGTCGAGCATCTTGTTGACGTGTTCCGACGGGGTGGACGGAGTCGGCGTGGCCAGTCCGATGGCAATCCGGGCACTCTCGTACTGGTCCGCGGCCCAGGCGCGGCCTTGTTGCAGTCGCGCATTGGCAATCGACTCAATTTCGGACCATTCGGGAACTGTGGGTGTTGGGAGGGCGGTCGGCAGGATCTTGTTGGCTGCGGTTGTCCCATAAATTTGCCCTGAGGCGACCTTGAGAGCGTCATCCATGCGAGCGCTCGCCGTGGCCATAGCCTTGCTGTATGCCGAGGTAACGGACGCCAGCAACTGCTCGTGGGCAGGCTGCGGGGTGCCGCGGATCTGGGCAGACACGATGGACAGGGCCTGCGAGTACTGGTCGTTGGCGCGAGCCATGGCTGAGGCGTAGGCCTTGGTGACGTCCTGGCGGAGGGATTCCATGGCGCTCGACACGTCGTCCAGGGTGTCCTCGTCGAGGATGGGACCCCTGCGCTTGGGAACCGACTGGGCGGCGGCGCCAAAGAGGGCGGGCTTGACCTTGGCAGTGTCAGAGACGGGCAGACCCTCGTTATCGCCAGACTCGTAGCCCTCATCCTCGACAGGGAGCTCCACAGGCTTGGCGTTGTCCTCGTCCACAACCTCGGTGTAGTTGCCAACCATTACCGGGGTCTCGAATATCATGCTGGAAGCGACGACGGGGGCATCGTTCTCAGCCTCAGCGGTGGGCTCGGAAGTGGGCTCTACAACACTAGAGATTTTCTCAGACGCAACCGAGGCAGACACCACTTCAGGATCAATGATGACAGAAGCATCGCTGGGGCTGACCTCGGAGTCCTCGAGAGCGAGAGATGCCTCAACGGCAGGCTCGGATGACGGATCGGAGGTGTCAGACTGCGTCGGCGTGCTCGAGGTCCCGAGAATTGCTTCGCTAGCATGGTCGAAAGCATCAGCGGCGTTTGTGGCCTTGCCAGCAGCGTCAGCAGCAGCGTCGGTCGCCTTGCCGACGGCCTCGGAGGCGGCGCTCGCAACGTCACTCACAGCCGCGGACGCAGCATCGACGCCCTCACCAACACCATCCACAACCGAGTCCTTGGCCTGCTTGACAGACTCCCCTGCCTCTGCAGCAGCGTTAGCAGCCGCCTGCCTCGCAGCCTCGACGGCCTCGGCAGCCTGCTGCATCAGCGTGCTGTCAAACTCGGCCGTGTCGTCACCGGCCAGCAGCTTCCAATGAGCCACCTGCTTAAGACGAGCAAGCTCGCTGGCGGTAGTAGCGGCGACCTTCATGGCCTCCTCCTCAATGGTGGCGGCCTCGACCTGAGCGGCCTCGATGCTGGGGTGAGTGACGACGTGGTTCTCGAGATCGCCCTTCCACTCGTCGAAGCGGCTCTTGAGCAGGTGGTACTTGGCCCAGTCCTTGTAGGTGACGCCATCCATCCAGGCCCACTTCATGCCAATCTTCTGGAGGGCGAGGTCGCGGATGTTCTCGAGGATGGTGAAATGCGTCTCGGCGGCCTGGGTGATGGCGAACTGCACCTCGGCGTCGTACTTTTCGCGCCATGTGCGCACGCCCTGGGCCTTCTTCTTGACGGCCAGGCCCGCCTGCCGGACGGCCTTTTGGATCTGCTCCTGGCCCTCCTCGGGAGTCGCGGCGTCATTGTTGACCGAAGCGATGGCCTCGAGGATAGCGCGGCGCAGCGAGAGGAGCTCGGCGACGGAGGTGTTCTGCAGCTGCTCAAGCAGCGACTTGCCGGTGGTCCTGGCGTTGCGCCGAATCATTTTCTTGGCAATTTCCTGGATGCGCTCGTCGATCTCGGCGGCGCCCTCGTCGGCAGCCTTGGCGTAGCGCTCCTGCCAGTCCTTCAGGTCGGCTGCCACGATCTCGCGGGCGCTGCGTCGCACGGGGTCCTCCTTCTCAAGCTTCTCGTCGACCTCGGGAGGCGGGATATGCTCCATGGTGGCCCGGGCGCGAGCAGAGTCGGCGGTGGTCTTTTGGGTGCTGGACGGCGCCACAGACGAAGCAGAAGTCGCAGACGCCGAAGCGGCAGGCCTGGTGAACGAGGAGCTGGTCTCAGATGATACGCTACTCGACGACCCCATCACCGGTTTCGGCACCGACTTCTTGCCGGTGCTGTAGCGCCCCAGGCGCTTGCCAATCTTGGTGAGCTGGGGCTCGACGTTCTCCACGTAGACGGCCCGGATCTGGGGCCCAAGGGTGCCGTCGAGGAAGGTGTAGGTCTTGTTCCAAGTCCAAACGAAGGCCGGCACTACGGTGCTGCTGGTGAAGGCGGAGGTCGCCTGGTAGCCATGGTGGAGATGCGGCTGGACGTAGTGGTATGTGGGCAACAGCATCCCGTGGTAGGCCTGGAGCGTGTTGGTGCGCGCGATCTCGTAATACGGGGCGAAGGAAGTCGAGACGCAGTCAATGTGCGGCGCCAGCTTCTCGTCGTACTGCGCTCTCGCCAGGCCCTGGTACTTTTCGACCTGCGGCTGGACGCTCTTCTCCCACTGTGCCTTGCTGAAAGCCTGGGCCTGCTGGACCCGTGGGCCACCATACTGCTTGGCGTATCCCCAAGTCGGCGCGATAACTGTTCGATCGACGGTGTCGTAGTACGGACGCACAAGGTCGACGTACGGAGCAGCGTATGTGTCGTAGTACGGCTCGACGTGTGGCGTCACGGCGTGCTTGAGCTGGAAGTAGGGCGTGCAAATTCGCGGAGCGTTTTCGTCGCAGGCGTCAAGCGAGGGGGGGCAGCGGAAAAGAATCGTGATGATGGAGTACCAGGTCAGGAGGCTGAATCTGTCAGCATTGCGCGTCTCGAAGATCAGAGGCTGACTTACCGAGCGACAATGTTCAGGG
This sequence comes from Chloridium humicola, assembly GCA_027569505.1. Lineage (NCBI taxonomy): Eukaryota > Fungi > Ascomycota > Sordariomycetes > Chaetosphaeriales > Chaetosphaeriaceae > Chloridium > Chloridium humicola. The sequence continues at coordinate 190,940 of JAPDFF010000029.1, forward strand.
TGCTGGCCAGCATGCCAGGCCCGCGGCGCGCGACCCTCTTGGGGCCGACCGCATGGCCGTTCAGCGGCGACTTGATGGCGCCATTGATGCCATTGATGCCATTGATGTTGATGCCATTAGTGACCCTCGGGGCCTTTGGGACACCGTTCGTGTCGTCCATGGTGCGGCGGGTTCAGCGCCAGGCTGAGGACCGTTGGATGGATCGCGCCAATGCTTCTGGCGGGGATGAAGCTCTGCTTTGTCTGGAGCTCAGTCGCGTCCACCTTAGGACGGAAACTGTGGGCTTTTGGTGATGTGATGGCCGCAATCTTGCTGACCAGATGGGTGGTGGGCAGTTGTTGCTGCAGGGTGAAGCAGGAGTCGCTAAAAAAGAAGCTCGGACAGCTGGGATGCCTGTTATCAATCACAAGCTGCCTGCTTATCACGATGCTGAAATGCTGAAAATGGGCTGACAAAACACTCAAAAAAAAACGAATCCAAAGCCACGATCTTTCTCATGAGATCTGGTGTGTTTCTCGACCAAATCAAGACCCTAAAACATTTGGCGATGCTGTCTCTTTGAGCCAGGAGCTGTCACGTCAATCAGATGCTCGCCTTGGTTCTGGTCTTCCAGGCTAGCGTGACGCAGCAGCCCCATACCGGTTCATGGACGTCATCTGGCGCAAGCGACGAGCCTCGGCGCCAATCATTCGTCGTCCAAAGGAATTTCATTGTTATCAGATGCATCTGCCAGGTTGCTCAAATGTTTGTGTGGCAGTGTGTCTCCTCCAAATAGTGTACTTGTTCTTTTGACAGAAGATACACAGCAGTGCCAACTGCAACCTGGCACGCCTGGCTATCTCAAGACAGAATGAATCAAGTCCTGGTGTCAGAAGCGTTGGACCTTCGGGAACCATCATGACACCCGGCCGAGTGACTAACCCAAAGCGGCCGTGTTCAAGAAGAATTCGATGCACGGATTTCTAATTTCCTGGGCCTCAAGAGAACACGTGCATGCCCCACTTATGACCTCTTTCGGCATCGATCGTGCCCCCAGGAACTTCGTAATTCTGGCCAGGCCTGGACCCACTTCAATGTTGGCCCATTTCCAGACTCCATCATTCCCAACACCATCTCCTCGAAATCCGCCAACAAAGGGCGCTGGACAAAGAGCAACCTGATCCCTATCGAGAATCCCCGCTTTGGAAAGGTCCAGCCAGCAAGAAGGAAAAAACCGCCATCCTGCTACCCGATTCCCTAGCAAACACCACATCCTCCCATCCTCCAACCTTCAACCTCAACTGACTCCTTCTCTCCCCTCGACCGCACCCGGATGAGGTGAAACCGATACTCGAACTCCGCCGGATGGCGCGTCTCTAGCCAATACCATGGCCCATCTTCCCCTCGAACCCTTCCCGCCCGACCCTCTAGATCTCACCGGCCCCGACCCAGCCCGCTTCCCCAACACACGACGACGGACATCAACCTCGAAAGGCGGATCGTCTCGAACACAGACCGCCGAACCGTCGTCCTCGGACCCAGACACATGCAGGATATGCAGGGGCGATGGCTCCCCAGATGAACCGCTCTTCTACCCCTGCCGCTGCAGCGGTAGCATCAAGTATGTCCACCAGGACTGCCTGATGGAGTGGCTGTCGCACTCGCAGAAGAAGCACTGCGAGCTGTGCAAGACGCCCTTCCGCTTCACCAAGCTCTACGACCCCAACATGCCCAAGGCCCTGCCGCCCGACATCTTTGTCCGTCACATGGCCAAGTACCTGCTGCGCAATGTGCTATTCTGGCTGCGTGCCGCTCTGGTTGTTGGTGTCTGGCTAGTCGGGCTGCCGTATCTGATGCGCTCCGTGTGGTCCTTCATGTTCTGGATCAGCGACGAGGGGCTGATGAGTCGGTCGGGTGCCTCTGGCGCTGGGGAGCTGGACGGGTTCCTGCATGGTATCACAGTGTGTCCCTCCAGCCCACTGTTTGCCGAGACCACGAGCGTCGCAACCATCGGCGGCGTCATCGACAGCCTGCCCCCCGAGTCGGCAAGGCTGCTCCGGGGGTTGTACGGCATCAACTTCACCTCGATCGACCCTATTTACTCCACCGTTCTGCGTCTCCTGTTCGGGCCCGTGGCCGAGAAGCCCGCTGTCGCTACGAACGCGACTCTTGGCAAGCTGGCCGCGAATACCACGAGCCACAAGTCATTGCTGAGCGAGGTTGACCTTCTCCGCAATCTCACTCGGCACCCTGCGGTCAATCGCGCCACCATCTCGGTGCTGGAGGGCCTCATCATTACCGTACTTGTCGTCGTCTGCTTCATTTTAATCATCCTGGTCAGGGATTATGTCGTCCAGCAGCAGCCCGAGATCAACATGCGCGCCGCCTTTGCCGCCGAGGATCATCCACCCGCAGTTCACGGAGAACAGGAGGAGGCCGAGGACGAGGACAGCGACTTTGAAGATGTCGAGGAGGCAGATGTTTTTGAACTAGCCAATGAGGCCGAGGAAGAGGAGGAGGAGCAACATCCCCCGGCCGACGAGGGACCGGACCCCAACGCTCTTGGCCGGAGGTGGCCGTTGAACTCGAGCCTCGATGCTTTGCCGTTGGAACCTGAGGTAGGCGGCATGCAGGACTCGGACCGGTCCGCGGTGCACGAGTATCTCGCTATCTACCGGGAAGCAGGGGGTGATCCAGAGAAGATACTGGACATCGCGCGGGAGCGGCATCTGGACGTTAAACTCGACTACTGGATGCGGATAACCAGGTCCATGATGGAACGCCGGCGGGAGGACAATGAGACTGGGTCATCCAGTGCGACGCAGGACGGGGAGCCTGGCGCCGATGAGTTTGAAGCAGAGGCGGACGGTGAACGAGGGGAATCATCCGCCGCAAACGGGAAGGGCAAGGCCACAATATCAGAGGATGATGAGGTGCTTGTCGCCATCGTGCGGCCGAGGGCGAATACCGACGGCCCGCAGATCACCACCGGGATTAACCCTCTAGGGAACAACAGCTGGTCGTTCAGCGACCTTCCCCCAGCCCCAACTTCTCAACTACCAGAAGCGGGTGACAGCCACCCACTGCCCTCAAACGGGCCATTGGACGACTCTGCAAGCACCCCCCAGCAGACTGCGCCCCCAGCCCCATCCTCCCATCCTTCCGAATCCGCCGTTCCCGAGCCAGCAGATATCCTTCCGGAAGAACCTCAAGCACCGATCCAGGAGGCCCACGCGCGCCCTGAACCTGAGGGCCTCACCGAGAGAGTCGCCGACTTCATGTGGCGGCCGCTGGACAACATTGACCCTATCGAGCTCGAGGGCGTCCGCCTGCTCCACGACCCCAACGAAGAACCCGCCGTCGCAGACGCCAACCGGGAAAACGGAGCCGTCCAGCGTGACCAGGCCGCCGAGGGCGCCGCGCTTGATGCCGAGGCCGTCGAGGACGCCGAGGACCTCGAGGGTATCCTGGAGCTGCTGGGCATGCGCGGTCCGATCGCCGGCCTGTTCCAGAACGCCATCTTCTGCGCCTTCCTCGTCTGCATCACCATCTTCCTCGGCATCTTTATCCCCTACAACATCGGCCGTGTCATGATCTGGCTGGTCGCGAACCCCAAGAGCCCCGCCCGCTTCCTGTTCAGCCTGTCCAAGTTCATCCAGGACTGCTGTCTGCTCGCTCTCGGCTTCTTTTCTTCGACAGTTGCCGAGATTATGCACTCTCTCAGCCGCGTCTTCATGCTACCCATCGCCGACTCCGCGGTGAAGGTGGGGGCTGCGTCTTGGGCCATGGCCGCCGACGCCGCCGACAGGATTGCCAGCAGCATTTGGTCCGAGTTCCCCGTCGTCAGCACTTCGGATGTGCGCAACTTCTCGGCCACCAGCCACGAAGCGCTGCTGTCAGTCAAGGGCGCCTTCGCCTTTCCATTCGTGTGGCTGTGGGGCTGCTTCGGCGAAGCCCCCGTCGAGAGCAACGTGGCCGCCAACACCTCGGCGATCGCATGGGAGTGTCTCAAAAACCTGTCCATGACTCTGACCGACCCCAGCACCTGGGTCCTCGACCTCAGCCTGCCCGAGCGGGCGATCCCCCTTGACCCCGAACTCGCATACTGGGGCGGCACAGACCGCTTCTGGGCCGTGCTAGCGGGCTACGCGACGTTTGCTGCCGTCAGCCTGCTGTATCTCCGCCGGGGCACGCTCTTCTCGACGACACCGGCGGCCCAAGAGATCGAGGCGTCCATTATTGACGTCCTCAACCAGGCCAGCGGCGTCATGAAGGTCATTCTGATCATCACCATCGAGATGCTCCTCTTCCCCCTCTACTGCGGCGTGCTGCTCGACTTGGGCCTACTCCCGCTATTCGAGGGCGCATCGTTTAAATCGCGGCTCCTCTTCGCCATGGACTCGCCGCTCACCTCGCTCTTCGTGCACTGGTTCATCGGCACCGCCTACATGTTCCACTTTGCCCTGTTCGTGTCCATGTGCCGCAAGATCATGCGCAAGGGCGTGCTCTACTTCATTCGCGACCCCGACGACCCCGAGTTCCACCCCGTACGCGACGTGCTCGAGCGCACCGTCGTGTCCCAACTACGTAAGATCATGTTTTCGGCCTTTGTCTACGGGGCGCTCGTCATAATGTGCATGGGCGGCGTGGTTTGGGGGCTGTCGTACTCGTTTACCGGCGTGTTTCCGATCCGGTACAGGTCCAACGAGCCGGTGCTCGAGTTTCCGCTCGATGTCGTCTTCTTCAACGTCTTCGTCCCCATGGTTGTGCTCTACTTCCGCCCGAGCAACGTGCTGCACAGCATGTACACGTGGTGGTTCCGGCGGTGCGCGCGCGCCCTGCGGCTGACCTGGTTCCTCTTTGGTGAGCGCCGCGTTGACGAGGAGGGCAGGTTGGTGCTCGCGGCCGACTCGCCGGACCAGACCCTACCGTTCTGGCGCAGGTGGTTCCTCGCCTCGGAGTCTGAGGGTGTGGTGGCCAAGGGGTGGCGCGAGATTCTCGAGGGCGGCACCGGCAAGGCTGGGCCAGCATTCAACGACCGCAAGGCCCTGATGCCCGTGTTTCACAAGAAGAAGCAGACTTTGGTGGAGACGGGCCAGCTGGTCCCCGACGGGCGGTTCGTCCGCGCGCCGGCCTCGGACCAGGCCAAGATCCCAAAGGGCAAGACCGTGTTCCTTGAAGTCAACGACGAGAACCAGCGGCTGGACGGACAGCCGGACCACGTCGACACCGACATCTACTCGACCAAGCAGTATCAGTTTGTCTATGTCCCCCCGAACTTCCGCCTCCGCATCTTCTTCTTCATCGTCTCCATCTGGCTGTTTGCTGCCGTGACCGGCGTCAGCATCACCGTCGTCCCGCTTGCCTTTGGCAGGTGGCTGCTGGGGCGGCTCATCCCACCTCACGTCCGCATCAACGACATCTACGCCTTTACTCTGGGCATCCACATCCTCGGCTTGAACGTGTACGCCCTGTTTCACGCGGGCCCGGCCTATGGGACCGCAAAGAGGGCCGTTTCATCCGTTTTGGAAAGCGGCGGGGCCCAGAGAGTCGTTGGCGCTATTACCCGGGCTGCACGGGTGGTTTACGCCTACTTCTTCATCCTCGGCGTCTTCCCGTTGCTCTACTCATCCCTGGTAGAGCTCTATACCCAGATTCCTCTGCACGAGATTATGCACAGCGCCCTGCTGTCAGAGGAAGGCAGGAAGCTTATCGCCTCCGGAGCCGCCACGGCAAACGCCCTGCACAGGGTCCGCATCATGCAAGCCTGGACCATCGGCCTGCTCTACCTAAGGGTCAGCGTGCGCATCGCCATCTCCTTCTTCGACGGCTCGCGCCTCACCAACTCAGCCAAGGCAATCATGCGTCGTGGATGGCTCAACCCAGATGTCTCCATTCTCACCCGCGCTTTCGTCATCCCCGGTTTGGCGCTTTGGCTCGCCGCCGTGGTGGCGCCCCTGCTCCTCGCCCGGTTCGCGGTGGCTTCTGGGCTGGCGGATACCCTCGCCCAGGAGACATTCAGCCTGCGCGGCGCGTACGTCGTGCTGATCTACCGGCTGAGCTTCCCCTGCCTGGCGCTGGGCATCGTCGCTCTGATGGTGCTGTGGGCCTTTGTGGGCGTCTTCCGCACCTGGCAGATGCGCATTCGGGACGAAGCGTATCTGATCGGCGAGCGGCTCCATAACTTCGCAGGGACGGCGGCGGCGCCCCGGCCGAGACGTGGGTGGAAGGCTGGGGGTGCGCGGATTTAATGTAACGGTTCTGTTACGATTTGTTGTTACGGCTTAGGGGTTGGTGACCCGCTGGGCATTCGGTGCTTTTGGTCCGGGGGATTTGATGATGGCGTTGGGGAGCATTGGGCAAGACAGCGCATATCGCTGCGCTGGTCGGGATAAATATTGATAGACTAATGACAGTGAAAGATTCCCAATAATCTGCTACTCGGTGATTTGCCAAGAACAACAACCTCAGAGCACGCAACTACAGCAACGAGCAACGCAATGGGCACCGCGATGTTGATCGTTGCTGCGGCACCCTCGCCTACGTAACAACCCACGAGTCAGTTGTTGTGGGTTCGACGCCCCAATGCTGCGCTCAGCCCTACCGGGAGCGTGGCTGTTCCCCTCCGACGACAATCGCTGACACGTCTCGCTGAGGTTTTAGGCCATCGCCTTTTGTCTCTGCTCGTGTCTCTGCTGGCGATTTGTCCGCGATCTAGAACTCTCCGTGTCCCCTGGTGGAGTAGCTGCAGGACGTTCGACACGCTGTCGTGATCCGATCTTCACGCCCAACGAGCTGTTGCTTGAGGCACCGCTGACTCGAGTCTTCAGACACTTTCTGCAACCTGCCAGGGCTCAAGCCGCAAGAGCTTCGGGATGCAAGCAGCGTCCTTCCCACTTGACCTCGCCACCTTGCCCTGCGGTGAAACAGCTCGGTCGAAAAAGCCCGGAGTGGTGATATCAAGCTTTAGTGGGCTCGGACGGCGGGATAAGGCTTTGCGTTTTGACTTATAGGTGCCGCCCCTCGTCTTTCCTTGGACAGATTCGCTGAACTCTTGAGACCGGCCGAGCACGTCTTGGAGGTTTCATCCCATTCGTTTCGTCCTTTCTTGTCCCAACTGCTGATCAGTCTTTCACACCAAAATATCATGTCTGCACCGCTTCGGCGCAGCTCCATGTTCAATACACCCGGGCCCAACCCCTTCCAAGATCCCGACCACCGTCGGCCGTTCCACGGCCTCTACAGCCATCCTCCCAACACCTCGGGCACTCTCCCCTATCACAACGAGGCCGAGCTCCCTTCCAGCCGGACCTCCCTCCGAGAGACCCCCTCCGGGCGGCCATCCACCGAGTACGATGGCAGCCACATCGAGGACCTCGAAAAGAGCCTGCCCATCAACACCATCCCCTCGCTTCGCCTAGGTGGCTCCCAAGACGCGAGCGGCAAACACGCCGAGGTCGAAGTAAACTCAATCAAAGATGGCACCCAACAACCCTCCCGGCCCAAACTGGGCATCCGCGAGCGCCTCCAACACTTCACCTGGTCGTGGTACACGCTGACCATGTCAACGGGCGGCCTATCCCTCCTCATACGCACCCAACCACACCAGTTCCCCGGCCTCCACCAGATCGGCCTGGCCGTCTACATCCTCAACATCATCCTCTTCGTCCTCGTCACAGCAACACAAACCACCCGCTTCATCCTCTTCCCGGGCACCTTCCAAAAATCCATAACCCACCCACGAGAAGGCTTCTTCGTCCCAACCTTCTTCCTCTCCATCGCGACGATCATCACCTCCACCCAACGCTACTGCGTTCCCGAAGACCCAGACGTCGCCCGCGCAACAGCCAAGGGCCTGCTCTGGGCGATCCAAATCGCCTTCTGGATCTACGTCGTGCTCACCACTAGCGTCGCCGTCGGACAGTACTCATACGTCTTTGCCGCGCACAGCTTCGGCTTGCAGAGCATGATGCCGACGTGGATCTTGCCTATCTTCCCCATCATGTTGTCGGGGACGATCGCGTCGGTTATTAGCGAGACGCAGCCTGCGAGAGCGGGGGTTGCGATTGTTGTGGCCGGGTTGACGTGTCAGGGGCTGGGGATTGCGGTGGCGTTTATGATGTACTCGCACATGGTCGGCCGGTTGATGCAGTCGGGCCTGCCGGACCGTGAGCATAGGACGGGACTGTTTATGTGTGTTGGTCCGCCGGCGTTTACGGCGCTGGCTTTTATTGGGATGGCGCAGGGCTTGCCGGAGAACTTTGACCATGACATGGACGGGCTGCTGGATGTGAGGTTTATTGAGACGCTGGGCTTGGTGGGCGCCGGGTTCCTGTGGGCGCTAAGCTTCTGGTGGTTTGGCATTGCGCTGCTGGCTGTCGTGCAGAGCCCCCCCAAGCACTTCCATCTGGGCTGGTGGGCGGCTGTCTTCCCCAACACGGGCTTCACGCTGGCGACCATCTCGCTGGGGACGGCGTTCAAGAGCGAGCCGATCCTGTGGTTTGCGACGGTCATGTCGATCCTGCTGCTGCTCACATACCTGTTTGTGCTGTACCACCATGTGCGTGCCGTCATAGTGCAGGACATTATGTATCCGGGGCGGGACGAGGATGTGGAGGACCATTAGGGAGGAGGTGACTACCAGGAAGAGTTGACCATTAGGAAAGAGGCGACCCCGACCAAGTGCTGGAGAGGTGAATGCCAGAGGACTGTCTAGATATATCAAAAGAAATACATCCGCATCATACTATCTAAATCATACATCATGGTATTATTGTGTCGTCAGTCGTAGCTCATAGAATCAGTCTCTCGCCGCGAGGCGTGACTGCCCCTGAAAACAATCTTTACCTCCAACGCCCTCCATCAAAAACAACGCTATCCCACCCTAATATCCGATCTCTGGCCCGTAAGAAAAGGAAGAAGTCTAAGAACCCCAATACGCTCGCCCGATCGCCGCACACTCTGCGGATTGTGGAATACGTCCTGCGGATCCCACCTAGACTTGATGCCCTGCAACGCATCCAGGTTGCTGCCCCAGTACTGCTTTTGCCCGTCCTTGAGCGAGACGTCGATGTAGCCGGGGTATGTTCCGTAGACGTCAGGAGCCGAGGCCGCCACGAGCTGGTCGTGGAAGCCGATGATGAAGTTTTTGGATGTCTCGGACAGTGGCAGGCCTATGGCATATGACTGGTAGTAGAGGATCTTGTCCCGGTGTGCAAAAGCCGTGGCGTTCGAAGGTACGTCGGCAATGGCGCCGCCAGCGGCGTCAAATATGACGAACCAGAGAATCGTCCCCTTGTTTTGATCGTCCACCCATTTAAAGAGGCTCTTGACCTTGTCTGGCGCGAGGAGGTCCTCCTTCTTAAAAGCCAGGCTCTTTGACTTGAAGGGAATCGGGATGTTGGACAGGTAGAGGGCTTCCTGCTCGGCGTTATGTGCTAGCGAGCCCAGCCAGTCTCTGACCACGAGGGCGCTGCGCCTGGTGCCCTTTGGAAGCCAGTTTTCGATTCCAGTCGCCTTGAACTCGGCCTCGGTGCCGTAAAAGGTGCCCGTGATGACGGCGCCCAAGGGCATCATGATGAACATGGACCCAAATCGGCGGTCGAGGGCCGGGTCTGCTATGAGGTTCTGCCATGCCGTGTAGAAAGGGGCGATTTCTTCCTGGCGGCCGAAGGCGACGGTATATTCGTATTGGACAGTGTTTTTAGGTTCGGGGTGAGTTCTGACGACAAACTCTGTGATGACTCCAAATCCGGCGCCTGCGCCTTTGAGTGCCTGTCCATGGTCAGCGCTGAGTGCTAAAAGGGTAAGAAATCAAACACACCCAAAACAAGTCTTGGTTCTGCTTCTCGCTCGCCCGCTGGATCTTCCCGTCTGCCGTAACGACCTCGACCTCAACCACATGGTCCAAGGCAGTCCCCCACATGCGCGACATGGGCCCGATCCCTCCCTGTTCGAATTAGCACCCGGCTGAAACCGCATCTCGGGGATCATACAATAGTGGCATGACCGCCAATGCCCACACCAGGACACACACCGTGGGCCATGGCCCTCCCGCCGGCGTTGTGCAGCTTCTTGGAGACCTCGCCGAGCCGGGTGCCCGCACCGACGGTGGCCTGCCAGGTGGTGTAGTCCATGCTGAAGCGCTGGAAGTTGACCATATCGATGACGACGGCGCCATCATCGCCGCCGAGTCCAAAGTTGCTGGGGCAGTCAGTTCGTGATCTCGGTGACGCATGAAGGATACACACCCGTATGAATGTCCGCCCGACTTGGCCTGGACCGGCACGCTGTTGGCGACCGCACATTTGATGATGCCCGAGATGTCGTCTGCTGTCTCTGGCCGGACGACGGCGGCTGGGGTGACTTTGATATCGAGGTTGTATGGCTTAACCCAGAGGGTCTGGTAGAGCGGAGTGCTGGGAAAACCCGCAAAGCCCAGCCTGCCGTTCTCGACGGCCTGGATACATTGTGTCAGGGCACTGCCCGAGTTGCCCATGGTGGATGCCGGTCCGTGGGGTCAACTTTAGAATTACGACGGCAAGGTTGGCGAAAACCGAGGAGGAGTTTTCAGATGCCCCGGGGAAGACATGCTGCATGGAAATACCCACAGACAACAAGCGGGAGTTCGGGCAAGCAAAAACAAGCAAGAAATTCCCTCCGGCCAGTCCCAACTGAGGCCGTGGCCGAAACGTGGTCGTCCCCATTGGGCGGTTTGAGACCTTGGCTTGCAGAGTGGGCTGTCCGAGACTCCGGCTGCCTGCTGCATGTTCTGCTAGCTCGCAGCATACCGGTCAGGGTCCTGCCCGGGCACGGTGTGGGTTTGAGGTTTGCATGAGGAGAGGTTGGAGGTTGGAGGCTGGGGACCATGGATGTTGGTCGTCCCTTGTTGACCGCCTCGGAACCCTTGCCCTCTTCCTTTTTGCGGCCACGCTAGCAGAGTTTCAAGTCTTCTCGTTGGCCATCCGGGGCCATGGAAGCCGCGCTAGAATGCCACGAAGCGAGTCCAACAAACGCCACCAATGGCAGGGTTCCACGACGGGCAGGGACCGCAGGACAGTGACGTTCGCTGCATGAACACGACTGGGCCGTGTTGCGAGGGATCATGATGGATCAGGACGGCAGCATGAAGAACAAGGGCCTCCGCGGTGGCATGAATGCGTCACTTTTCCCGGGGCTTTGGGCCAGGGACAGGGACGCTGCGCTGTCAATCGAGGATCATGATTGACAGCTTGAGACTTGGACGGCGGGACACGGCAACGACTCGGAAAGGCCAAGGGAGGCTGACTGTCGACATCAGGTTTTGTCGATAAATTCTGAAAACCTCGGCGAATCGGCCCCGAATACGTGGGCGCCCGGCAACCATTGATCCCGAGTCAAACCAAACAAACCGTGAACTTGCCAGTTGATGACGATGGTGGTTGATTTCCAGTCCTCGCTCGAGACCCCAGGAAAAAAAAAAGAGTCTTGGCACGCGGATGTCCGTCTGCCAAGAATGACCTGTGCGACATGGTCACAGTGCGAGTCTGAGAGTCGCACCGCATGCGGTGCACGTCATGTGCTCGAGCTTTTTGAAGAACGCTGTTTTGGAGGCTGCAACTTGACCATGAACATACCAGTTGTCTCTTTCCGATACGGATAGGTATGTCCAGAATGCCATTTCCAACCGTGCCTAGCCCATGCTGGCCAAGGTACAGTAACGTCTCCCGAGTCCCAATTGTCCGGAACAACGCCCGTCTGCGCTAACCGTTCCACAGTCGTTCGTCATCCTCGCGTGCCAGTCCGAACATGACCGTGACATCCTTCGTGCTGCTGCTCCTGCCGCCGGAGTCATGCCCCGCCGAACCCTGCGCCGACCGGGACTCCTCAGACTGCGGCGTGTGCGGCCCGTTCTCGTCGGAAGAGTCCGAGCCTAGGCCCGGGCCCGGGCTCGGAACGTCCCGTGGCGTGTCGACCAATTTCTCCTTGTCTGCCCTGTCATCCGCATAAACAAGGTCCCCCAGGTCCGCCTCGAACTGGCCAATGTCCATGTCCCCCTCTCTTTCGGGCTGCTCCCGACCGGTCTTGAACATCCCCCGCATCTCGGCCGCCTTCTCGCTGGACCGCACCGCCGCGTGGAACGGGAAGGCCGACGGTTTGGCGATGAGTAGCGGCGTGTAGTTGTTCCAGTGCACGCGGGCCCGCTTCCCCGAAAGGAAACGCTGCTTGCGCACATCAAACGCCCACGCCATGCCGCCCATCACTAGGAACAGGTCCTGCTCAACAACGGGAACCCCCTGGCAAGTGCGCCGGCCGAAACCAAATTGCGAGAAGCCGCCGAGGTTGGGGTACCGCTCAATCGGGTCGCGGTAGCTCGGGTACTCGGGGTCAATCCAGCGGGCGGGATTGAAGGCCTCCGGGTCGGGGTATCTTTCCGGATCGCGGGTGATGCCCCTGAAAGTGTCAATGGGTAGCAAGGTGTGTATGGGGCGGGGGGAGACGGGCATCTACCATTCCAAAGCATGTACCGTGGAACCACCGGGGACAAAGAAACCCTCGTAGATGTCGTTCTGCTCGACGGCATGGGGAATTCCTGAAAAAGACGTCAACATTTGTGACTAAAACAGCGCAGCAAGAACTACCCGTAGGCACAGGCGGACGCCACCGAATAACCTCTTTCACCACCGCCCTCAACAACGGCAGGTTCTCGTTATCCTCCCACTGCGGACACCGCCCTCCGAGCTCCCGATCGATCTCGTCCTGCACCGCCGTCTGCCACTCCGGATAATGGCACATAGCCAGCAGATAACTCTGTATCGGACTGCCGATCGTCAATGCCCCTGCAATCGCCATCAGCCCCACAACCCTCATCGCCTCCTCCAGCTCCCCCCACCTCTTCCTCTCCCTCTCATCCCGACTCTTCTTCGTCTCCAGAAAAGTCTTCACAAAACTCGGATCCGTCCTCGTCCCGTCCACCCCCTCCACCCCCTCCTCCACAAACCACACATTCGCCCTTAACATCTTCTCCTCCAGCACATGCCGCTCCCGCTCCCTCTTCTTCCACGGGCTCACCCTCGCGGGGAGATGCCTTAAAAAGTTGAGAATATTCGGCAGCGCGCCCGACGGGCTGATGGTCTTCAACAAACCAAAGGTGGTGTACCGCAGGATCTGGGAGGGCCGCGTGGTGCCCCAGGACAGGCGCGACACGGTGCGGGAGGTGAACTGCTCGATCCACTCGATGTAGGCGTCCGGGTCTTGTTGCATGAGGTACAGGAAGCGGTCGCGCTCGCGGGCGGGGTAGGCGTGCAGGGAGTCAATCGCGCTGGCGTGCATGAGGTGGTTGCAGAGCTTGCGTTGGCGTTGCCAGACGTCTGTGTTTGGGGAGACATAAAGATAAGCTTATGTCATAGTGAACCGGCCGGCGCAAAAGCAGGACGAACAAGCCCTGCCTGCCGTCACGGGGTGGTCTAAACCGACGCACCTGTGCGTCCGAGGAGAGCGAGGTACTCCCCGCTGGTGCGGTTGTTGGGGAGGTTGGGGATCATGGGCCGGTCCGAGTAGATGTTGGACCGCTTGGAGAGCAGGTCGACAGCGACACGTTCAGACGAGATCCACACGTGTATGGTCCCAAAGATTTTCATCTGGAAAATGGGGCCATACTTTTTGCTCCATTCGTAAATTTTGATCCAGGTGCCCTTGGACGGGACATCGTGGATGCGCCCGACATAGGGGATGCCTGGGCGGTCAGCGTAGGTTAGTCGGGGGTGGGTGGGAACTCACCCCAAGGACCAGGCAGCGGTCGTGTCCCCGGGGGGCAGTAGCGGCATCTTAGATACAGCCGGGCGACCAGGAGGCAGATTCCGAGAGAAGGAATGATTACGGCGACATACATGACAAAATTGACAACGACCTGGAATTGTATGAGGCAAACCCCAGCTAAAGTAGGCGGCGCCCATGGCTAAGCACGGCCAGAGGGCAACAGCCCGTTCAAGTGTCGGGCAGGCGCCCAATACTGTTCTACGAGTCCACCATATCCAGGGCCCCAGAACCCGCAGGGCAAATGGTGCGACGTGGTCGTCAGCAGTGGAATGTTATTCGAGGAGGTCCAGACAGGATGTGTGGGTATCAGTCGGGTCTGCGGCACCTCCCGCCTGCCAACCGACTCATTGACAGCATCGAGGGAGGTGTGATCGGGAGAGTAAAAATCTTTAGACGAAACACCGTTCCGCTGAAATCGCTCGTCTCGACTTTAAGTGGGTTGAGTTGAGGCGAGGAAGGGACAAGATGGCGCCACCCCAGACATGGCCACCAGAACCAAAACATGGCGGCCATGAGGTAAGAGATGATGGAGGAGAACTCTGGAGACTGTTGAGCGGTTAGTAGTCAGTTGGGATAAAGGACGATGGGGGGCTTGTTTGTTTGTGGATGCAAAACCACAAAAGGTTGGCCCTCTCGTCGGGCTGTGGGATCTACTTTGACGTCAATGGTTCCCGCTTGGAAACCCACCAACAAACAAGCCTCACGGGTCACTCGTCGGGACCGCCGGGCGAATCGTGCAGTTCCCGTGCGCTCGCGGCCTGAGGCCCAAAGCTCAGCGGTCGGACCCTACGTAGGTAAGCTCCGGATCGGAAGCAAGACGGCTTTGTCTATTGCGCTGTCTAGTTGTAGCAAGATCATTACACCGGACAAATCCCGATTACATTCTATCAACATTAGCATCGCAAACACCTTACAAATTCGGACAGAGCTCACCTCTCCACCGGCGACAGACCCAGCAGCCTCATGCCGTTGCCCAGGACGGTGTGGGCGGCGTCGTACAGCGCCATGCGGGCCTTCATCAGCTCGCGCTCGCTGCCGACGACCTGGAGCTGGTCGTAGCTGCTGCTGAGGGTATGGGTCATCTTGAACAGGTAGGTCAGCACCGTCGTCGGCTCCAGCGTGCGCAGCGTGTTCTGGACGGTGTCGGGCCACTGGGCGAGGAGGCGGACGATGTTGATGGCGTGCGGCTCGGTGAGCAGCGACAGGTCGGCGGTCGCGAGCTCCTCGTCGGTGAGGTTCGCCTTGCGGCGGATCGACGACACGCGGGCGTGGGCGTACTGCAGGTACGGGCCGGTGTCGCCCTCGAACGAGGTCATGGCCTCCATGTTGAAGGTGTAGTTGTTGATCCTGTGCCAGGGTTAGCGGGGCACGAAACCTACAGGCACAACACTTACCTCTTGCCGGACATGTCCTGCACCATGACACTGCTGATGCCGAGCGTGTCGGCCGTGGCCTCAGGGTTGGCGACCTGCTTGTACTTGTCGTCGTTCTTCCTCATGGTGTCGTGCATCTTGTCGGCGACGTCGCGCAGGATGTCGTCGAGGAACTTGACGGTGCCCTTGCGGGTGCTCATGCCGAGCACGAGGCCAAAGTTGATATGCTGACACTTGGCGGCGATGTCCTTGTGGCCGAGCAGCTCGATGATCTTGAACAGCTGCTTGAGATGCAGGTCCTGCGCCGACGCGACGACGTAGATCATCTGGTCAAACTGGTACTTCTCGTGCCGGGAGAGCAGCTCGCTAATGTCGCGGGTCAGGTACAGGGCGGTGCCGTCGCGCTTGCGGACGATGGGCCTCTCGAGGCGCTTGCCCTCCTTGCCGGGGACGAGCTCCTGGAAGTCGACAATCATGGCGCCCTTATCCTCCTTGCAGATGCCCTTCTCCTCCATCTGCTTGCCGACAGCCTCCATGGTATCCTCCGAGACCTGGCTCTCACCGCTGTAATGGTCGAACTTGATGTTGAGGCGGGCGTACGTCTCCTTGTAGCGGACGATGCTGAGGTCGCGGAAGCGCTTCCACTGAGCCAGGGCGGCGGGATCACGGTCCGTCATCTTCTTGAAATACTTGCGGGCCTCCTCGTCGAGGCTGTTGGCCTCGAGCTCGGTCACGTCCTCGCCGGCCTTCTTGCGGGCCTCGATCTGCTCCTTCTCGGCCGACATCTCGGTGTTGATGCGGACGTACAGCTGGAAGAGGTGGTTGATGGGGTCCTTGGTGAGGGCCTCCTCGTCGCCGTACTTCTCAAACGCCAGGGCCAGCAGGCCGTACTGCTTGCCCCAGTCGCCCAGGTAGTTTATCCTCATGACGTCCCAGCCGGCGAGCTCGTACAGGTTGGCGATGAAGCCGCCAATGATGGTGCTGCGCAGATGGCCGGCGTGGAACGGCTTGGCGATGTTGGGCGAGCTGAACTCGACAATCATGCGCTTCGCGCCCTTGCTGGGGTCCTTGGGGTCCTTGAGGCCCTGGAACTTGTTGGTGCCATACTCGGCGCCCTTCTGCTGGATCATGGGGATGACGGCGTTGACGATCGGCGTGGGGCGGACGAAGAAGGCCATGAAGTAGTTGTGGATGGTCGGCTTCTGGAAGAGGGGGTCGTTTTCGGGGAACTGGCAGGGTGTCAGTCGCATGCGCATGCTCCAGCCCTGATGTGTGCGCCCACCTTCTCAGTCCACTCCTTGACCAGCTCATCGGGCTTCTTGCCCTTGACGCGCAGGGCCGGCGCGGCGAGGATCAGGTCGCCCTTGTCAAGGCCCTGGGTCCATGACAACGCGGGGTAGATGATCTTGGGGTCGACGGAGGTGATGTCGGCGAGGACGTTGGAGAGGTGGGCGCGGTAGAAGTCGAAGGGGTTGAGCTCGGGGTGGCAGTTGGGGTACTTGTCGGAGACGGCGCCGAGGCTCATGCCGTCAACCTGCTGCGCGAGGCGCTCGATCGGATTTTGCGGGCTCATGGTCGCGAGTGTGCGGGTATGGAGGAGGGAGGGTGTGCGAGGAGGGACGGCCCGGCCGCGTGCGTGTGGAAAAAAGGTGGTGGAGGGGTGGTCGAGGTGGGGAAAGAGCGCGAGTCGAAGACGTCGAGTCCTGGTTAATGGTCTGGTCACCGAAAAGGAGGACCAAAGAGAAGAGAAGAAGTGAGGGTATGTTGTCTGGCAGAGCGTCATGGGACTCCCTCGACCGTGTCAGCTTTTATTGGGCCGCAATCGTTCGTGAACCTCGATGGCATCCGCTGGAACAGTCAATTGTTGACTCAAACCAACCAAAAATTCGAGGAGGGGCGGATGGGGCCTGGCCAATCAGGGGAAAGGGTTCACCGTGGTGATCGCGGGGCATTCACCGCTGACCTGCAGCGAAGGCTCCATCTCTCATCGCTGACCACAACCGTGACCCATATCAAAGCATTCTTGACACTCAATTACTAGAAACTGTACTCCTCAACATGCAGATGTATCCCCTGCGCCCCGGTGCCCTTGTGCGCAGCCCTCTCGTCCGACAGCGACGCCACGCAGTTTCTAGCCGCCGAAGTCAACGATGGCCCGCCGCAGACGACGACACTGGTCTCTCCGCCAGTCGCCTCGACCGCCGTCCTAACGAAGGCCTCCACGTCCGGCCGCGTAGAGGAATAGAAAACGGGTGAGTCAGCACCATCGTGACTCGATCTCTTTCGGGTGCTCGACGCCGACTGCTCCACGTCGGGCGGCAGTGCTCCACTGGCCTTCTCGTCCGTCTGCTTCCCTGTGTTGCTCCCAGACGAGGTCCCTGATGCCATGACCACTGTCTGAGTGTCTATCCCTCCTCGTCCCAGCTTCCCTTCAAATCGAGATGGCCCTTGAGTGACGGCAATGTGCACGCTCAGCTCAATGCCCACGTCCCTGGCGCGCTCGATCAGCTCATGAAGCCGAGAAACATAGAACTCGATCTCATCCCCTTGCCTAGCAGCCAGAAGAAAGTCCACCTTCTTCACGCAGTTTGTAGCCCTCGACTGCAGCAGCCCCTCCAATATCGGGACCGTAAAGGAGGCGCCTGTGGACGCGGATATCAAGACCACCGTCTCGTAGATGTCCCACCATGGCGGCGAGCCATACGGCCCTGACACAAACACAGTCAGGTGCTGCTTCCTCCCTTCCTTGGCGGCAAACATGTGAAGACGCCGGGAGAATCCCCCGTGCTTGCGGATAACCAGCTGGATGCTGTTGCAAATACACGTCTCTGGCAGCCGGTGCGCGCATGCGATGGTGTAGGGGTGCGCCTCAGCCAGCCCGACCCGTGGAGCCCACAGATAGAGGTACTGGCCTGCCCGCCACTTGAAGTGGACATCCTTGATCGTCACCACCGTGATGGAGTCTCCCACGGCTTTCAGCTGGGCCTGGTGCCCGATTCTTTGCCCGCCTTTGCACTTGGACTTGTCCGGGAACAGCTTGATGCTCTGCCAGAGGAGCAGGGCGACCCGGCAGACTCGGTCGAAGGAAAGCGCCGCCACCGCAAACCAAACATTGTACCGCGCGCTGCTCGGGAGGTGGACGTAGATCAGCCAGAGGAAGACGACTGCGCTGAGCAGATGCTGCAGCACAAACACTTCGTAGGCCATCCGCCGGAACGGTGCGAGCCCTGAGAGCTGCGTCCACAGCAGAACCGCCCAGGCGCCAAACCCGTACTTGATCATGGGCATCATCTCGATCTGGTACTCGACAAAGTCTGAGCGCGCCCAGTCGGCGTAGAAATGCCACCCGTGGACCGTCGCCGTGACAAACACGGTGCGTCCAACCCAACGGTGAAGCCAGTTGAGCCTCTCATGGCTGGTGCCAACGAGAAACCCAATGATGCTGCATTTTGACGCCAGCAAGTAGAGCAGCGGGACCTGGGTGACCGTGACCCAGGCGTTGCGGAAGCCGATGCGCTCCCAGAAGAAGGCGTCCTTCACGACCACGTTTGTGGCCATCATGTAGATAATGATGGTCCAGTAGACCAGCAGGGCAATGATCCGGCCAACCGGGGGCGGCGTGAGCCATGTGAAGCTGCGGAAGGGGATATAGAGCTGCGGGTAGCTCGCCTCGCGCACGACTGCTGTCAGTGTTGCCCATATTTCCAAAAAGGGGTTGCTGGGTTTCGTCGGAAATTCAACCGAGACTGCGGCCCTTCGCCTGAGTCTGCGGATTGTCTGTCAGCTCTGGGCCCCTTTCGTATGAGAAACACTCACCGGCGCTGCGACTTGTACTGGTTGGCTGTCCGTATCACCACCAGTGCCCCTACGAACCCAGCAATAATGTACCAGTACCGACGAGCCAGATCAGCGTTGACAGTCTGAAACTCGTTCGGCCCCATATCCCCATGCGAATGGTCCATCTTGCCCTCTGCAAAAGATTTGCCAAGTCGTTGTTGGCCAGTGATCCGGACAGGGCCTCAAGCCGATCGGAATGTCAACTCACGGCTCGAAAGTCCGGCGCCACGTCACGAGTTTGTCGGGAAGAGTGCTACACCCGCGAGCCGTGCCGTACCAAGATCCCTTGGGGGCAATACCGCCCCTGGATCGTCGAGAACCTGGGGTTTCGAGACGAGATGCTGATGCTGAGGCGTGGTCAGTTTAACCCCATGCCGCTGCCCAGATCTCTTCAAGGCTCGTTCCACAGAGGCTCCCGTCGCGGAAGAAGCGCATGTCAGCCGCCGTGCTCGGGGAAACTGTTCTCCAAGCCAGCGCCAAACGCAGCTACCCGCACCCACATGTCTGGCACACGGGTACCTGAAACGGAGCAGCAGAGGGGGCCGATTCCACATTGTGTCCCGCGTGCCGTCTCTGTGAGCAGGTTTCGAGCATGTTGGTGGCCAGAGCAAGTTGTCACTGGTCGGCGTGGGAGCGAAGGTTGGATTGCGGGCCAACTGCCTGGTGAACTTGCTCAAACCAGCTCCAGCGTCGCTTCTTGACCCGATCCGGATGTGGTTAGCGCGGGGTTGGTTGATCTGCAAAGATCTCATCAGAACCACAGGCCATAGACACCAGCTCTAAGACTTAATCAATGAAATTGACGAGGAAATCCGGGGTTTGGTTCCTTTCTGAACATATGTTCACAAGGAGTCTACGAAGTATCGCAACTCTTTTTGAACCTGGAAGGTCTGACGATGTTGACATCCTGGGCAACCTGTCGAAAGGCTTGGCATAGAAGCTTGGCATCAAAGCTTGGCATTGCTTGCTCTGGTGGGGTCCAGCGCGGCAGACTCCTGAGTGGGTCTCAACAACGCAAACGGCCACGAAAACAATCACCACAACACACAAAGTCCGAAACAACGGAAGCAGTATTATCTTCCACCCACTTTTGGCACGGTCCTTCCAGGCTTGCCGTTTATGGTATTGCTGTGCAACCTGTCGGGCACCGTTTTCTAACTGACCAGGAGAAACCTGGCATCTCCCCTGCCCACGATGCAACACAAAGAACAGTTGGCACTGGCTCGCCCTGGTCCGTCCTGCATCGGACCGCCCTCCTGGGTTTGTGAGGTCCGTACTTTCTCAGGTACCAGGGAGTTAGTAGGGTCTTGAGATGGAACAAGGCAAGGACCCGTTGCTTTAAATTTTGCGATCCCCGAACGCCTCACCCCACGGCCCTGCCTGGTCTTGTCCTCTTTCAGCCCCCCTTCCGACTCCGGTACATCGTGGCTCCCATCTCAGTCCCTCATACATGCTAGTAAAGCAGACCACAACCTCTACAGCCTTCACCACAAATCCCTCCTCAACATGGCGCCATTACGATCCGTCCTCGCAGCAACCCTGCTCTTCCTCTCCGCCGCCAATGCCCACTTCAAGCTCACAACCCCACCACCTCTCGAGGGCGACAAGGTGAACTCGGACCTCGAAGTCAACGCCCCCTGCGGCGGGGGCGTCCCCGACCTCACCCAAAACACGGCAATCGATTTCCACGTCGATGGCGACTCGGTGGCCGTGTCCCTGGGCCACGCCCAGTGCAACTGGCTCATCCGTGCCACGCTTGACACCCGCGCTGCAGACGACTGGGTCCAGCTGTTCCCCGTTTTTGAGCAAAACGGCCGTGGCAACCTCTGCCAGCCGGCCGTTGCTGTGCCAAAGGAGTGGGTGGGCAAGAAGGGTATCATTGGTGTTGCGTCCAAGGCCACCGATGGGATTCTCTACCAGGTGCGTGTCTTGCTTCAGACTTTTTTTTCTAATGCTGACCGTGTTGAAGTGTGCCGCTGTCAACTTCGTCGCGGGAGCTGGTGTGGTAGATGCCGCGACTTGCAGCAACGGGACCTCTGTGACCGCGAGTTTCCTAGATGACCCGACCCTCACGGCTCTCGTTGGTGGCGGGAGCACCACCACTGGCCCGGGCCCTGCCGCCACCACCTCAGGCAACTCCGCGCCTTCGCTGCTAGCCCGGGGTGGCGGACTGCCCATCGGGCGTATTGCCGCTGTCACGGGATTTATGCTTGTCGTCGGTATGGCGCTGCTATGAGCACGTATCTACCATTTTGTTGTTGGGCAACGACGCAAGGCTTCTTTGGGTCTTTTTTCTGCAATAATTGAAGCACTGTCTTCTGCAAAATTTGACCCAGAGTCTGGGGGACTGTATCTGGGTTCACCGATTCAGCAACGAGCAGTAGGTGTAAAGGGACGTGGTCCATCTCAATACATCAGGCTTGCTGGCTTAGAAATGGCGGTTCGTAATTCACAAGGTTCAGACTTTGTGGTTACTTCGCGCCGTTTCGCAATGGCTTTCACTTTCTGCCTGACACTTGTTCTCATCTTGAAATTTGGCCCCCAAACCGTCCTGGAATCCAGAAAATACGCCTGCAACATGCCCGGTACGAGCAATGATTGGACAGTCTGGAAGTCGAGTGTCTGCACTCCCCCATCCGATGGCTAAGTTCTGAAGTAAATACACTGAATGTTTCTCAACACAGTCCGAACCTCTTTGCATGCTTCTACAACACCAATTCCCAACAAGCTCGCCATGACGGGCTCAACCAGCATCCTCCGTGGCTTCAAGATCTCCGTTGCGGTTCTCGACGCCTTCCTCGCCGCGAACCACGTGGACACGACGGACGGCGCCCCTCCGTTCTACAGCCACCACCCAGACAAGGACGATGTTTCAGCGTTGCTCTACGCAAAGATCGTGGCCGCAGGTGGCACCGCGGACGAGAACAAGTTCCGAGTCATGATGCCCTCCCGTGAGGCATTCAGTGATTCCATGACCGCCTACGTGACCTATACTTGGACCACCGTCTTCGCCCACCTTGAGCTGCAGCTGGACGAGCATCTGCCGGCCGAGGTCCCTTGGGGATTTGAGGAGTTGCGGCAGGAAATGCTCTCGTTCTGCGACGCCGTCTCAGAGACCAATAGGATCGCAGATGAGGGCAAGATAGGCCTGTACATCGTCTACACCCACGAGATTCGGGGCTTGTACCGCCCTCAAGAAATTAATGACCGCAGCAAGGTGTGTATTTTCGTCAGGCTATGTCATGACCTGCCCTTCACACACTTTTCCACTTCTCCCGCTCGCCATGTTACTAACGGCGACCCTCACCCCTTTAGACACCTCAGTCCTGCGACCGCTGTGATGCAATCTTCGAATACCGCCCGTATCCAGCTACTGCTTTTTTTCAGAGACAGATCCACCGAAGGGATGTCCACGGTTCAGAGGAGGGCACTTGGCCGCTTCCTGATGCATAGTTACCAGGCTATCTACCGGTGTGCTAGCGTCTTAGTGGCCGCCTATCCCGTAAGCAATCTAGATGCTTTCAAAGTAGGGCATCTGCCACTGAATATGGGGCGGTATTGTTGTGCGAAGAGGTCAAAATTTTTGAACGCCAGTGATAGTTACTCTACGGATGTAAATGTTATCAAAGAATTTCCAACTCCTAAGTAATTACAAATGAAAGCCTGATCATGTCGATAAAGTGACAATCTGAATGCGGCATAATTCCTCCATCAAGTCGATTACTGTCCACACCTCAGCCCGAGCTCGCCGCCAGCTGTTGGCGCAAGTTGTTCAACTGTTCTTGGTGCTCAGCCCTCTCTCTGGCCCGCTGTTGCCTGAGCTCGGTTACCTGTTGCTTGACCTCAGTTACCTCTTTCTTGAACTCAGTTACCTGTTCCTTGAGCTCGGTTGCCTGTTCCTTGAGCTCGGTTGCCTCTTGCTCGAAATCCCTTACCTGTTGTCCAGCAGCAATACGCCGAGTCGTTTCCTTCTGCCTGAGCCTTTTATCTTCTTCGAGCTGTGTCGATATTAGCCCAAACGTCAGCGAGTCTACTTGATTCACCTTAACGTACCTGCTCGACGGCCCTCAGGACCTCCTCTTTGCGTTCCCTGGCCCGCTGGCAGAGTTCCTCAAAGCTTGGCACTTTGCGCAACTCTTCCTCCACTGCTTGCCTGAGCTCTTCTTTGGGGACCGTTTCTTCTTTCTTCTTGAATCTGCTTTTGCCGAGTTGTTCGAAGCGCTATACCAGGTCAACCAGGCCTTGAATATCCCCAGCGTTCTGCTTCTCCCGC
Organism: Chloridium humicola; assembly: GCA_027569505.1. NCBI lineage: Eukaryota > Fungi > Ascomycota > Sordariomycetes > Chaetosphaeriales > Chaetosphaeriaceae > Chloridium > Chloridium humicola. Next base: position 214,199 of record JAPDFF010000029.1, read on the forward strand.
ATCAGGCGGTAACCCGAATAGCCCTTGATCAGACCGAATTTGCCCGCCTTCTTGGCGTTCTCGGAGTCTTCGCTCACTCCGCCGTAGAGGTGCTGGAGAACCTCGTACGTCGACCCCGCATACCAGTAGCACATGGTCGTATGGAGACGATAAACAGGGCAAAGAGTGGAATGGGCCTCGAGAACGGCAGCGAGGTCGAGCACATTCGGCAGAGTAGCCGGGAACTTCATCTCCCTAGCGTGGGGTATCATCGTATCAGCAGAAGGATAGAAAGGAAGGTACCTTGCCTGGTCCTTAGGTACCCGAGTATCTGAGCAAGGTAATAGTTTACGAACCTGAGAACGAGTTGACTGCGAAAGAAGCGCCTCGTGCTGGACTTGCTGATCCGGTCGACAGCATCCTTTGCCAGGCCCGAAAGCTTGTCGTCTGGATCTCTGGCCTGACCCATAAAAGTCGACGAAAGGGCACCCGAAGCGGCGAAGTTTGGTGACACTGAGTCGGAATCTGATCCTGAATCGTTCCAATTACGCTCGTAACGGAGATAAAGAGGAGGGGCGGCGGTGTCGCTGTTGTTCAACAGTGTCACAAGAACAAACTCGTGCTTGAATTTGGATCCGGCATCCTTGTAGTGAGTAACCTGGGAGACGTGGTACTGCTGAGCGAGGCGTCCATTCTTGTCCTGGGGTTCGAATTTCTGGGACAGCCACTCCTCAGCATATATGCTGCGAACCAAAAGTTCCCTGGGCCATTCTGGTGGGGCCTTCATGTTCCTGCGTCTCGAGACGCCAGCGAAGCCAAAGAGAAATCTGAGGGAAAACTGGACCTTCCTGTACGACAGGTAGGGGTGGCGGCTGTAGTCGGTCATGGTGGGCGAGGGCGACTCGAGCCTGGGGCGAGTGGGTTGATGCTATTAAATTGACAACGTCCCTGGTGAGCAATGAAGAATGCCGAATCCAGATTGCAAAAGCCAAAGCTATGGAGCGATTGGAAGAGAAACCGGGGTTGGAAAATTGCAGTGCACTGGGTGAGTTGACGTCGGGCGCGTCGGGCGTTGCAGTGCGTTTGAGCCTCAAGGACATTAAGGACGAACAAAAGACAGACAAAAAGTGATGCGTACAAGGTGGGAAGCTTGGTTCCTAAGAGCAGGCAAGCCAACTGCCTGCGAATCTTGCCTGTGTAACTTGAAATCGACCTCCCTCATGATGCCACCCAATGTGCAATCACGCTTCGCGCTTTGCTGACTCTTGCTGGTCCAGATTCGCCCAACTCAGAGCAATGAAAAACGGTCGGTGAGCGGCGTCTTTCCCAATCTAGCAACCCTGGTGCCACAACACGCTGCATGCCCATTGCCCATCGCCTGGTGCGCAGCGCGTGAACCAGAGAGCAGGATGCTTAGACCGTTGGGTGTGAGGTTGGGGAGCAAAGAACCTCGAATCACGAGTCTCAGATTCTCTTGAATGTTCTGCTGTGCGACACAAGGCTCTCCGCTCGAGTCTGCCCTTGCCGCCAGAAGGCAATCATAAGGCTCATTGGGGCCTTGAAACGAATCGGCGTCGACCGCGTGTCGACAAAGCCAGAGCTTCGAACCCCAAGGCATTTTTCCTCTCGTCCGTCTGGGAAGAATAGAGAAACACGTCAGTTGGCTAAGAACTGTAATGATGAATCATTAGGGATGCAGGGCGAAGAAGAGCATCATCGGACAGCGATGGTGATATTCAGAGGTGAACAACCACACCGCCCCCAAGCCCAACCAAACAAGAGAGATTGAACCACACTGTGTTGTCAAAACTGGAAATTATGAACATGATTATATTGTTTTCCTTTTTCTTACATACCTTGTGAAAGTCTGAGTCCCAATGGTTCGATGAACATTGCGAGTTTGACGTGCTTGAACCCCTGTGTTAGTTTAATAGCCACCATGTCGTTAGTTCCTATGTGTTGCAAGCTGAACTGGGCCATGGCGAGCCGCTGCACAATCTACTTGAGTCGTAAGTCGATTTGGTAAGTTCTTGCCGGACTGAGGGGATCCAGAGCTGTTATTCAGACATTGACTGGCTGAGTCCGTGTAGGCCAAAGAGGCTGTGAGATGGTCATCAGAATATGCGGATGTTTGGTTTCGAATAGTCCTTCGCATCAGCACTTCTGCTTGAATACATTCTGCAGGAGGAAGCCCAATTTACCAGCCGTATCTCATTTACTTGTTCTCCATCTGTCTCATGATTCAACGCCGGCGTGGTTTGTCGGTTGCGCCGTGCTACAGCTCGCTGCCAAACTAAGACGAGACAAAGAGATTCGAAACCCCTTCAAGTCAGCTGGTTTCTGCTGTCTGTAGCACATGTGACAGAGCAAAGACTCTGGGCATTTGGGACCCGAAACAAAACTTTTCCTTTCTTATCAAGATGGTCATAGGTGCTAGAGGCAGTTCCAGCTGACTGGAAGACCTTTAAAGACCGTTAGATCCAGGATACAAAGTTCCATTGTCTCCGGCCCACTGGAGCAAGGACAAATGACCCTGTCAAGTTGGATATGATGCTCTCATGGTGAACTTGGCATGCATGACCCGTCTCCTCATCCCCCATCTGTTGACAGTGGAGTTCTTCTAAAGAAAGTTCAAGGGCCAAAAGGGAGTGTTAGTGTTGACTCATCATAAATTGCTCTTGATGCCTCCTATCGGCTCCCGTTTGGCCCTGTGGCTGTACCCTGGTTGTGGGCCGTCGTGAGGCGTTCACGTCCTCACATGGTTGTCCTCGTGCGAGAAACCTCCCTGATTGGTTATTGCACAGGTTGGACAGGTTGGGGGCCAAATTGCGGTGACTCAAAACTGCGTCAACCAAGTTGCAAGAGGTCAAAGCATCAGCGAAGGAACTGAAATGGAACCGATCCGAGTCAATTGACGCAGAAATGACGAGGAGTCTTCTATATAAACGACTTGAATCTTCCTCTTTTTCAGGGTGGCCAATATCAGCTGGAATAACCCGTCTTCAATTAATCCCATCAAGGAGAAGTTACACAATGTCGTCCAGCAATACATCAGGCGCCATCGAGGCAGAATCCAACAATTAAACAAATGCGCCCCGAGTTCAATCAGGGCGACCCCGGCGCCCACGACGGCGATGAGGCGCCCGAGTTGATCGAATGATGGAAAGCCACACCCGACGCCCTCATAGCCGCCACGCGCGAGGTCTTCAGTTCCAGCCCGAGAGGCACCAGTGGCACGGATCCTGGACGTGAAGACTTCCTCGAGCACTGGCGCGGCGTATTCGCCAAGCTGACGGACAAGATCGCCGCCGATTCAACCTTCCCAGAGCACCTCACTTCTCCCCCGATCAAAAAGTTCATCATCAAGTTCTACGACGAGCCAAGCGGGCTATGCTGTCCCTGCTCGCTCCCCGAAGCCTGGCCAAGCATTACGTTGGAAAACGAGCATGGGGTGACTAAACTGGACCTGGTCAACGGGATGCGAGACTTCCTATATGGCGAAACGGCGCCCAAGATTTATCACGAGGTTGAAGAGAGCGACGGGTGCTTCCTCCCAGAAGCTGACTTGCTCACGATGGAGATGCCGCTCATCTACCACACGGACTGGCTGAGCGGCAGCATAGAGGGTGACGTCTGGATCTCGTACTACCATAATTTGCCGCAAGTGTTCTTTTACTGCTGCATGCCCGACAGGTTCGTGGAGAAATATGAGGAGCGGCAGGCAACAAATCAGGCTGAGAAGGTGGAGGAGGGGGACCCTTCGAAGCTGCAGAGGAAGGCGAGCAAACTGTGATAGGATGGTTGACTCGATTGGGTTGTGTCATTTTTGCTGGAACGAGATCAAACGACCATATTAGAGTGCTAACTAGTCCTCATGGCATGTAATGGTAACAAAAACGCCCCTCAGATCCCGATAAAAACAAGAACACGCCGTTCCAGAGCGCTGTGAATTGTCTGACCTTCCCATCCACGTAAACCAAAACCAAAACTCCGTCCCACGAGGGTATCCAACTTAAAACAAATCGTAAAATCATCCAGTCATGCCGCATATTCCCTTCCCATTCCCATGTCAAGCCCCAACAGCGCTGTACTTCCTCTTGTCGTGCCACCTCGACCCAAAATGCAGCCGTTCAACGCTCGATTTAAAAACGTCGTTCAGCGCTATCCTGAGGCCCGAGATCCATGGGCTGTGCAGACGCGCCGGCCGTAGGATCCTCGGCTGGGGAGTTTGGATGTGGTGATGGACACGCTCGAGCCGCTCCATGTCGTCCAACATCATGTGGTAGTATTCTTCGTCTTCCATCATGAGCAGTGTAGCGTCTAGAATTGATTAGAGGAGTTTCTGAGTTGGAAAGCTAGATAGAAAAGAAAACGTACAGAGATCAGAGATCAAACTGATGATGTGCACTTTGCAGAAAGGGGGGCAGGGGCTTGATTCCAGATTCAAGCCTTCGAATTGTTCAAGTTGTCTTCGAGATTTGATTTTGTGAGTTCCACAGATCGAGGACAAAACCGTGATAGCTAAATTGCACCCCACCTCCCTTTTGAATGCCAAACCAAACAAGACGTTGGCATCCCAAAGAGGATGGGTGGTCGAGCCCGGTCGTCGAGTCAGGAGACCACAGCCAAGAGCCCTCGCCACATCGTACGACGCACCACCACACCATTGGCCACCCCGCGGCCGGCCCTCGAGCGTTGGCTCATGTTCGATCCTAAAGCATGTTTTTCTTGTCACCAGCTCATTGCCAAGAGAAGACAAGCCCGTTTGTGGCAAGCGAAGCCCCTGAATCCATGTTTGGTGCACCGATGTTGGGACGGTGAGGAGCGCGGATCATCACGGCATCTAACCACACCGGATGGACATGAGACTGAAATTACACATTAAACTAGATACAACCAAAGATAATGGACCTTCCCATTCCAGCGGTGACTGGTCGTTGTTTCACGGGTCAACCACAATCGACCAACAGCTCGATTCATGCCCCCCCAAACACGGAACAGCGAGCTTAATGCAGCAGGCTAAGGACAACGCCCAAGAGACCCGAGACGCCAGAGGTGAGGCCGGTGATGATGCTAACGCAGGCAGTGATCTTGGCGACGACCACATGCAGCTCGACATTGACGTGGAGGTCGGCGACGATGGACAGGGCGAACTTGACGATGGGGTGGGCGATGGCCACGACAAGGCCCAGGCAGGCCCGCAGCTCGGCGCCGATGACGAGGAGAATATCTAAAACGATCAGCATTGGATGAGATGAAAGGATAACTAAGCGACTCACCGGCCTTGAGGACAACGAGGGCCTTGAAGCAGACATCAACGTCAATGAGCACTGCCTGAATGTCGGCAACCAGGTTCAGGACAATATCAAGATCGGCCGAGACGATGACGGTGGGATCGATGGAGAGGCCCTGGAGGTGGGGAACGAGGTCCAGAAGGACCTTGAGGTGGACATGGAGGTCGGCAATGACCTTGACGAGGGCCTTGACGTCGATGTCGACGTCGACGTTGATGATATCGGCTGAAGCGTGTTAGAACGTTGAGTCCAGGAGACAGAAGGCAGCTACTCACCGATAAGCTTCAGGTCAGCCTTGACCTGCGCCTGAACCGAGACGACCGTCTCGACAACAGCCTTCACCACAACCGAGATCTCGGTGCCGTCGACCGGCTGGTGAGGTACAGGAAGGGTGGTCGCCGTGCTGGTGGCGGTCTTGGATAGGGTGGGGACGGTCTTGGTGAGGGACACGGCAGGGAGTGTCGCAGTCGGCTTGCCACCACAACCGCAGCCTGAGCCAACAGTGATGGTTGTGGTGTGGGCATCGAGGACCGGAGCGGCCATGGCGGAGCCAACCGTGAAGGCGGCGAGGGCGGCGCTGAAGAACTTCATTGTGAATGTAAAGGAGTGTGGTTTTATTTAAAGAGTGACTGGGTGAGTAGGGGAAAGGAATGTAAACGCTGAAGCTGATCGAGGTGAGGAGACAGAGGAGAGAAGTGATGTTTGAAGGGGCATCACAGCTTCTAAATACTCCTCCTGAGAGCGCCGGAGTAGCCCTCGCCGTCCTCATCCTATCCCTTTGGATGGCGATTTGCGCTCACATCGCCCATCTTGGACGACCCCCACAACCCATGACTCCGGCCGCCTCGACGTGCATGCCGCGGTCATGTCCATGCAGGCCGAGATTTCCTGCGATGTTTCTCTGCCCCAGCATGGTGTTGATTGCAGACCCCAATAGCTGGGGCCAATCACCCCAAATGTGAGTGATCGTCTGCCCTATGACTTGATCTGGGAATTTAGACAACCCCTTACGTGCACAGAGTCCGTAGCTGGACGCGTTTGACGGCTGCGTAGGAGGCATTCCTGCAAGTGAGGTGTGAGCAGCCGTTTGTTTGCAGGCTCAGCTTTCAGGCTTCCAACCATCTACACAGTAAGCGAGCGTCCTTGAGCCCTTGGCGTGCTCGGCAGCCTGCGTTGATCACTGCTTGGCCGCCGCTATACTCCGGTGTTGTGGAGTCTTGTTGAAGCCATGACGGTGATCTCCGTGTCTCTCTTCCCAGCTGATCGCCCCCAACTCTGCGTTCAGCTCGTACCACCCGCCCTGTCCACCGTCAACCGTTCTCCTGGCGTCATGTCTCGCAGGCGGCGCGCCGAATCAGCCGTGTTTGCTGCCCACCCTATCACGATCTTCGCACAGACGCAGCCACAGGCGCAACGGTCAGGGGCGCACCGCAGGAACGGACGGTGGCAGAGGTCCCTTGCAGGGCCGGTTGGGCTGCCGTGTTGCACAGGAAGCAAACAGCTTGACTGCGTGAGTTAGATATCGCCAAGAAATTACCTCGCGATCTGCTATACTCGTCCAAAATGGGCCATTGCCCAGCCCACGGTGTGTTGATCAACACGCCAAGAGATGTCTCACTCTCACTCCAAGTCTCAACTCCAAATCCAGGGATATGGACGGTTCCCATCCCCTTGGGATCCGTTTGGCATCGCGGACGAGTATCCAGCGCTCTGGCCGCTTCATTTGAACACGATGTGCTGACCCGCCTTCCTGGTTGAGAAAGATGAGGAGTTCGTGGCTGGCCTTCTGGTCGTCCGTCGTCTGATCCGGCTAGCTTCTCCAGACGGAAAGCCAAAAACATGAGACGGTCAACCGGAGTGTCGATCCCTCGAGCCCGGCAGTTGTTGGGGACCGAAGCGTTTGTCGCCCCTTTTCAATGCCTATCACATTCGGCTCATCCCGTCTCACACCCGTGCTGCGGCATCTTTCAGATACGCAAGATCTATCACAAACCCGAGAGGCAGTTTGCATCAACATTATTCGTAAATTACTATTACTCCCCTCCTACGGAGTACATCCCCTTAATCCCCAGCTTCCTCTACTTCCTCAAACTCGGCATCGTCCTCTTTCCCAGCGCAGGCATATACTTGATCTTGAAGCTGACCGTCTCGGTGCCATCATACTCAGTAGCCAACTTTGCGTCCCCGAAAATCCGCAGCGCCTTGACGGCGAACTTGTACGTCCCAGGCGGCGCATACGTGCCGTCATCGAGCTTGCCGTCCCAGTTATACTGGAGAGTGCCACGCGGGTTCCACTCCAGCGGGAAGCCGTTCGGCTGACCGATGGTCTTGGTGCCAAAGACGGTGCTGGCGTTGCGAGCGACGGTGGTGCAGTTGCTGACGGGGACGACATCGACGCGGACGAGGCGGGAGCCCATCGACAGCTCGGTAACCAGCTTGGGGAGCTCGGTGCTGTTGGCGTAGATGGGGTCCTTGGAGAAGCCCGGAGGCGGGAGGGTGAAGGTCGTCTTGGCCTCCACGGGGGCATTGTCTTCGTCCGTGGAGCGGCTGAGCAGGGTGTTGGCGGCGTCGAGGACGACAGCCGAGTGCATGCTGCCGACGACGCCGAGGTAGGGCAGCGAAAGGGCGGTGCCGTCGGTGCCGTTGATGGCGATGTAGCCGGAGTAGACAGGGAGGCGCTTGGCGTCGACGCCCGCAGGCGCAGTAGCAGTCACCTGGATGATCTTGCGTCCGCCAGCCGGGATGGTGAAGTCGTTGGGGGTGAAGGCGAGAGAGGCGAACTCGTCCGTCAGCTCGTTGGGGAAGATGGCAGGCGTGATAGAGGTGGCATCATCAAAAGTATAGGCGGTGGCGGCACCAATGTTGCTGAGCTTGTAGGTGATGGCCGTCTTGCCCGTGTTGGAAATGCTAAAGTTCTGCACGGGGTTGAAGTTGTCGGTGTCGTTGAACGACAGGCTCGACACGGTGAGGAGAGAGGTCGCGTGCGCCGCATCCCAGGCCTGGATCAGGCCACCGCCCTGCTGAACAACAGGGGCGAGAATAGGCAGGGACTTGCCGCCGGTGCGGAAGACGTTGGGATGGGCGGTCGAGGAGAGGACGTTCTCGAGGACCTTGGGGTCCTTGGTGCCGCGGACGTTCATGAGCAAGGCGTAGATAGCAGCCGCATGAGGGCAAGACATCGAGGTTCCGGACAACACGGCGTAGGAGCCCAGAGCGCGGGGGTAGGTCGACAGGATCATTCCACCGGGGGCGGCGAACTGAGGCTTGACCTCGACCTCCCAGGTCGGGCCCCAGCTAGTGAAGTCGCTGAGGAACCCAGAGCTGGCGGTGTTGTTGAAGTAGGTGAGGAACTTGGGAGCGGTCTCGGGGTCGGCCATGTTGACAACCACCTTTGAGCCGGCCTCGAGGGCCTTGATCCAGGTGGCGCCCTGCTCGGCGGTGACCATGGCGACGGCCTTCACGCCAGCGACCTCAGACGCAGAAACGGTGGCCGTGCCGGCGGCGTTGTTGTAGAACATGACATACTTGGCTCCCTTGGCCACGGCGTTGGTCACCTTCTGGGTAAAGGCGCAACTGCCGCGGCGCACCAGCACGATGTAGCCGGAGAGGTCAGGGGTCGAGTCGGGATAGGGCTCGCAGCCGTTGGCGGGGTCAGCCGTATTGAAGTTGACAGACCACAGTGGGAGGCTGACGTCCTTCCAGTCGCTAGGCTCGCCAGTAGTAAAGCCAAAGGATTCGGTGTTGCCGTCGATCGTGTACGTGGCGTTGCTGAGCAGAGCAGGGGTGATGGCGTTGTCGACGGATGCAATAGCCGTGACCCTCCTACCGTTAGCGGCAGTAGAGGCATAGAAGATGCCGGTAGCACCATCGTTACCGGCCGAAACCACGCAGGGGACGCCGTTCTCGACGATGCGGGACACAACGGCAGCCCAGGGGTCCTCAGCCCAACCCGACGGACCACCGATGGAGGCAGTGATCAGGTCGCTGCCGTCCTCGTAGGCCATGTTGTAGGCGGCGATCAGGATATCGTTGCCGACGTCACCGGTGCAGCCAAAGACGCGGTACGAGCCCAGGGTGACATCCGAGGCGGCGCCAAGAATGCCGTACGGGTTGGTCGCCTGGGCGGCAACGATACCAGCGACGTGGGTGCCGTGACCTTGGCAATCCATTGGGTCATCGTCGGGCTTGGGCGTGTTCGCGCCGTTGAAGTCGTCGCCGACGAGATCACTGCCGTACGAAACCAGACATCCGGAGCCAAAGCAGCCGCCAAGCGCCGGATGGAGGTAATCGGTCTGGTTTGTCAGTAACGGCTAAGGCTGTTGGGCTGCTGGGCACTTACACCAGTGTCGATAACAGCAACCTTGATGCCCTTACCGGTGATACCAGCGTCTCTGAACTTGTTCACCTGAGTCATCAGGTGGGTAGAGAAGGTGTCATCGCCCTCCTCGCGCTTGGAGAGGGCGCCCTGGACGCCATCACCAGTAGAGTGGACGACGTGCTTCGGGAGAGGGTAGCGGCGGACGGGGAAGATGCTCTTGACTTCGGGCATGCTGGCGACCTTGGCGGCAATCTTGTCGGCATTCTTGGTGTCCTGGAATTGGATGGAAGCACCCTTGAAGAGCTTAAAGCGCAGGTCCTTGCGGAGCGCGGCCTTGTCCCCAAGGTTGTTGACGAAAGCGTCGGAGTCCTGGGCATGTTAGGAACGAGCCTCTGGAATGGAATGTCAGGGCCACACTCACCTGATCGTCCTCGTACTCGACGATGAAGGCACCGGGCACGGTGACAGGGCTATTCGGGGTAACGGCCCGCGCGACGGCGGTGACCGCCAGGAGGGCGGCGGCCAAGTTGAGTTGCACCATGATGCAGGGTTAAAGAGAGGCAGTAAAGAGAGAGTGAGTGACTGAGACCAGCAAGGCTGGCGGGCAAAAGAGGGACTAGAACCAGCAGGGCTGGCGAGCAAAAGAGCGACTGAAACCAGCTATGGCTGGAGCAAAAGAGTGGCACTCGACACCAACGGATCGATACCCGGAACGCGTTGTTGAAGGGGCGCCATGTTGGTAGTTATATGGCCCTGAGAAATGTGCATGTCGCGAACCACGCTCAGGGGTTGACTTGCGTCCTCAGTTCCGCCCTGTCGAGGCAAGCTTGCGGCCGAAGTTACCGATCGTCTTATCAGGCAAGAGGGCAGGAGACTGGCCATTGCGGTCTGGCTCGAGAAGGCAGGTCGGCCATGTCGCAGTCGTGGAATGCGACGTTGAGGGGAATGACATGCCCATACAAGCGCGGTTAATTTGTGCACCGGCGGCCCACGGGACTTGTCTTGGAGCAGAAGGTGCATCAAGGCGGAGAAACAGCATGGTACTGTGCATCCCACAGACGACGAAGGCCAACCGGGTTTGTTTGTGAGCGCTATGTTGTCGGGAGATGCCCTGCTGCGATGATCCACGTCGGCTGCTTGGCTCTGAGCCAAAGATCCAGCCTCTGAACGCCATACGACGAAGCTTGAAGTCGATGTTGCAGTCGAATCGATCGAGGCCGCCATCGCTTCACCCTCTGCCTCAACCCCAAGTCGTTTCATCCCCCACAACCCATGATCCCTGACGATAGCGGTTGAGATGCCGATTCAGGCAAGTGGGAATCGCGCCCTTTGGGAGCAAGCGGAGCCCCTGTCGGCCACCTGCCGCGGATGCCGGTCCATCGCCAAGTGAGCTTGGTGGACAACGGCGGCCATGGTGGAAGCGGGGGTATCGGGCGATCTATCATCTCGCGTCTTTGGCGTGGACTGTGATTCGCGTGCCTTGCATGGAGTGTGGTGGCTGTTGGAGCTGTTCCTGCAGGGGCACTGCGACCTTCCCGGCTGGGCGTCCCCCACCATCCCGGGCGCCGGATGGCGGAATCTGCCGAGTCAAGTGTTGATGGTTTCGTCGAGGTGCTGAGAAGGATGAAATAGCGCTGCTCCCGGCGAGGCTGCCGTTGCCCAACATCGCTGGACGAGCAGCATCGGACAATTCCAGATGGCCTGGGGACAGTGGAAAGGAGAGTTGCCGGTTCAGTTACTCCGGGGCGTGGGAATCGTCGGACAGATTCTGACCATGCTGCTGGTTTCCATCGCACAGAAGTGGTGCCATGTCAACCCGCTCATAGTGTTGCTCCGTTTGGGCTGCTGGATTGAGACTCGACAGGCGAAATTGCGGACGAGGGAGCATCGCGCGCGTTGAACGTTGGATCTGGCTGCAGTGTTGGGGGGTTGGAGATGGGACGATCACAACCCTCAGGGTTCGGATGGGAGTCAGAGATCACGGGTCTGTTCCGCCAGTGTGCCAAGAAGTGGCGACAACTATGGAGCTACCCCGGAAACTCGGCTGCTTTGGACCAATTAACAAGCACTCGATTGTCAGGGCCTCGATTGGCTTTGCTCTCGGCTTTGCGCCGCAACTCCAAGATCCAGCTCCCGAAACCTCCGACTACCTCAGCTGTCGTGCTCCAAAGGTGCGCCTTGGTGGTGGCGGATTTGGCGATTGTCAAACTAAAACTGACACAAACTCCGACAGTTTAACCCCTCCCCCTCAGCCATGATCTGCCGAGCCTGTCTGCGCTCCAGCACCGCCCTCGCGGCTGACGCCCTGCCCACCCAAAGACTGCTGCTTCAAGCGGCCCAAAGGCGATCACTTTCGGCGGCTGCATCTGCCAAGTTCCAAACAGCCCGCATCACCTCCGTACTCCGCCAGCCACCCCAAGTCTGCTCGCCAACCGCTCCCCGAGCCTTCTCGACATCAACGCGCACAGCATCTGCCAACGCGCAACCGCAAGAGTCGAGTTCTACTTCTGCCGCGCCAGAGAAGCCAACATACCTTTCCGAAGGCGAATCGCAGGTCTGGGACATACTGAAGGCCGAGTTTGCCCCGACGCAACTGCTCGTCCAGGACATCTCTGGCGGCTGCGGGTCCATGTACGGCATCGAGATCAGCTCCGAGAAGTTCCGCGGCCTGAACATGCTCAAGCAGCAGCGGCTAGTCAACTCTGCGCTTGGGGATCTCATGAAGGAGTGGCACGGCGTTCAGCTGAAGACGAGGGTGCCGTAAAGAGTAGGATTGGGTGGCTATACATACCCTTTGTTTGGCAAGCGGTTGGGACCGGAGTTTGGCGTTCACAATGGATACAGTCTCGAGAGTATGGTACTGGACTAGCAAATAGCTGGCCGGTGATGGTTTTCAGAATGAAGGATCTCGCCACTCCCCGAACCGCGCATCAAAAGAACGAATCTCAGCTCCAGATACCCCACCTCGGCTTCGTTTTTCCGCTCGGGATGTTGGACGGGCGCACCATGGTACATGTACAGCCATCGTTTGTATGACCAGGTCACGCGACAAACCCATCCCCACGAAAAGCCATTGCATATGCAGAACCAGCCCGTCTCAGCTCTGAGTCAGAAGACGGCGGGCTACGTGTTGGTGGCAGTAGCCTCCAAGCTCTTTTCGATGTGGATGCTGTGTGTCTCACGGTTCGGCTCTTTCTGACTCTCCCGGCCGAAAGTTTGCAAGGTGTATGACTGCTGCTGCCATCCGGCCACGCGAAACCACGCAACCGGCTCCAGACAGGAGGAGGTGGTGTTTTCCAGAGTGCCAAACCATATTACTTTTCTTGGCTGCGATACGGATAGCCTCCCGCTCAAACAATCGTGCACTCGTTACAACCAAAAAGCCCGGCTCACCCAGGCAGATGGCTCTGTCGCCGAGATAGTCTCCAACTTCAGTTATTAGAGACAAAGCGTTGTCTAGAACACTTCCTGGTCAACAATGCCTCGATACTGTGTTACCTGCTGTTGGATGTAATGTGGCTTTAATGCATACTGGCTCACGCAGGGCACGGAAAATTGATTGGGCTAAAATTGGTGATATTCTCTGTGTTCGTTGCTTGTCGACTTCCTTGGTTGAAGGCTTGCGTGTGTCTTCAGGGTGATCTTCTCCGCACCTAATTTAGGTGCGCAGGGTAGCTTGCACCTGACGCAGGCGGCCTGAGGCATCTGGCTTACTCATCATTTCCAACACCTGCTCTCCAAATTCACATAACGGGGGAACTTTGCGTATCCAAGCCACGACAAGATGGGGCGGGTGTGGCGGGAGAACGGCGCTGATTCGCCATCTCCCCAATAAACCCATCCCAGTGAGACCACTGGGCATCCCGGAATGCAGGACGCCACTCCCCAATTGGGCAATGTCTCATGTGTGGACGTTTTTGATGATGCTGGTGAGGGTGCAAGTTGCCGGTGCGAACAAACCCCTGAGATGGTGTCTTAGATGACCGACCCCGCAGCGCCACCATCTTGAACTTCTACCTTCAAACCTCTTCACCCCCAAGCTCTAACTTCTCATCAACATTATCAGCATTGAACATCTCGACTCTGTCCTTCAAACCTGGATACGAACCGTTCAATACCAACTCCCATTCTGACCGCCAGTCTTCATCAACCATCATGGTACCACCCACCAGCAGCCACCTCCCAACAGGCTGGTCCCACACCCCAACAACGCCCGTCCTCCTCTGGCTCGCCATCTCCCTGCCCCTAGTCGCCTGGGACACGGGCTACATGTTGATGCGCCCACACACCATGCCAGGCGGCTCCCTGCACTGGCCGCTGTGGGTGCCGTACGCGCTGTACGGGGAGGTCGACCACCTCTACGGGCTCAAGCACTGGGAGCTCCAAACTGGGTTTGCGGGCGCCCAGAGCTTGATGAACGTGATCGAGTCGCTGATGTACCTGGGCTATGTGTGGATGTGGTATCGGTATGGGAGGGAGGTGGTGCCCGGCGCGAGGAGGGCGGTTGCGGGGCGGGAGGGTGCGATCACTGTTCTGCTTGGGTTCAGCGCGGCTGTGATGACGGTTAGCAAGACGGTGCTGTACTGTGAGTTGTTTCTAGTCCTTGGCTGGGATGGAGTGGCTGACCTTTGCAGGGCTGAACGAGTATTGTACCGGGTTCGACAACATTGGCCAGAACACGGCCTGGAGGTTGTTCTGGCTGTGGATCATTCCCAAGTAAGTTTCTTCTCTTGGTTCATAATCAGATGCTAACGTTGCCCAGCGGTGCATGGATTGTCGTTCCCGCCATCTTCATGATCTATGACATGGGGGCCGATATTGTCGCCGGCCTATCTCAGGCATCATCAAGCCCTTCTCGCAAGGATGAGTAGTGGTTTAGGGAACAACGTGCGACGGAGCTTAAGCTGCGGGTTGTTCATATCGGTGGAGAGGAGAAAGTCCTTCATGATTTTACTTACTAGAGAGATGCAAGTCAGTAAAGATACACAACTTCATGTAACAAAGAAAATTACTCAAACTATTAGGACTTCCTTGGTCAATATGTCCTCCAAGTTGTGTTTTACTTGATATAGGATTTGGGAAGCGTAGACATTTGAATCAGTTTAACCCACTGGTTTTCTAAGTTCTAATAAGCTCTGGGTATTTTTTTACTCAATGTTTCAGCCAGTTGTGATAGTTGGACTTGGATTCTCAGTCGCAAGGTGACAGTCGTCCGGGAGAGAGGCCAGGGCAGCACCGAAGCATGGATTTGAGAAATACAGTTAGTTAGCAACGAATTTTTGGTAAACCAAAGATGGAATTATAGAAGAGCACGATCAGCCAAGCTAAATACGATCCCCTCCATTTTTCTCCTCTTTGTTAACTTCTCAAGCAGTTGGGGGCCAGAAGAAAGGGGGGACTCTCTGGAGTACCGACAGGGTTAGGGTTGATAAAGTGGCAGTCGCGTCAAACGGCGGCAACGCGTCAAGCTCCCCTCTGTTTCCTCTTCAACCCCCGGCAACGAAAACAATGTAGTGCGCAATGGCAGCCTTTACCCCCTACACGTACATTCAATGCCCCTGCTCGGAGCCGTCGCCACTCGTGCGGCCGTCAAACCCCAACTCGCCCACGAGTGCCGAGCTCGACGAGGACGACCGCACCTTCGACCCAAGAGCCCCACGCTCCAACTTCAGCCTCTACCCGCTCAGCTACCTCCTGTACTGCGAAGACTGCCACCAGATTCGCTGCCCGCGCTGCGTTTCCGAGGAAATCGTTACATACTACTGCCCAAGCTGTCTGTTCGAGGTGCCCAGCGGTAATCTCAAGAGCGAGGGAAACAGGTTAGTTCAGCTGCCTTTGCTCCAGGTCGTTTCTCCTGCTGACGGTTTGCTTGTTTCCCAGATGTACCCGTAGCTGCTATCAGTGCCCGATATGCATCGGCCCCTTGACCGTGACGACCCTTGAGACGAAGCCCGATCCAAGCCTGCTCGCCGCTCCGGACGCCGCACCGCACTCGGGACCATACGCCCTAACCTGCTCCTACTGCCACTGGACCTCTACCGAGATAGGCATCAAGTTGGACAAGCCAAACAGCATCCACGCCCAGCTCGCAAAGGTACGAAATGGGGGAATACCGAGGCTGACGGCGAAGGAGCGCAAGGAGCGGCGCAAGGACCCAGCATACCGGACACAACCCAAGGCACAAGATGGAGCAGACCTGGACCTGGAGACACAGTTTGCAAACCTCAAGACCTTCTACCAGGGTCAGCTGGCGGACCCCAACGCGGCCGACAACGGGCTCGCGGCGCTGGGCGATCTCGGCTTCTCCTCGCCCACGTCGCTCTCCCGCATCATGAGCATCTACACCGGCGGCAGCTTGCAGGACAAGGCCAAGTCGCGCGTGGGCGCTATGCGGGAAGCGCTCGAGAAGGACGAAGGCCTGCAGCTGGCCAGACTAGACGAATCCGCCGCCATTGAACATCTCCAAGCTGAAGGCTACGACGGCACCACCTCCGCCTCCCTCCTCGCTGAACAAGCGCCCAACCTCGGCGAAGAACACCTCCACGGCCGCGGCCGCTTCAACTCAGACCTCCGTCCCATCCCTTGCCTGCTCCGCACGAAACGCTCCAAGCGCTGCCCCTTCTGCCGCCACATCATCAGCAAGCCCGAGGCCAAGGTCGCCACCACGCGCTTCCGCATTCGCCTGGTCGCAGGGAGCTACATCCCCAGCATCGCGATCAAGCCGCTGGCCCTGTCCAACAGCAGCAGTTCCAACTCCGGCGCCGCAATCCCCGGCGCTCTCCTCGACCCGCTTAGGCCGGCATACTTCCTCCTTACCTTCAAGAACCCCATCTTTGAGACGATCAAGGTCACGCTGGGAGCGCCCGCCACTACACCAGGCCGGTTCGCCAGCCGAGTCACGGTCCTCTGTCCGGATTTTGAGGTCGACGCCAACACGGACGTGTGGGATGAGGCCCTGAAGGAGAGCAGCGAGCGGGACAGGAGGCGGCGCAGGGGCGACGAGGGCGGCAGCAGCCAGAATAACAACAGCCAGAACCAGCTGGAGGTGGGCAAGATCTGGGAACGGGGGCGGAACTGGGTGAGCATTGTGGTCGAGGTGGTGCCTGCCTTGTTGAGGCTTGAGAAAGGGGACGCGCCGCTCAAGGAGGACGAGGATGTGTTGGAGATACCGATGTTTGTGCGCGTTGAGTGGGAGGGGGATGCTGGTGGGGATGAGGTTGGGGCGGTGGTAGCTAGGGATAAGGAGGCGAGAGAGAAGCGGGAGTTGGCGTACTGGTGTGTTCTCGGGCTGGGGAGGATAAAGCAATTTTAGTCGGCTGTGGATTGTGTTATGCATTGGCCAGAGCGATCTGATACCCAAAATTCATGCGAGAAAGCACTGCTTGGTTTTACGTTTTTATCTGACATCTACAACCCAATTCTGTGCATCTCATGCCCCAAATTGGTCCTCGAAGTTTGTCAGGCAAAACCGGTACCTGATGTCGTTCTTATGCAGCCGGGTCATGACGTCCGCCAGGTTCTTGTCGCTGATCGGCACCTCCTCGATCCACGTCTTGATGCCCTTGTCCGCCGCGAGCTGCAGCATCTCGAGGGTCTCCTTCCTGCTGCCAAGGTGGGAGCTGCCGAAGAAGCAGCCGTTGCTGAGGAAGGTCTGGTTGCGGATCTTGATGCCGTCGTCCTCGGGCAGGCCGACGCTGACCCACTTGGCGTGCACGTCGAGCAAGCTGAGGTAGGCGTTCAAGTCGAAGCCGTCGAAGCTGTTGGCCGTGTTGACAATGAGGTCGAAGGTCATGATGTGCGGCTCATTCCAGTTCTTGTCCGAGGTTGCAAGGAACCCGTCGGCACCCATCTTGCGCGCGTCCTCCTCCTTAGCATGGGTACGGCTGATCACCCAGACCTCAGCGCCCAACGCCTTTGCAAACAACACGCCCATGTGGCCGATGCCGCCCAGGCCGACAATGCCAACCTTCTTTCCGGGGCCGCAGCCGTTGCGGACGAGCGGCGAGTAGGCGGTGAGACCGGCGCAGAGCATGGGGGCGGCAACAGTGCTGGTAAGGCCGTCGGGGATGGGGAAGACCCTGGACGCAGTCAGCAGCTTGCTCAGGAGAAGGGGCTAACTGCAATGACCAACCAGTGCTCATGTGTCCGCACATGTGACGAGTAACCACCCTGCGACACGATGCCGGTCTCAGGCCAGACCGCGCCGTAGGTGTCGAGCTGCTTCCGGCAGTACGTCTCGTTCTCGTTCTTGCACTGGCGGCAGTCCAGGCAGGAGTAGCTCTGCGCGCCAACGCCCACACGCTGGCCCTCCTTGATCAGCGTCACCTTGGAGCCAACCCGGATGGCTTTTCCAACGATCTCTGTTCTTCGTCAGTCACCTCACCCAGCCGAGCAATCGAAAGGCTATCCTACCGTGTCCAACAGCCAAGGGAAACTTCTGGTCGCCCCAGCCGCCGTTGATCGTGTGGACATCGCTGCCGCAGACACCGCAGCACTCGATCTTGATGTCGACGTCGTAGTCGCCAAACGGCTTCGGCTGGAACTCGTTCTTGTGGAACTCGAGCCAGGTGTCCGGTCCATTGACCTGGAACCCGGTGAATTTCTCGGGGTACGGCATTGTGAGACTGGTAAAGGCAATGGGGTATCAAACAAGGTTACGGGAGAGATGGGAGCGTGGAACTTCAGGCGCGCAGGACGGACGTCTCTGTCTTTTAAAGACCCCCAAGACAGCCGCTGCGAGGGGCACCTGTCCCACACAGGAACTGGGGTGTTGGAACATCGTGAGATTATCCATTGATCCTGCAATTGGGTAACTGTCACCAGAACCGCGTCCAACCAAGGCGATGACGCTCCTCTCCTCCGCTAACCCCGCAACACCCCGCCAAGGTGTGTGGTGTTGCGGGGGAGCATGTGGAAACAGACATGCCGATTTTCCCGCGAATCAGAGTGCTTGCCATGCAGTGATCATGCTGTTGGTGAGGAGAGGTGCTTCGAGCGAACGATTGTTGGTGGAAAAAGGTCAACGCAGAGTGTCAAACATTGAACGGCCTCCAGGTGCTTATTTTCTTCTGCCAAAAAGAATTCAAAAAGGGGCATCTTGAATGTTATCGATCCTCAGGGAGATGCATGCTTCCTGGCAGTGATGCTCGTTCCAGGTGGGTTCCTGTTGGAGAACAGTTGGAGAAAAAGAAAGTTGGTCAGCAGGCTCGGCCCATCTCGGCCGAATTGCGAGCTTCTAGTTGTCTTGGTGGATGTGAGGCTGCCCTGAACCTGCAGAGGGTGGCCGCTGGGGAAAGCAACCCCCGTTCCCCCCCAAGATCTGCCCATCACAAGATCTGTCCATCCTGTTGCGCTCTGGCAGCAGCCTGTCTCTCCCAACCCCTGCCAGCAACTCGCCAACTCCGAAGTAAAAGCACCAGCAAGACACAGGTGACCCTGAACACTGGCTGCCCGTGGGGATAGGTCGACAGCGCTGGCACCACCGTGGCCGTGTCCCTCCACCTGATCAAGCAGTCTTCCTGGCCTTGGTCTTGCCGCTAAACCCGATGCCCGTGAGGAAGGCAATTCTCAAAGAGGCGCCGAGGTAGACGAACCCAATATTCCCCCAGTCGATGGCATTCCACTCGGACACGCTCCAGTAAACCTGAGGGCCCAGCACGCGGACGGTCCAGAGATGGCCAAAGTCTGCGACCAGGAAGCAGAACAAGACCGCCTTCCAGACTCGAAGGTCGGACGTTGACCGCAGGACAAGGGCCTCAATGAGGGCGAAGGCCATGTAGAGATTGGCAAGCTGCGACATGCCGATGGAAGTGCCCAGTGGGATGGGCGACGGCGCAGACGCCGCATGGGTCAGGTCGAGGTACGTTCTCTGGTCGAAGAAAGCATAGTAGGCACCGATGGCGGTCGCGATCGGCTCGATGAGCAGAAAGAACAGGCGATAGGGCAGATGGAGCGTGAAGCCGGCCGCCGAGGCAGCAGAGGCTTTCGGTTGCTTGGAGGCTGTCATTGTTGAGTTCAATTCGCGAGTTGGAGGGGACGAATGAACTGTTCCTGCGAGACGCGTCCGCGATTGGCAGCTCCAAGTGGCATGAGATTGGAGAAACTGGAGAGTGGGTCTAACCCACCAAGGTCGTTTCTGATTCGCCTACCGCCGGCCCAAGCTTAGCCCCACCAAACCAGGGCTGCAAACCCTACCCGCCAATTCCACCTAGCTTTTGACTTTTCCTGTCAACCGCTGAACCGCAACTCGAAGATCTCAGCAACCCGGTCAACGACGACAACCGCCAACATGTCCTCCCCGTCCCTCAATAAGATCGCGGCCAACAGCCCGAGCCGCCAGAACCCCTCTGAGCTCGAGCAGGGCATCGCCGGCGCTCTCTACGATCTCGAGAGCAACACCGCCGACCTCAAGGTCGCCCTCCGCCCTCTCCAGTTCGTCTCGGCCCGCGAGGTGAGAATTTGCTCCTGAAGCACAACCGCACGACATCCACGACCGCACCCAAAAACCTGTTCCGCCGACACTCCGAGCACGATTTTGTCGCTGCACGTCGGGCGTCGCACGCTGGGAATTGATTACACTTGGAGGACGAGCAGGCAGCGGCTCCCTCGGGCGTGCTGCCCGCTTGGCAGCCATAACATCAAAAAGACCACACAGTGCGGAATAGGATGGGAGCGGTCCATGGATTGCAGTGTCATCCTGGAGCTCGCATGCTGACTTGGATCTGTTACAGATCGAGGTTGGCCACGGCAAGAAGGCTATTGTCATCTTTGTCCCCGTCCCTTCCCTGCAGGGCTTCCACCGGGTTCAGCAGCGGTAGGTTTCTCCCTCTCACTGTTCGGAGCTTTTCTTAATTTTTTAGCCTCACCCGTGAGCTGGAGAAGAAGTTCTCGGATCGCCATGTCCTGATCCTGGCTTCCCGCCGCATTCTCCCCCGCCCCAAGCGCTCCAGCCGCTCGCGCAACACCCTCAAGCAGAAGCGCCCCCGCTCGCGCACTCTCACCGCTGTGCACGATGCCATCCTGACCGACCTCGTCTACCCCGTCGAGATCGTTGGCAAGCGCCTCCGCACCAAGGAGGATGGCTCCAAGACCCTCAAGGTCATCCTTGACGAGAAGGAGCGTGGCGGTGTCGACTACCGCCTCGACACCTACTCCGAGGTCTACCGCCGCCTCACCGGCCGCGGTGTCATCTTCGAGTTCCCCCAGACCAGCGCCGAGTACTAAGCGCAAGACGCGAGGCATGGGCTTGTTTGTGGTTGGCGTCCGGTCAGATTTGGGGTTGGAATCGGGTTCGGGTCTGATGCACGCATCATGGGCATCCAAATGGGACGGCGTTCAGTAGCTTGTGGAAAATTCAAGCTTGATCTTCCACCTTGGCCCGCAATACAAACACTTCTCTGCCGTCTGTTCTGACTCTTCAAGGTTTATTCTATCCAACTTCTAGGGTGTGCTTATGCTACAGGTGAACCTCGTGCGCTGCCAGGGCTGGGTGCTTCTCGCGCGCCCACTCCAGCACCCGCGTCCAGACCTCGGCACCGTCGTGCTCCCTCTCCATGGATCTCTTAAACTCGGTCAGGGCTGCTTGGTCATCGGGACCGACGCCAAACCACCGCGAGGCGTCGTGGATCCGCAACTTGGCGCACTGGGCGTCCTTTTCGGGATGCCCTTGAAACGTCAGGATGGTGCCGTTGTGGCTCAGAAAGCTCTGGTTTCCGGCAAGCAATGGTGAGAACCCGCGGGGTGCTATCCCAACCTCGCGGCGGTGGTGCTGTTGCAGGAGGAGCACTCCGTTACCGTGCTGTCTACCAAAGAAACGGCGGCCGGCTGCGGTCAGTTTCGCCTCGGTGACTCCCATCTACGAACGGTAAGCAAGCTTTTTCTCGAAATCTGCGCCCATCGTACCTCGGGAAGCTCCATGTCGACTAGCTCAGCACCAAACAGCAGCGAGATGGTCTGGTGGCCCCAGCATATCCCGACGATCTTTTTCCCCGGGTGATTCTTGACCACGTCCAGGATAAACTTCTGAACCCGGAGGATCCACAGGTGTTTTGCGCGCGCGTCAGCGTTCCCTCCGCCGATGACTATCAAGTCGAATGCCGCCGGGTCTGGCAAGTCGTCTACCTTCTCGGCAGGGCGGTAGAAGGAGAGGACGGCATCGGGGGAGACGGCGCCGATGGAGCGGATGTATGAGTCCCGGATGTCGTTGATGAAGGGCGACCGGCACGAGTTGAGCAGGACGGCGATCCGCAGCGGCCGGTCGGAGGGCGGGTTCATGTTGAATGAACCGGGCGTCGCGTGCTTGCGCAGTTGAAAGGCGCCAGCCGCTGGACACCGTTTTATAAAGGTTCCAGGTTGCCAGGGGCAGCCTTCTAGGGCAGGGTTCCGGGGTGTCAGCTGACTGCGCGCCAGGGGCCGGGAGCTGGGTGTGGAGTGCGAAGTGCACAAAGGCTGGGCGAATGACATCATCCGGAATCAACACCAAAGGATTGCCCGCGGCAACGAAAGACAAGCAACGGAGCCCTGGCGGTGGCTATACTCCATTTTGCATTGTTGAGGTTGATAGGGGCTTGTAGCGGCTGGGTAGGCGTGTTTGGGGGTTGGAATGGCTGCGTTGAAGTATGTGGAGATGGCGGAGGTCGTCTTTGGGTTGGTGATGCTGTCTGTGCCTTGAACATTGCCCCGATGTTTCAAGTCCCGATAGCTGCTTGAGGCCACGGCCGGTAAGCATGAGGTTAGCCTCCATTCATACAGTAGACTTTGTCAGGCGTGGTGCTACCGAGCCGCTGCTTCAAGTGGTTGAAGCAAGGAGGCAAAACTGAAAGAAGCCTCAACCAACTTGAAGAAACTCGAGGTGGAATTAGATGTACACGGGTCCCCAGTTTTTTAGAAAGATTTGTTCTCTGTAGTAATAGATATATGGCGTTCCTCGGGCTAACTTAACCTCTGACGATGATGCCGAAACATTTCTCATGAGACTCAACTTTGTTCAGTCCCTTAGTTCAACAGACAACTCTCCAAGGTTCACTTACTCATCAATACAAGATTGCGTTTTAGCTGACAACAAGCCTCCCCTTAAAGATATCTCGTAATTACCCTTAAATATTTTCTTGACATTGTGAAGGCACAGGTCATTGTTGCTCAACCAGCAGGTATGCAATGCAGGCTTAATGACACAGCACTATGGGTGACCTCTCAACGGTAGAAATTCAGCTCACACCTAGAAACCAGACCTTTTACGACAGGCGATGGAAATTTAACGTTGGGTGTGAAGTAGACAGTTGTTTGTGGTAGTTAGTAAGATTTAACCTAATGTCTCACTCGCGGATCTGCAGATCACACCCCATTCCGCACAAGTTTGTTCAAACTGCGGCACTGAAGAGACCGAGACCGTCAAGACGGGACCCTTTGACGTACCGCATCTAGACGGATCATGGTTTGATAAGACGGTGTACTCCATATCCGGTACTGCTCATCCAGGGCAGGGGAAAAAAATTGTATTGAGATGGAGGAAGCTAGAAAGTCCTATCGGTAGGTCTCGTGAAGCTGACTGGCAGGGTACTAGGCAATCAACACAGCTAGGGACAAACAAGGAATCTTCCTAATGACACCTTGTTCACAGCTGATTTGCGTTCAGAAATGATCATCATCCCTTTTTAGCTTTCGCATACGGTGCCTTATGCAGCTTTCCTTCGAACAGGCCCCCTGGCAACCGGGGGGCCGAGGTGCAGGACAGCCGTTGATTGTCCCCATGTCCTACCTAAATTAGCCCTTCAAGTCCTACGACTGCAACATATTCTTTCTTTTGTCATGATGTCCAAGTCATGCACTACCTGACGAACGGAAAGCCAGAAGCCCGCTGCCCATACACTTTTACCACAGCCATGGTGAGGCATGAGAAGCCGAGTGACAGCATTGAAACGCTCAACACAGCGAAGCCCGATGGCTTCCTTTACGGTCTTCGGCTTTGGTTCGTTGTTGGGGGCATGATGCTCGGTGTCTACCTCGTGGGGTTGGACCTGAGTCAGATCTCAACGGTAATTGAAAATGAGAAGCTCCTCCACTAGTTTGAGCACGGCTGATTTTTTGCGTGCAGATTGTGCCTCCATTGACTGACTACTTTGGCACCATCAAAGATGTCGCCTGGTACGAGGCAGCTTACACTCTGACAACGTAAGGTTAAGCCAGAATCTGAACTGCTTGCCAAGTCTGAACAGAATGCAGGTGCATCTTCCTCCCCTTCGTGGGACGCATGTATACCATCTTCCCGATCAAGCTGCTGTATCTCGCCTTCTTGGTCGTCTTCGAGGTGGGTAGCATTATCTGCGCTGCGTCCAAGTCCAGTGCCGTCCTCATCATCGGCCGGGCCATCACGGGCATAGGATCCGCTGGCCTCCTGAGCGGGGCTCTTCTCACCATCTTCGCGGCCTGCGCTCCGTCCATCCGCCCTGTGGTTACCGCTTTCGCCATGTCGATGATTTCGATTGGTTCCATCACAGGGCCGCTCATTGCCGGTGCCCTGGAAGATCGAGTCGGTTGGCGATGGTGTAAGTGCTTCTGAGTATGATATATCTTCATGAAGCCCTGAAATCTCACACAATCACCGTAGGTTTCTGGATCTTCCTACCTTTCGGCGGCGCTGTCATGGCCGCAACTCTCCCCATTACGATCCCCGAGCAGACAGCAAAACCAAACCTGAGGGAGGCGTTGAAAGGTCTACACAAAAAGCTAGACCTCATCGGTTTCGCCATCTTTGCCGGCCTCACTACTATGCTTCTCCTGGCTCTGACTTGGGGTGGTGCAGACTTAGCCTGGTCATCGCCCACCATCATCGGCCTCCTCTGCGGTGCTGCCGGCCTTACCGTCATCTTTGCCTTCTGGATCAGACAGTCAGGCGAAGAAGCGCTGATGCCACCGTCATCTCTCTGCCGACGATCTGTTGCGGTTGGGAGCGTCGTCATATTCCTCCAAGGCGGTGCCACGCAGATGATTCCATATTTCCTGCCCTTGTGTAAGGAAATGACTCTGCTTCCTTGACCACCCATTGAGCAGACTATTCGAAGCTGACAGTTGCGGATAGGGCTCCAGGCGGTACGCGGCGACTCGCCTGTCACCAGTGCGGTGCACCTGCTGCCATCCTTAATCTCCAATATTCTTGGTCTAGTCGCCTTTGGCGCGCTTGGTAAGGGCATCAATATCCTTCTGTCACTCCCCAGAAAACACACTGACTCTCCCACTTACCATAGTCCGCCCATCTCGCTACATCCTTCCATGGGCCATCACTGGCTGTGTACTAGCAACCGTCGGATCCGGTCTCCTGAGCACGCTCGACCCAAAAACAACGACAGGCCAGTGGATCGGCTATCAGGTCATTACCAACATCGGCAGGGGCCTTGCTTTCCAAGTGGTATGTTTCATCCACTAACTCAGCTTCTCATGTCCCAACGCGTCAAAAGATTGACTAACGTTACCTGTTCGCTTCTCAGCCCGTAGTTGCCATCCAAGAGGAGGTCCCTGCCGAGGAGAGCTCGACAGGACTCGCCATCGTCAACCTCTTCATGAACCTGGGCAACACCGTTGCCATCTCCATTTCCCAGAGCATCTTCCACAACTATCTTCCCCCTCTTTTGTCGCAGTACGCTCCGGGCGTCAATGCCACCTCGGTACTGGAGGCGGGTGCTACCAACATCAGAGGGCTGGTAGCCCCTGAGCAGCTGCCGGGGTTGCTGATAGCGTACAGCAAAGCGTTGACGCAGATGTTTGTGAGTACACCAAACCCCTGGCATGTAAATATGGTGCTGACACTTTTGAATCAGTATTTGCCTGCTGCGTGCTCTGCGTTGGCATGCCTGGCTAGCATTTGGCTGGGATGGGAGAGGGTAAAGACTGAGGGCGAAAAGGGTGATGAAACCGCAAAATAAAAATGCAATAACGAGGTCCCCCACTGTCTCCCCTGCACGGCGGCGGGTCCCGCTATCAAGTCCCAAACCCAGTGGCTCTTGCCCCAGTTCAGTATTAAGGAGTTTGAAGTCGAAGAAGTCCTGGAAACCCGACTAGACCGCCGCGGCCGAGGTGGCCGTCCCCATCTGAAGTATACGGTCAAGTAGGCTGGGTACGACCAACCTGGCGAGGTACCCGCGGACTATATGGAACATGCGAAGGAGCTTGTCCGCAACTTCCACCGTCGTTACCCCGACAAGCCCGGCCCCTGACCTAGGAGTGTGCGTCGACGGAGCTTCGTACCTAGAGGGGGGATACGGTCATGGCGGTCCACGCCGTACCTGTCAGAACCTACAAGTGGAGCGTGCTGCACGGACCACTATGGGTTGAAGATCTTGCACCTCGCTGTCGTCAGACCTGTATATAGCTCCTTGAGCTACGTCTTGACTATCAAGCCTGCCCGTACCGACGGAATAGAGCCCGAGACTGTAGCTTAGCCTGAATACACTGTCATTGAACCACCTGCCTGTCCCGCCCGTGACAAGAGGTATACTATACTTGTTTGTCTTGTATGTACAATCAAGAAGGAGAAGCTTAGGATAGGCTTGGAGATAGGTAAGCGAATCGGGGTATGCAAAAAGAACTGCTATAACCCGGCTATCTGGCGCAAACTGAATTCGACTCCAAAAGCCCTCCTTGTCAAGCTGGTTAGCGAGTGCTTGAATCGGACTTTGGACTTTACAAGCATCTCGACGAACATCCGCAATCCGGTTGTAGATGTCTTGCCGTATAGCGAGCGAGCCGCTTTGCCGTATAAGTGTCTGGATCTCCTTTGGCGCAAGGCTAGCATTGGAAAGGCTTGCAAGCTGTGATGTGCCTCCAGAGAGTTGTCGGTGGACTGGGTGAGCAGAGAGGTGTTGGCTTGGCTTATAGTTATGTACCGAGAACCGGCGATCAGGACGATACTTCAGAACCCAGGTATTGTCAGGGGACTCCTTTGCCAGTACTGAAAAAGGGCATTTAGTGACTCGAGTGGTTGTTCTTCTTTGACGGTTGCTTTGAATCTCAGGTGGCCGACGGCCTCGATCGCAGGCGTATGTAACTGTGATGCGCGCGCAAGGAAGAGGGAGTAGAACAGAGAGAAACTGGTGATCTTCTTGTTTTGTTGGTTGCAGGCGAGCGAGGAATTAAGCCGCCTACAGAGCCAAGAGGTGTGAGCAACGTGGGGCGGTCTGGTCGGCAGATGGCTGCGTGGGCGGTCAGCCCCGCAGCCGCAACAAACTCCCACTTACTAACCTTCCAGGTTGTCAAATTCGTCATCTCATCCTGTTTTTCCCCTAACTATAGTATTCGTCGGTTTTGCGCTTCAAATTCTAGGTCCCCCTCCTCGATTGGTTTGTACTATTTGAACTTCTTAAGTCTGTTATGTTGCAACTCCCGCATTCTTTTTTTACTCTCCACGACCCTTAGGATATCAAACCGCGCACACCGCACACGAGTCACAATGGCCGAGCCCCCCGCCCGAGGCCTTGCCTTCCATGTTTTCCCTCGGCTGCCTCTCGAATTACGACAGCGAATTTGGGAGCTGAGCATCGAGCTACGCGAGGTTGTCATCGGCGCCAGCCACTACAAGGGTCCCGACCTTCATTCCACACCGCCACCGCCTCTTCTTCTTGCCTGCGCAGAATCTCGGGCCTACATCAAAAAGTTCTACACGAGAGCTTTCATCAAGGACTGGCGCAACCCCTCCGAGGCACGCAAGCACCTTTGGATTAACTTCGACATTGACGACCTGAAAATGATGGATACCGATTTTCTATACTTTAGCGCAATCCCGCTTATCCAGCGGCTGAAGGTCGTGACGTATGATCTTGAGTGGTTTGTACGGAAATATGTCGAGCCCAACATATGGGAGGCCGAGGCTCTCGAGACGCTTACGATCATCGACGAGGAAGGAGAAGAGGAGTTTGGTTGGGCTATAGGTTGGGAGAGTTTTATGCAGAATCTGTACCACCGATGCGACCCTGTCCCCTTCTACACCACCATTATACATCAGGATCTTGTGTTGACAACGGACAACTGGCTGAAGAGGCTCCGCCAATTGCGGCGGAAGAATTGGGGGCCGGACATGGAGGAACACCCCGAACGCTACACTTCTGATGATGCGCTCTCGGAGGACGACGACGACCCCAGGGACAGCAAGTCTCTGCCCTGGAAGCACACGAAGGAGTGCGACTGCCCCCAGAAAAGGGCCACGACGGGATAGTAGAACTAATACAGCTGGGAATCGGAGGTGGCGTCAGTTTACCATCTTCCACCACGATGTCCTTTGGGTCCTACGTAAGAGAGGCGCAAGAAGCCTCCGTGACAAGGATGTCTACGACCTTATCCCCAAGCGGCCAGGAATGACTACTTTACCCAGTAAGTGGGTATACGACGAAAAGACAGACCTAACAACTGGCATCACCACTGCCAGGGCTAGATGGGTTGTCTGCGGCAACTTTGAACAAGGATCCTGGAATTCGACCGACGTATACGCTGCTGTCGTCAACAGCGTAACTGTCAAGACCTTCTTCGCTTTGGTAGCCGTCCAGGACCTCGAATGCCACCAGTTCGACTTCAAGACCGCATTTCTGAACGCCAAAATCCCTGATGGAGCTGAATACTACGTTCAGCCACCCGACGGACTCGACAAACCGCCTGGCATGGTCTGCAAGCTGAAGAAGGCTCTATACGGCCTACGCCAGAGCCCGTTGTACTGGTTCTCAACGATCAAACCAGTGATGGAACAACTGGGCTTCAAACCACTGGAATCCGACATCTGCCTGTTTCGACACACCAACCTCGGCATCCTCATTCTCCTGTATGTCGATGACTTTCTTATTGCGGCTGCCTCCCTCGATTTGATCAACGAAACCCGAGATAAGCTGGCCACTGCGTTCGAACTGAAGGATATGGGCGAGGTTGTAACAGGATACTCTGGGCAAGTCAAGAGAGGTAGCATCAACACTAGCATCGTAGATGTGTCAAAGATGAATCGAAGATGTGCGCATCAACAAGAGTCTCCTATTTGCATCGGCTGCATACAAGAGACTGATCCTCGAAGAGGAGAAACCCCTCCTCTCGCGGATCAGTGGCCCTGCATCATTGATATGCTCATGCAGGGACCTCGCCCATGACTCGTGCCTCCATCTCGCAGCTCTCCGCCACTTCTTTCTGCGTACCGTGGGGCTGTGACAGAGGTGAAGAGGTTCCTAGGCTTCGACGGCTTGCGCGACCGCAAAACCAGGAAGATCTTCATCTTACAAGAAAGCTACCTTCGCGCACTACTCAACAAAAAGAATATGACCGATCATAACGGTGTTGCTACGCCATGGCCGAGCAAGATGGAACTGCCGGCAACGTGGGAGCTACTGGTTGACCGACAGAAGGAATATATCAAGGATATAGGTGCCCTTAACTGGCTGGCCTGCGGCACACGACTTGACATTGCCTACACGGTATCACGGCTTGCAGAGGCGAATGTAGGACCCTTACAAGCCTATATCGGCCTTATGAAGCACCTCTTTCGATATCTGAACACCACCGTTGAATTTGGTGGAGATCTAACGATTGACGACTTGAAGATGATGACTTTTGTAGATGCTTCCTTGGCTGACCGTCTGCTATTACGGCATTCTATAGGCGGCTATATCGTCTTTGTTGCGGGTGGTCTAGTTATGTGGAAGACGATGAAACAGACATTTGTGTCTTTGAGCACGACGGAAGCCGACTTCACTAATCTTACTCCCGCAGCCTTGTCAGCCAAGTGGGTGGCGAGGATTCTCGAAGAATGCGGCACACCTCAACCGAAGCCAACAATCCTCTTTACCGACAGTTTCAACGCGTACCAAACGGCTCTGAATCTACTCAACAAGGTCAGGACCCGTACCATTGACTTGCGGTACAAGTGGATCATTGAACAGGTTCAGCGAGGCATCTTGGATGTAAGGCATATCCAAGGCATTGACATGCCCGCGGACGGGCTGACGAAGCCACTCCACAAAGAAAAGCATGCTACGTTTGTCAAGATGCTGGGAATAATGGCAAGGAAGATACCCTGGGCAAAGGGTTGACAATTGGAGGCATCTGGAACCTCAACACCATGGACTTTTATGTATCTTAGCAATGTGGGTTTGATGATGGCTTCAAACGGCTGATGGCTGTGGTGGTCTGTGGGGGGGTGTTGCAAGAGTTCCTTGACCTTCCACACCTGTAGACCGCCCTACCTGCCTTTGTTGCCTGCAACAACCACCACTTTTTCTACCTCAACACCAACAAGTAATATATCACCAATTCTGCCCTGCTTGCCTGCGTTCTACGCGACACGCTCTGTATGTAACGGTCTCAACAAGTATATTGCAACTAGCTGACGACGACTCTACGAGTACACTAAACTTGAAGAAAGAAGAGAAAGGAAAGTAACTGTTCCCACGAGGCGATCTTGTTCTTATGACCAGAGGGAGAACGCGTGCCATGGTATGTCATCCGCATCAGGGAATGCGTAATGGTGATGGAGGTCGTATGGGCACTGACGGGTCATGGCGTTGATGGACCAAGGCGCTGGGCCTTGACGGCGCCTGCTGCCGATCATAGCCGAGAGTGACTGATAGTCCACCAGCACGCCATACCTACCCAGACACCAGTTGGACTATGGCGCTGATAGACCAGTGTGCTGGGTCATGATCGAGAATGGTCGAGAATGGTCGTTGGCCGAGAGTCTCCGAGGCTGTCAACGGGGCTCAGCCCGTTACACATCAAGCACTCAGCGGGAGCCGAGCCAGTTTGAAGCGGTTGAGGCCCAGGCCCAGCCCCGGGCCCCAAGCACCTGTTCAAGGTGCCACACAGTCGGCCATACCAGGTCCTCAAGGGCATGCCCTTTGCGGTATTCAGATGTATTGTAGTTGGCTAGAGTAGTGGAAATAGAGGTGGCATTGGCCATGGCAATCGTCGTGGTGATGGCATTCAGGGGTTCAGGGGAAGCGCGGGGTTGATGCTGTGTTAGATGCATTTTCTGTGCTGACTAAGCAATTTAGGCTGACTAAGGCGCAAAGTAGTGTGCGTCTAGTGGGAGCTGTAGGTAGCGAGCGTCTGTATCAAACATGTCAAGAAAAGGAAGATAAACAAACCCAAACAAATTGGCCCTTCAGCCCAACGAACCTCCCCATCAACTCAGCAAACCGGACCCTCCATGCTCAGTTAGCGGGTGGCACCCGTGCTCTACGAGGTACCACGGTCTTCGAGTGATACCTGTCCAACCCAGACTCGAATGGTATCCCGAGAGTTTGGTTCAGGCTGGGGTGACTTGAGACAAGCAACACAAGAGTTCCCTATAACAGTCTGGGGATGTGGCGACGATAGAACCGAAACACGGCTGAGGCGAAGTGACAAACTTGAAGGGCTCGGAGGCCACCTTCCTTTTCATGCTGAAGCCAGAACTCAAATGCTGGTCATCAATGTGGTGATGCCTGGCGCTCAGAGTTCATGTTTGGTGACCAAGGAACAGTCGATTGTCAAAGGAACATTGAGCCCCACGAACGACTGGATACAACGATTGACTCTAGCTTCGAGTCAAGGCTGTCGAGGATGACCCCGGCCAGCGTGGACATCGTGCTACAAGTCAGAGCACCTCCCGAGTGTGAACTGAGTTACACCGAATCCGAGTCCTGTGTCCATTTTGCAGCCCCATTGTGTCACATTTGGCCCATGCTTTGACCATCAATGTGATCTCCAGTTGTCTAGCAGAGACTCACACAGGGAGCATAATGGACTTGAAGGTTGGAACTTCAGTCCTGCATATCATGCAGTTGCCATGAGGCTGACCACCTTCTGGTGGTATGGATGGGTGGAGCATGCCAGAGTCGGAAGGAAGGGTGGTATTCTCCAATGGCGTGTGCAGTGCAGGACCCTGAGTGCCTTGGACCCTGATCGACGCGGACTGCTGCCTCAAGACCGCGGAAGACTCGGGGTAAAGAAGGCGGCTCATTTATTCATTTGGCAGAATGGTTGAGGCTTCCAGACGACGGGAGCAGACGGATCCTGAAGGCAGCCGCTTGCCACTCGCCGGTCCAGGCTGATCGAGTGGCAGAACCAATGAGGGTATGTCCGGGGGGGTCAGCAGTGCGCCGAGAGCCAAGACCAGACGCCCGGCTGCCCCGTGCTGGATGCGCGGCATGCGCCTCGAGGATGAGCCGGAAGCTGACGAGGTTGTCGGGTGATTCTGCGATCTGTAGCCTTGTTGTTAGCATTGACAGCACCCCGTGCTCTCTTCCGTGTCGTCCGCGCACAGCGAGCCTGAGCGAGGGTGCGGAAGTGGTGGGTGCACCGCGAACCCGGTGCGATCGGGATGTTCGCCCTTGCTGACCGTTGACGGGACAGTGTGGGGTCGAGGCCTGGTGTTCGCATCATTTGTGGCGACTCGATCATCAGAAAGCGAGTGAAACACACGGGAAGGTTGGGCGGGCGGCTCGAGTCAGCAGGACGTGCATGCCTGCGGAAGACGTGGCACAGTCTTATCGGCCGCGCCACTGGATGATCGAGTCGACGGGAGGCTCGACGCAGAAGTTTGACACTTCCAGGTTGCCAGCAGCAAGTGTCCTGGATGATTGGCTCGGTCGTCATCCAACTCCCAGCGCTTGGTGCAGTTTTCCGCGCGCGATTGGAAGGACCAGGCAGCATGTTTCGCTCACCAACACGAGGATGGAACACGAACACTTGGGGTTGCCTCTAGAACTGCCAAAGGTAGAACAGATCCGAACAGAATGCCTCTCTGGAGCGCGTGCAGTGTGGAAGTGTGTTGGCTGTCAAGGTTCTCGCTTGAGGCGGGCATGCATTTCAATGTGGGGGCCCCACCCTGACCCACACTAGCCTGCCCTGAGCACCAACCAATCCGATACAACCTGGAATCCTCCCACCGCCTCACTCTTCCACTGGACGTCGACGGCCTCGGACTTGCTTGTTGCTGCTGCATGCCGCCGGCACCGGCGCCGCACCTCGACGACCTTGTCCCCACCCGCAGAGCGAGGATCGTCCCCAAGGGTCACCAACAGCGAGCATCTCTAAGTCAATTCCTTCATTTCCCCAGTCCGCCACGCCGAGTGGAGCCCAGATCGAACCCCCGACACCCCCCGTCGACATGACCAACATGGATCGACCCTGGCTCAGACAGTGCAACTTCCCCGATCCCTCCACGAAACATTTCGAAACAAATGGCACATTTTGTCTTTGCCACCAGCGATGACGGCGTCACGGACCTGGCGGTCTTTGAGTCCGGTGTCAGCGCAGAAGGGCCCGATGGACGAGGACTCGGTGTGTGTGGCATGGGCCGCTGCCTGGGGTCAGCGCGCTGGTGTCTTGGCTCGCACTGACGAGAGACCACTGCGCCTTGCCAGGCTCACAGCTTTGGCAAGGCTGGCTGGCTTGCGCTGGTGGCTTGCAGACCGCCGATGAGTCTCATCCGACTCGGGATGTGGTTTTAATACCAGGCCAACCCCCAGAGGCGGCGTCACCGCCCTTCTCCCCATCCGACGCCGTCTCGAGGAGGTTTCCTTGCAGCGATCCTCGTCCGTGTTCTTTGTACTGTAAGTGCCGTCACCACTTTCTGATCCCATCCCATTGCCTCTGCCTCTCACGACAAGACCCATGCGGGAAAGGAGCAGCGGTTCGTTTCTAGAAGCTCATCTTTCCGCCACCGCTCAGGCCGAGCCCGGCCTGCTGGGAGGGCCCCAGGACCAACGATCCGGCGCCTGACCCCGATCTTTATTGCCCTCCTTTGTCGAGGGCACCCTTGTGGACAGTCTCGCTCACCTTGCCTCTCGAGCAGATAAATATTGTTCGGCGCTCAGTTATCTTGTGTCCTCTCGACTTCCCCCCCTCTGCTACCAACAAATCCCAACACCCTCCTTTTGCTCCCAAGTGCCACAGGCCATCACTGGGCAATCTCTCACCGCCCTTTCCTTCGGGAACATCCACCACTCGTTTGGTACAGAAAGCTGCTGCCGTTGCCCACCATGCACGGCTACTCGTCGTCTTCGGACTCGGACGACTACTACAACTACCGCAAGCACAAAGGCGCCGCCCCGCCCGCCACCAACTCCAACGATGCAAACAAGAAGAAGAAGAAGCGCAGGGTGCCGCCCCAGCAGAGCATCAACCGCATCTGGAAGCGCTTTAGCAACAAGCGCTTCAACAAGGCGCTAGCCATCCTTCCCTTCGACCCGGTCCTGCCACCCATCGTCTCGGACCGGTCCAACGAGCTGCTGAGCGCCGGCTACGAGCGTGCCGCCGAAGAATGCCGCCGCAAGGTCAGGAAGATCATCCAAGAATGCAGGAGAGTGAACACGCGGTACCGGGACCCCGGTTGGGACATTGTAAGTGCTTGCATACGGCTGCATGAAGGGCCGCAGCTAACACGCGCCAGGATTGGGACCTCAAGATGGAGAA
The DNA here is from genome assembly GCA_027569505.1 of Chloridium humicola. Taxonomy (NCBI): domain Eukaryota; kingdom Fungi; phylum Ascomycota; class Sordariomycetes; order Chaetosphaeriales; family Chaetosphaeriaceae; genus Chloridium; species Chloridium humicola. The sequence continues at coordinate 248,207 of JAPDFF010000029.1, forward strand.
GGGCCACTGCCTCAACAGTCTCGGCCGCACCAAGTATGATCTGAGCATGACCACCATGATGAATCCGAGCGCGAACGTGCCCAAGGCGACGAAGCGCATCCACGAGATTTACGACAAGCCGACCTTCATGTCCAAAATCAGCGGCAGCGACGTCAAGCAGGGCAGCCTGGGCGACTGCTGGCTGATGGCCAGCCTGTCGGGCCTGGCTAACGTCCAGGACGGCATCCAGCGCATCTGCGTCGAGTACGACACTCGGATCGGCATCTACGGCTTCGTGTTCTACCGCGACGGCGAGTGGATCTACTCCATCATCGACGACAAGCTGTTTCTCAAGTCCCCGTGCTGGGACTCGCCAAGCATGCAACGCGACCTGCTGCAGCAGATCGACCGCGAGGATGTCGAGCGCGTTTACCGCAAGACCTACCAGACCGGCTCCAAGGCCCTCTTCTTTGCGCAGTGCAAGGACCAGAACGAGACATGGGTGCCGCTCATCGAGAAGGCCTACGCCAAGGCCCATGGCGATTATGCGTCACTGGCCGGAGGATGGATCGGTGAGGGCCTCGAGGACCTCTCTGGCGGCGTCACCACTGAGCTGCTCGCGTCTGACATCCTCGATCTCGACGGCTTCTGGGAGAACGAGCTGAGCAAGGTCAACGGGGAGTTCCTGTTTGGCTGCAGCACCGGCCTCCTGGACGGCGGCTATGGGGACCGCGACGGCATCGAGGAGGGCCACGCATACGTCGTCATGGAGGCGCGGACACTCAAGAACGGCACCCGCCTCGTCAAGCTGCGTAATCCGTGGGGCAAGACCAAGAAGGGCATCTGGGAGGGCGCCTGGTCCGACGGCTCCAAGGAGTGGACGACCGAGGTGTCGGAGGAGCTGGGGCACCAGTTCGGCAGTGACAGCGTCTTCTGGATCTCATACGAGGACCTGCTGCGAAAGTACCAGCACTTTGACCGCACCCGCCTGTTCCGCGACCCCGATTGGCGCTGCTGCCAGCGGTGGATCGGCGTCGACGTCGCTTGGAAGCCGCAGTACCACGAGAAGTTCCACATCAAGTTGACCCGCGAGTCGCCGCTCGTTCTCGTGCTGAGCCAGCTCGACAACCGCTACTTCAAGGGCCTGCACGGCCAGTACTCGTTCCGCCTGCAGTTCCGCCTGCACGAGCAGGACCGCCTGGAGCCCGAGGACTACATCGTGCGCAGCCACGGCAACTACCTGATGGACCGCTCCGTGTCGATCGAGCTGCCGTCGATGCTCCCCGGCACCTACAGCGTCTTTATCAGCGTGGCCGGCGAACGCAACACGGGGGTCCCCAGCATCGAGGAGGTGGTCAAGCGCGAGTGCAAGAAGCGCATTGAGAACGAGAAGCTCGCCCAGGTTGGCTACGCGTACGACCTCGCCCACAGCAAGGCCGCCGCCCACCTTGAGGCCGTCAAGAAGGCGCGCAAGAGGGCCGACCAGAAGAAGGCCAGCGACGCGCGCCAAACGGAGCGCCACCGCATGTGGGAGAAGCGCCACCTCAACCGCCAGGTCACCAAGATGCAGGGCCGCAAGAACAACAAGAAGATGGAGGCCCGCCAAAAGGCTCGCGAGGAGAAGCGCCGTCAGGCCGAGGAGCTCAAGCCCAAGGACCAGGGCATCCAGACCGAGGAGCACAATCCGGAGGAGAAGCTGGTCGAGGCCAAGGTTGAGGATAAGCCTGAGCTTAAGACTGAGGATAAGCCCGAGTCTAAGGCTGAGGCTGAGGATAAGCCCGAATTTCCCAAGGCGGAAGAGAAGGAGGCTGAGCCAAAGAAGCAAGACGTTCGGGAAGACGTTGACGATTCCGACGCCACTCCTGTTCCGACTCCTGCCGAGACCCCTACCATTGAAAAGCAGACCCAGCTGTCCGACAAGGTTGACCTGCCCGAAGATTCAGGCTCCAAGAAGGACGAGCCCGAGGCTGCCGCAGGCGAGAAGGACGAAAAGGCTGGCGACAAGGAGGAGAAGCCCGAGGACAAGGCCTCCTCTGCCAGCTCCGACTCGTCCGGCAGCCCCAGCCCCACCCCGAAGAGCGACGCCTCTTCAATGCCGAGCACCGACGGCAAGGACAAGGAGAAGGTGCCCGTCCCGCCCGTCGACGACTCCAAGGTCTCCGGCCCGCCACCCCCACCACCCGTCAAGTCCTCATCCCCGCCCCCCCCTCCCCCTCTCCCACCAACAAAGAAGCCCCCCAACATGTACGTCACCTCAGACGGCGAGTCCAGCGCGTCCCCCATCGAAGACTGGGAGGAGCTGTACAGCAGCGACGACATGTCGCGCAAGCCGCGCATGGCCGGTCCCCAGGCTGTCAACACCGCCGCCGTGTCCAAGTACCGCGACGAGACCGACGACGAGAACGAGCCGGACCCGTGGAACGCCATCTGCGTCGTCGGCCTACGCGTCTACTCCAAGGACGAGGACCTCGAGCTGCGCGTCGTCATGGAGGGCGGCGAGCTCGAGGAGGGCGGCATGGGCGAGAAGGGTGGAGTCGACTTGGATAATGCGCAGGCGAACGCTGGTGGTGCCCGTACGGCCCGCGTCGAGAAGAAGGAGGAGGAGGAGGACAACGACGCGTACGAGGGCGACAGCGAGGTCGACGGCAAGAAGCGTCGGGGTTCGCGTAGAGGGTCGCGCAGGGGGTCAGTCTGGAAGGGCAAGAAGAAGGAGGGCGACAAGAGCGAGGATGAGGCCAAGGATGATGGGCTTGCGCCGTACCCCGTCATTGTCCAGAAGGGCAAAGGCGATGAGGAGTACGAGACGGCGGTGGAGTCGCAGCTGGACTGAGCGGCTGGTGCTGAGAGATACCCGAGATACCGCATCTAGAATGCTTGTTTGTGATACAGGAGAGGGACAGCGTGGGGGGTCGGAGTTTGGGCTGGGCTTTTATTTACTTGGAGGTTTCATACACGAAAGACCTTCCACTCGGTTTGGATATACTCTCCGCTTCATCTAGCAGAGTTGGATGATATTATGGCGGCATCGCACCTTGGCAAGTTACTTTTGAGCTACTACAATCATTAATGCATTGCAACAAATTGTGTTTCTGCTTATGGTGATTGTGACATATCCGATTTACTAACTCAGATGAAAGTGGTATCAAGAAACCATCGCTATACCCGGACCAAGGAAACGTGAACGACATGCTCAAAAGAGATCCCGGGGCCGAGATTGGCCTTCATATCCGTCCTTGCTCAACTCCTCGTTCCCAACGTGTCATGCCTCCATCTTAGTTGATCTTCTTCGCGCCGGCACCATTCACAGCGGGCCTCCGCCCCTGCTGCTGCGGCTGCTGGACGAAGCGCATGTACATGTAGCCGGCGGCGCCAATGAGAGCGAGGATGACGGCATTGCCTGAGAGTTCATGTTAGTCGATGATTTCTTTCCATCCCAACAGGGCGAGAGAAACGAATGGGTTGACCTACCAGCAACGAACTTGCCAACACCGCCCGCCAGGTCAAACACGCCCTTGCCGAGGTCGCCGATGAAGGCGAAGAAGCCGGCGAACAGGTTGAAGACGCCCATGATGAAAGAGTGGACGATGGCGTAGGCGGCGCCGAAAACGGAGGACAGAAGCTCTCCGATAGACTTGATCAGGTCCGTGAAAGCGTTGGTGATGGCCATTGTTGCGGTTGTTGATGTTGTTGATTAGGTTAAAGAAGACTTTAGTGCCTTTAATTTGACCGATTGTATCTTTCTTGGAGGGACGTATTGTGGCTGAAATTGAAGTGGCAGAGTCCGGATGGGATTGTTTTATACACCACGGGTTGGTGTTGACGTGGGTGGTGGCATGACGTCAACCCTCCAAACCACAGCAACTTGGGATGGAGAACACTGGGACACGACACGACGGCGAGAACGCGCCGGGTTGGGACAAGGACCCTGAATTGGTTTGATGATGTAGGACAAATTGAAATGCCACGCCGGGTGTGGGAGCGATGACGTCGAGAGTCCAATGGCACGCAGGGATCCCGCAACACCACATTTGGCAGAACATCAGCCAAGAATGGAACAATTCAGACGCAAAGGGGTATCTCCATTAAAATTACGACTACAAGTAACAAATCCAAGATGTAACGGTAGATCAGCTCCCATCAGCAGAACGGACGACGTCCTTTCCCTTCCCCTTCGGCGACCTCGGGGGCGCCTGGTCTGGCTCGGACACGACCGCAGAATTTCGGGCTTGATCCGGCTGTTCATCGGAAAGCGCAGACACGGCCGCGGAGGCGCGATTGTTGGGCTCAGACTCGGGAGGGGTGATGGAACGGGCAACCTGCGTTCCAAGGGGCGGAAGCTGAGGAGCGTGAGCCGGGGTGTGCGCGTTCGTCTCGGGCGCGTCCTCCTGGATGACGGGGAGGGGCCCGGGCGGCGACACCCCCGGAGCCCTGGGCCCACCGCTCTGTGCGGCTGGAGTCTGCGCCATCTCAGGCGGCGGGGGCTGCGATCCTTCTTCGTCCGCCTCCTTCATGGCCTTCCTCGCGCCACGGCACTCGCGGTTCCACACGAAAACAGCGGCCACCAAGCCAACCAGAAGCAAGACGCCAAACGTCACGCCCAAGGCGATGGCCACCTTCTTCCAATGGTCCGGACCAGACTCGGTCCCGTTGTATCCGTACCCGGACCCAGATCCTGACCCAGACCCAGACCCAGACCCAGACCCAGAACCATCATCACTGCCATCGGTGTTGAGACTGCAGCGGCGGTTGGTACAGAACATGGTAGCGGACGGGATGGAGGCGCTGGCGCTTGCGAATGCAACAATAGTCGGCGTCGGCTTCTCCGACCCAGAGGGAAACTTAACCGCAGCGACGCCGATCATTGAGTTGGCGAAGTCGAAAACGAGGTAACTGCGGCGCAGCAGAGAGCTTCCAATGTTGTAGTAGTAGGACGACGACGAGGAGGAGGAGGAGGAGGAGGAGGAGGAGTCGCTGCTGTACGACCAGCTCTGCACGCCGAAGAGACACACTCCTGTCCCGTTCAAGGCGTCGCTGGTTTCGTAGTAATAGCCGAGAACGCTGGGAGACACAATGAGATCGGCCGTCTCGACGTTCAGCCTCGGGCCGCCGGCGCGGCCGAGCTCAAATACGAATTTGGTGTTTTTGGTCTCGGCGGCATTGCATGGGATCGTGAACAGGCTCAATGTGTCGCTGAACGTCGCACCAGCCATCTCAGCCACCTTCTCGACGAACGTCGTGGGCAGGTACGAGAACACCTCACCCGGGCCGATGCTCACGTCGAGGGGAAAGTCATTGGACCTGATGGCGGGCATCGCGGCCCCGTCGGCGGTGGTGGCGTTGATGCTGGAGATCTTGGTCGCCCAGGCGTAGGAATAGGCGCTCGAGTACCCCGCGTCGTTGGGCATCTCCAAGAGGTCCCCGGTGAACCTTGAGGTGTCGACGGCACCAAATAGCAGGCCGCCAGAGGTGCCCTGGGGGTTGTCCAGCCAGAGGCTGTACGCCGAGCTGGCGATTTTGCCGGATGAGACCATGCGGTCGAGGATGTGCTCGTAGGTGGCGCTAGAGGAGCTAGAGTAGTACGAGGAACCGGGGAACCCTAAGCCGAGAACACCAATCCAGCGATCGGTGCTCGAAACCAGGCCCATGGGGTAGTCATCGACCTCCACGTTTCCCAGGACGAACTTGTCGGTCATGTTCTCGCCCATCACGGACGTGCCGTCGATATATCTGTCGCTGAAGGAGCTGAACCTGCTGTTTGCCGGGAGGTAGGTCTCGGAGTTGGACTTATTGAAGCTGCCCCATCTGCAATACGAGATGCGACCGATGCGAGAGCTAGAGGAGCTGTAATACCAGTCGGGCGAGCAATACCGGGTGTTGGCGTCGGGCACCCATGTGTCGGCCGAGGACGACGAGATCAGCAGCGACAGCTTTTGGCCTGGTGTGCCGACGGTGGCATCGACGACGTAGGCATAGTCGGACGACTCGAGGCTGATCTGCTCCGTGCCACGCCCCGCGAGCTTGGGGACGGCCTGGTCGTCATATTTGGAGAAAGGGAGGAGCACATGCTGGGCGGCGGCATTTGCGACCAAGAGAAGGGCGAAAGCGAAGGAACGAGTGTGGTGCGCCATGTCGCGCAGAGGCGGGCGCAGAATGAGCGATGTGGTGATCAGGTTGGGAAAAGAGTGGACGTCGATGCTAGCTCGACATGATGTATTGTACCTGTCAGCAGAACAGCGAGCGGCGGGCGAGGAGAAACGAGGGAATCGAGGCAAACTCGACACGAGGTATGCCCCCCTTGATGACTTTTCGGCTCCTGCTCTGGTGCCTGGCCCGATGTTGGTGCCAAGAAGAATCCGAGCGAGAGGGCCGCAGCTGATTGGTGGTGTATCGAGGCTAGCCCAGGCTGGGTGTTTGTTAAATTTAGCCCCAGGGACTGGTCAATTTCCCGAGCGATGCGAGGAACTTGTGTCTGATCAAACTCATGTTCGTTCCCGCCGAGGTTGTCTGTTCCACAGTCTGCGAGCCCGTGCTCAACGTAGAAATGGTCGCAAGGCAAGCTGGATTGCAAGCGTTGTCGCGGGATCAACATCAGGGCGAAGTCATTGCACAGGTGAAAGAGAAGTGAAAAAGAGAAGTCTTGAAATGCCAAGAAGGGCTCGATGAGCCCCACCGCTTCCCCGCCTGCCCAACCTGGCAAATCCTTGCGACGGATGCCCCACCATCCCAAGTCCATCGTCCAACAACTGCCAACGTCATCAACCTGCCTCTGTCCAACACAAACTTGGGAAAGAAGGCGGCCGCGATGCAGTCTGGTATTTCCGGTAGGCGATTTCTCAACATTTTTATGCTTGCAAGGTACAGAATCGCTGACGGCAATTTCTTTCAGCCTCGCAGGAGCTGGTCTCCCAGTTCAACGACCTCCTCTCCTCCGACCGCCACTTCGGCCTCCTCGCAAGCATCGAAGCCGAGCAGCTGCGGCCCCTGACGCTGCTGACATCCTTCTCCCCCGGCAACTCGTTTGCCGCCAACGTCCAGTCTCTGCTGCAGCCTCACATCAAACCCAATGAGCCCCTCTACATCATCCTCCGCCGCTACTCCTCGGCCCCGGCCCTGGTGGCCGTGACCTACGTCCCCGACACGGCCAAGGTGCGCCAGAAGATGCTGTTTGCCTCGACGCGCCTGACCCTCGTGCGCGAGCTCGGCAGCGAGCACTTCCGCGAGACATTCTTCGCGACAACCCCCGAGGAGCTCACCCCCGCGGGTTTTGAGAAGCACGACGCGCACACGGCGCTGGAGGCCCCGCTCACAGAGGAGGAGAAGAGTCTTGGGGACGTCAGACGCGCCGAGCAGGAGGCCGGAATGGGCACCGGGACGCGTGAGATACATCTGAGCCAGAATTTGGCCACGCCAATCGAGGAGCGCGCGCTCGAGGCGCTGCAGGAGCTGGCAGCAGAGAAGAAGACGTTGGTCATGCTGGTGAGTGCCGGGCCGCCCTTTAACCTACGAGCTGATGCTGACTTTGCTCTAGAAAATTAACCCCACTTCTGAGTCCGTCGAGCTTGTGCCAGACAATTCCTTCCCCTCGTCCATCGCCGAACTCGTGCAGACCATCTCACCAACAGAGCCGCGGTTCACATTCTACCGGTATACACATGCGCACAACGGCGGCGAGAGCAGCCCGCTGCTCTTCTTCTACACCTGCCCGAGCAGCTTCAGCACCAAGGCCATCAAGTTCCGCATGATGTACCCGCTGATGAAGCGGGCGGTGCTCACCATTGCCGAAAAGCAGGGCTTGCAGCCGCAGAAGAAGTTTGAGGTGGAGGACGCAAGCGAGATTACCGAGCAGGGTGTGCTGGAAGAGCTGCATCCGAAGGTCGAGGTTAAGAAGGTGTTCAGCCGGCCGAAGCGGCCTGGGCGGTGATGGATGGTAGTGGCAGCGACGATTGCAAACGAGTCTCAATATCAGGAGGCTAAAAATCCAAATGAACCATTTCCAGGCTCAGCTACGGCGTTCATTTCCTCAGGGCCATTGCTTCCTTCAGATCCAGCCACCTTGTGAGTCCGACCACCAGAACCCCCTATCTGCCCACACTCGCACATTGGTCCGCCAGCATCCTCAGCGCAGTGATCCTCTTATCTGCCAGCATGTACAACATGTCGGCCGTGGCCTTGCCGCCCGCCCGCGAGGTTAGCAGCTGCGCGCTCTTGAGCAGGTTCTTGATCTCGCGCCCGTTCAGCGGCAGCTCCGAGAGCCGGTCGAGGTTCTCGGCCGTAACGTCGAACTTGTGGACGCCAAAGTGCTCAAAGAAGTTCTGCCACACCTGCTTGCGTGCGCGCGCGCCCAGGTCCTGGTACGGCAGGAAGAGGTCCACGCGCGACTGGAAGGCGTGGTCGATGCGCGAGAAGCGGTTGGTCGTGAGGAAGAGGATGCCTTGGTAGTACTCGAGTTTGGTGAGGAAGACTGGCGGTGTTAGTGGTTTGTCTAGGTGTGGTGAGGGGCTTCTTACTTGACACGAGCTCGTTCCGGCTGAGACTGTCATCCAGCCGCGCCCCCAGGAAGATATCGGCCTCATCCAGCAGCAGCATCGCGTTCCACAGCTTGCAGAGTTCGAGCGCGTTATCTAGGGCGGGCTCGACGACCTCGGGGCTGGTGCCCAGCATGCCCGTGCTGATGAGATACAGGGGAACGCGGGCCTTTTCGGCAACGGCTTCTGCGGTGTACGTCTTCCCGACGCCCGGCGGCCCGAACATGAGGATGATGATGCCGCGTCCTGGATCTCGTCAGCAACACATTTCGTCTTGGCCGATCCCCAAGTGGCTTACCCTTGTCAGTGACAAAGTCATCAAATACCTCATCCGACGTCGCCTTGCTCTGGACAAACTCCCAGGCCAGCTCTTTCTCGCCCCCAGGGAGCACGAGGTTGTCGAAGGCCTTGTCGTTCCACACGATCTCAGTCAGCTGGTTGATGTGGAATCGAGCTGCTTTCCGTTAGCTGCTTGCAAGGTTACTCGGGGCGTTGGGAATACGTACCCCAGTCCTTGTTCTTGAGGTCGAAGCCAATCAGCCACGGGGTTGTGAGGAGACAGTGCTCGTCCGACAGTTCCGTCAGGTATTCAACCCGCTCATCAGACACCGTCTTCGATTCCTCAGCCGGCTCCTCGATGGCACTCCCGTTATTGGACGACTCTGCATCGTCGACATCGTCCGCGCACAATGGCTCCGGCTCAGCAGACTTCTCAGCGCCGACGTACCCCAGCTCCCGTAGCCCGGGTTTGACGTAGTTGTTGCTCTTGAGATAGGCGTAGCGGTCAATGACGACCCTGCCTGTCATCTACGCGGACATCAGAATGTGCATCGCAGGGATCTCATGGGCGTACTTACCGGCTGCTCCTTGTCCGTGCTGCACGAGACCTTGTTGCCGCGGTAGTGAAGGAAGTGGTACCCCCTGAGCTGCTGGAACCGGCGCCCGCGAGCCATGGCCGTGGCCTTGATCTCCTCCGCGTTGTCTGCGTACGACAGGGGGTAGACCGGCAAGGAGGTCAGATGCTTTGACCCCTTGAAGTAGGGGATGGTGACGTCGTTTTTCTCCAGGCCACATCGCTCGCCGTCCCAATCGACATACTCGACGGTGATGTCCCAGCACGCGCGGGATTCCGACTTGTGGTACTTGACGACGCGACAGACAGCCTCGGCATCCCACCACGTTGTGCGCACGATCTCGCCAGGTGGGAAAACCTGCCAGATCTTGCTGTAGCGGACCGTGCCCGTCGTCTGGGTGGTCTTGAGGTCCTTGATCGAAGGGGCCAGCAGGGGATGCAGGAACTCAACCAGCTGGGCTGTCGCCTTCTTCTTGAGAAGGTCGTCGTCCGAGGCCTTGAGCTGCTCGTGCAGAGCCTGGAGGCGCTCCCAGCGGTGCACGAGGGGTCTGTAAGGGGGTTTGAAGGTCCACCCTTCCAGGGCAAGGTCAAGGTCTTGGTATTTGTCCAGCACCTCGGACAGCACCGCCCTCATGCGTGGGCAGTTGATGGTGAACGACTCGGTTTCCCAGTCCTTGTCGCTAGTATAGACGTTGCGGTGGATGATGGGCGTGTCGCGGACCTGCTCCTCCAAGTCTCTTTGCTCGTCCTGAATCACGGCAAACTTGGCCCAGCGGGATGGGCAATCGCCGTACGAGCACTGGTGTTTGTAGAGCTTCTGGACCGGTGGGGTGTCAGGCGCAACAAACGTGTCCTTGTCTTCCGTAAATTTGTTGTTCTCGGCTACCTCATCATCATCAACCTCTTCGGGCACGTCGTTAGCCGGCTCATCGGGCAGGGCCTCGACCGCTGGATGCTCGTCAGTCACAGAGGCAGTCTCGTCGACCGCCACAATGACTTCGGTGTCCGAGTCCACGGAGTTTGCGGTGACAATCGCCATGATGAGCGGCCGGTAAACGTGTCGGATAGCAGTGACGGTTGGATTGAAACAATAACTGAGTGATGCTGGACTCTTGGTGATGCCCAGGGACTGGACACCACTTTTAAGGCCTGCTCAAGAGTCGAACACTGGCAGTGTTGCCTCAAGCGGATGAAGGCGGCCGCTGTCCGCAGTGCGCATCGCAGGCCCCCATAGCGAGGCGGATTTGAGCATCGAGCGGCCGCTGGCCCCCAAGTCGAACTGCATGGACCGTGATGCTGGCGAATCAAGACCAGCCCGGGGGGTGTTCTGCCTGAATCTGCCTGGCGTTAAGAGGGCTCAGCAGCCCCAGTCAACGCCTTTTCCCAGTACCAACCAGTGAGAACCTGCCCTGAGAGATGTCGATGTCAAACAGGTCCGGCTCAAGGGCGTCCCAGGTGCGGGCGAACACAGCCTGGACCGCTTGGTCGATCCCGTCTCCGGAGGTTGAACAGGGGTCACGGTTGCCTCCTTTGATGGGCGCAGCAGCATGCCCCCGTGCTCATCTAACCTCCAAGCCTAATTGAGAGTGAGAACTGAGGACTGACAGAAGAATGACAGTGCAAAGTGGCAAAAACAGAATGGCAGGAAGAATGCAGCAGGTTGAGAAGCGTGCCCGCGAGGCGAAAAAAATAAACTCTCCCGCCGGGAATTGAACCCGGGTCTCGAGCGTTGTTGGTTGACAAGCTCACATACTGACCACTATACTACGGAAGATATGCAGGTGTGGACACCTGCTGTAGCTGCTGGTTGGTTGGATTGGCCACTTCGATTTACCCTCTATCAAAGGCATGTCAGTTCCAAGCGCGAACTTCCAGGGATTCCGAAGTTGCTCCCACATTCAAGTTTCCTTTTTTTCTTTCTCCTTTCCTCGTTTCTTACTTCTCCTCTTTCTTATTCTTCTCCAACCGAATCATGAATGTTCATTTCTTGGCGACCGACGAGGTAGGATAATTCAGCCTCTCCAAATCGGGTTGGGACATCCTTAACATCTCTGTACTTGCAAACTAACAACTCATTTTGGCAGCTCCGCTTGTATTGCTAGGAGGCCCTTAACAACTCGCACTATCGTACTCGTTAGTGCTCTCTTCCTCTAATACCCGCAAGGTCTGGTATGGCCAAGTCCCCGTATCCAAATCTAGCTCCGCCCTTCGAGAATCTAGCTTGTGAACAAAGGCCGAGTCTTGCCCGCCGACAGCAGTCAGAATTCTACGAAATGAGCATAACATTTCCCCAGACGTGGCTAGCATTGCATCGCTGCGAGCAAACATGGAGGCACACGCGATAAGATCCATCAATGCATCCGCGAGTCGGAAGATTTTGAGTTCCTGCCAGGGGTTTAGCCTCGCTTTTACTCTGAATTGGTTTCTTGCTCTCGGAAAAATGGAAAGCTTACCATGCCGTAACCGTGGGTCTTGATGGCGGTATCAGTTACAATGGAAAACAGGGACAGTAACTCATGCCCGATTTTGACCGGCAAGAGTAGAGAGAAGGCCTGGTCCGCTGGACTGCTGGCCATGGCAAAGTGCCGCGAGGTGTACTCCCAGAGCAGAAGTCTGATCCATTGCCGCGTCACAAAAAGGTCCACCCGCTGGGCTTCGTGAGGCGCGGCGTCGTCGGGAACAAGACTTAGGTTTGTCTGGTAACACACAATCTTCTGTCTCTCAACCGGCGCCTCGCTGAGCGCTGTCGACATGGATGTTGCTGTAAAGTCACCCTCGAGGTAGACAAATAGTTGAGAGAGCGTCTTGAACGCTTGGGATAGGCCTTCGTCGCCAGTGCCGTCTTCAAACTCGGGCGGGGTGTCAATCGGCCGGAGGATTGCTGGGATCTCGTGCTGCACGCAGTATGTCCTATCATGCCCTTCTGTATTAGCTGGCTGGTACTGGACCCCGAGCACGCAGCAAGGTGCTAAAACACAACAGTATTACCTCTCAGATATGAAGAGGAGCCAGTAGATTCGAAGCCGGAGACATCGCTCTCCCTTCTCTAGATGCTGATCTACTTCGGGTTGCCCAATCCGCATGGCGTGGACATATGTTATCGACTCTCGCAGAAAAAGCCCGGCCGTGCGGAGTTTGTTAGTGTTGGCATAGTAGATATGGAGAAAGAAAGGTATCAGGACAGCCGCGGTAGAGTAGGTCTCTCGGTAGTCGTAGAGTTCCCGTAACCGGAGGCACTTTGTAGCAAAGTGAGAAGACGATGTTCCATTCCGTGGAGGTGTCGCTGTGTGCTCTGGGAGCCGGAGCTGCGCAATTGTGGCGGCACACAGTGACGCAGCGAGGGCCAAGGTCTCGGAATCTGGATCTGGTTGACTGAGTCTGAGGAGAAGTTCGTCGCTGTTGACGACGGGCCAGATCTGGAATGCTTGCTGGCGGAAGAGCTGGATGAAATGGCGGTATTCGGACATTGGTATCGGCTGATGTGGATGGACAACCGCGGGAATTGGCGGCAAATCACTGGGCGGCGCAGTGAATGTCTCATGGCCAGACAGGAAACCCGGTGACCAGTCGAACTGGCGGTCCCTTTCGCAACTACTACCATCTGTTTCGATGTCTTCGTCGCCAGTCGGGGATGGAGGATCCTCGAGCTGAGTGCGAGGGCTTGAGTCTCGCACTCTTTTCTGGAACTCTCTGATCCTGGCGCTTGCCGCGTGCCGTGGCCCGCCCTTGGGACCTCGCTTCTGGCGCAAGTACATGCTCGTGCATTGAACGCCCCGGAGGCGGCATTGGTAGCATGGCTTCGTCTCCTCGCACTTGACACGACGCAGTGTGCATCCGTCGCAGGGATTTCGAATCCTTAGCTTCTGGGGCATGTTGGGCTGTTCGCTGTCTCGCCGTCTTTCCGTGTCTTCAGTTGTACTCAGGAAAACCGGGCCATCCTCAGACTCCATGGGGGTGAAGAAGTTCAAGCTCTTGTTGACCCCGCAACCTTACTCCCATTTGTGCGTTCCAGTTTCGGCCCGACTCGCCCCAGTCTTGGCCTCTCCCAACCCACCGGGATGGAACACTCGAGAGGGTCCAGACCCCATGGGGAATAATCGGCAGACCCATGACCCCCGACGTTGTTCTGGATGGTTCCCCACGCAAACCGGACCTCAATAATGGCAAGGCACGAAGGAACGGCTTGCGTGTTGAAACACTCTCCAGCATCATGGAACGGCTGTACGACAAGAGGAGACCTGGGCATTGGGCAACAGTAGAGAATAACGATGGTGCGTCACTACATTTCATGAATAGAACACAAGGCCCAATAAATACATTGACGACTGGAGAACGAGAAAGAGTGAGCAAAGCTTAATAACCGCCAGAACTACATTCCATAATCTGCCTTAGTTCCCTTCAAGAATCAAGCTGTCAGTCAATGCCGAGTTGCCCAAGGAAAGCGCCGTCCTCTTGATGACCTGGCTGACAGGTAAGTGTCTCGTTTACTCCCGTCCCTCCACTCCCGTTTTCTCGTCTGTCACAAGTTCCCGCTGGAACGCGTCAATCTCGGTCGTGTGGAACCTGCGTGCGTTCACACCGTGCTCAAAGAGAACATCCAGCTCAGAAAAGCTCCGTCCCTTGGTCTCTGGGAGGCGGAAATATGACCAAGTCAACATAGTCAAGTTGAACGCCGACCAGATGAAGCCGCCTTTGCCGCGCAAGTTCCAAGCGGTCGGGTTCAGGATGGGTGGGTTGAGAAAGTTGGCGACGAGACTGGCGATATTGTATGCGTTGCGCGCCAAAACAACCGTCTTGATTCGCAAACGGGTGGAAGGGATCTCGGCAACAAGGCAGTAGCCCACGGGGCCGACAGTCAGATCGTAGGCGGCGACGAAGACCATCATCAGGGAGCCAGAGGCCCAACCGATAGCCTCGACTGGCGCCGGGATGCCCATGAAGCCAATGGCCATAAGGATGGTCAACATGATGGCGAGGCCAGCGAGGTAGAGCGTGCGCCGCCCAACGCGCGACACAATGTACCAGGCAGTCATTGTTCCGGCCAGAGCGAGCCCGTTCAGACCGAGGCCAAAGTCGAAGGAGCGCGCAGGATCGAAGCCGGCCTGTTGGAGGAAGTAGGTGACATTTCCACCAAACCAGATACCGCAGAAGACCTGGGTGACCCACACGGCACAGGCAATTTCGGTGCGGCGGAGATTGGGGCCCTTGAAACAGTCGAGGTACGAAGTCCCTTCTTGCATCTGCTTCTCCAAGCGATCCGTGTAGTCGATCAGGGCCAGCGTTCGGTCGATGTCTTCTTCGGTCGCCATCTTGCTTGCTAGTCGCCGCAGGGATTTGCGAGCGTCATCCATCCGTCCCTTCCGGACGAGCCAAGTCGGGCTCTCTGGCGCAAACAGAACCATGAGAATGATGGGGGGCGGAAACACCCATTGGATCGAATATGGGATCCTCCAGGCCCAGTCGTCTGTACGGCTCAGCAAGCCGCGAAGGACGCCCGCGCTGATGAGTTGTCCGATGACCCAGCACATGTTGACAAACGTGGTCAGGATCGGTCGCAGAGGGATGGGTGTTACATCGGCGGCGTAGGTTGTCGTCAGGGTCTGGAACGCGCCCCAAGGGACACCGCAAAGAATTCCGCCGGCGAGGAGCATCCCAATGTTGGTAGCGAAGAAGAAGAGAAAGATCAAGCCGATGAGGCTAGCGAGGGCTCCGATGATGGTCTTTTTGTAACCAAACCGATCGGCAACGAGGCCCGCAATCATCAGACCCAGAATCTGGCCGACTTGGGTGCCGTTCTGAAGACCGGACATCCAGCTGGCGGTGAGCTGATAGTCGCCGTTGTCTAGGCGAACGCCGAACCTTTTGCGAAACTGAGGCAAGGCAAAGAAGTTGCCGGTGAGCGAGGTGTCGTAGCCCTCCATAACGAGGCAGAGGGAGAGGGCCATGGAGAAGCAGATGGCTGTTGGATAGGTCTTGACGGCCTGCCAAATACCCATCTCTTTCTCCCGGGCGGTGGCCGCCTCGGCGGCGCGGACCATGTCATCGATCTGCGAGGTGCTCGGCATGTTGCGCAAGCTGACCTCAGGGGGGTCACCCTTTGGTTGGGACGACATGGTGAAAGAGGAGGCAAGGAGTAAGGAGTTCGGCTGGAAACTTTTGAGAATGAGCACAGTCTGACAGTCGGATGCGTTGAAGATTTGAGCTCGGGGGTGGTGAGGGGGATACGGGACTTACATATAGTTTGCAGCAAAGCCTGGGTCCGGTCTGAACTAAAGGGCAACGAGAACTTCGCTCTCATGAATCTCGTCGCACTTGGGATCATGTCACCGTTGACACGTCCAGCCTGGGTCGAGTCCAAGGGTCGAGGAAGCCGAAATCATCCAACTCCAGAGCTCGGAGCGAATGGGCACTCGAGAAGCGACGCCTCCTCGCCCTGACGGCGCCATCGTTGACGACCATCGGTTGTGGTGTGTTGAGAAGAACTCTGAAGAAACTTCCGCTTAATTATTTCGCCTAAAATTTACCCGTGGCCTGAGCCAGACTCTGAACCAACTTCTCCACCGACACCGACGCTCGACCAACCAGACAACAGAGACCCTGCAAATTGGTCACACCCGGGCTTGTTTCATTGGCTCGATGGCCCCAGCCAGCTTCCTGATCCACGAGAGGATTTTCCCCGCATATTCGCGTGCGCTGCCGGTGTGGTTAAATTGTGGGGTTCAAACCCGGGGAAACAGAACGGGACGCTTCCATTCATCATGTGAACCCGAGACAACAAGAACGAGGCGTGGGCCGAGCCAGGTCTCCGTGGGTCACAAGAGCCGTAACGGCATGGAACATGGGATGGCATGGCGTTTGCGTGCAAAAGACGGACGCTTTAGTGAACTGAAAGTCTGGGACACGCCACTCGAGCCACTCCAAAGGGAGGCATCCCGGGCCTTGAACCACGTACTCCATATGTCTGTGACCTGAACAGTAATTCCGGACGCGATAGTGTGCATGGCAATGCGCCGTTAAATTCCCCGTTTATGACCGAGCAATGATCGCACCTTCAGGCGGAATTGCTCTGCTACGTAGTTTGAAGTTTTGTCTCAGTTCAAGCTGCGATGGGTTGGCTCTGAGGTGGACTGGCACTCAGCAAAACAGGAAGAGGACATGTCCATAGAGATGGCCCGGGGGTTAGCTTCGGATGACTGACAACTCACGCCAGAGTGCCTCGATACCTAAAGACTGAGTTCAAACTGGTAACCCGGTGGGAGCACTCGGGGCTCAAGACTTCGGTGACTCGGACCCCTGGTCCTCGGGCTTGTGAGAGCCCCACTTGCTGGCTGCGTCAACCTATTAAAAGCATTGCCGAACATTTTACCCCTTGGCGCCGATTTTGAACTTCAACTGCCGATCAATTGACATCAACCACATTTGACCCGAACCTGGGACTTCTCCTCACTAGACACGGGTGTTGTGACCCTCCATGAGTTTTAGCGAGCAGTTTTACCGCGGCTGATCATGAGCCATGGTTTCCACCAGGGCCCTTGGGCCGGGTCATGCAAATATCTCGTGAGTGGACTCTGGGGCCATGGCTAACGTTCGTGCTGCCGTGCAACATTGTTCTGCTCCAGGCTTTTGTCATCTAAGATTCGGGGCGGAGGCAGTCCGACATGCATGCGTCTTGGCGCTTGGGTTTCAGATCGCAATTTCTACAAGAGCACTGCTCGGCGAACTGTCTGAGTGAGGGAGGCCGCAATCTTCATTCCACGCCGTCAACCCATTCATTGCCCATCAGGATGGCCAGCTACGCCTTCACCAATGACCCGGCTCCAAACCCGGCCGCGGTTGTACAAGGAGACCACTACCGCTTCACCCTCATCAACGACACGGTCTTACGATATGAATGGGCCGAGGATGGTCTGTTTGAGGATCGTCCCTCGACGTTTGCCATCAGCAGACGGTTCCCCGCCCCGGTTTTCGAGGTCACCGACACCACCGACCAGCTCGACATTAGGACGCCTTCGTTCCACGTCACCTACAACAAGAAGCGTTTTGACCGGCACGGCCTCGTCGTCAGTTTTAGCAACAAGAACACGGTTTGGGGTGCCGACTGGAGATTTGGAGAAGAGGTTCCGCACAATCTCGGTGGCACGGCGAGAACCATCGACAACGTCGACGGGCGCTGCGAGCTCGGACCTGGCATCCTTTCCAAATCCGGCTATTCCGTGCTTGATGACAGCACCTCGATGCTGTTTGATGCCGGCGGTTTCGTGGCCCCTCGGCGCCCCGGAGACCGGATTGACGGTTATCTCTTCTGCTACAGCCACGACTACAAGCGTGCGATGGAGTCCTTCTTCGCCATCTCGGGCAAGCAGCCGCTTCTGCCGCGGTGGGCTCTGGGCAACTGGTGGAGCCGGTACTTTGCATACACGGACGAGCAGTACCTGAATCTCATAGACAAGTTTGCGGACCAGTCAGTTCCCTTGTCTGTGGCCGTGCTCGACATGGACTGGCATCAAGTCAAGGGCGACCACATCCCACACGCCGGCTGGACGGGATACACCTGGAACAGGGAACTTTTCAAAGATCCGAGGGCCTTCACTCGCGCCCTGCACGACAGAAAACTCAAGATCACCCTCAACGACCATCCACACGCCGGCATCCATCATCACGAAGACTCATACGAAGCAATGGCCCACGAGTTGGGTCACGACATCTCAGCACATGCACCAATCCTCTTCAACCCTGTTGACCCTAAATTCATGCACGCATACCTCAACACCCTGCACCGCGCTCTGGAGCAAGACGGCTGCGACTTTTGGTGGATCGACTGGCAACAAGGTCCATACTCCCGGATCCCCGGCATTGACCCCCTGTGGATACTGAACCACTTTCATTTCCTGGACAGCGTCCAGCAGCAGGGCCAGGGCAGAGGGCTCATCTTCTCGCGATTCGCGGGTCCTGGATCCCATCGTTACCCGGTCGGGTTCTCAGGCGACAGTATCGTGTCTTGGGCCTCCCTTGAGTTCCAGCCCGAGTTCACTGCCACAGCGTCAAACGTTGGTTACGGATGGTGGAGCCACGATATCGGCGGACACATGTGCGGGACTCGTGACGACGAGCTTGCAACTCGTTGGTTGCAGTTCGGTGTCTTCTCGCCCATCATGCGCCTCCATTCCTCTTGCGGCCCCTTCATGTCCAAGGAACCGTGGCTGTACCGACCAGAGTTCGCGGCCGTGATGCAGAACTTTTTGCGGTTCCGACATCGCCTGCTCCCCTACCTGTATTCGATGAACGTCCTCTCGGCGCAGCAAGATGAGCCGATCGTGCAGCCTCTGTACTGGAAGTTCCCATCGCGGGATGAGGCGTACCAGAAGCCCAACCAGTACTACTTTGGCTCGAGCCTCGTTGCAGCTCCTGTTGTCAAGAAGAGTGATGTGAGGACAAACCGCGCCGCAGTCGACGTTTGGGTGCCTCCTGGCCGTCATGTCGACGTCTTGACGGGGTTTGTGTACGATGGGGATCGGGTCATCAGGATGTACCGAAGCATCCAGGGCTTTCCCCTCCTATCATCTGAAGGTGCTATCATTCCGCTTGATCAGAATCTGGCACCCGGAAATGGATGCTTGAATCCTTCTGGTTACGAGGTTCTGGTTGTCGTGGGCAGTGACGGTGGCTTTGTTGTCCGAGAGAACCAGCAAGATGATGAAGCTCCCGCGGAGAACAGCGGCCTTCGAGAGATTCGCCTCGACTACAGCCAATCTCGCGGGCGGTTGACGTTTATCTCATCAGCGAAGGACTGGACGTTGAGGTTTCTGTCGTTCATGGCCCTTCCACCCTCGTTGGTTGTGTCAGCCGACGGGGTTGCCATCACAGATGTCGACCTAGCAGTTGAAGATGACGGCCACTTTCCGGGCCTGGTTATCCGCATTCCCAAGCTCTCTAGCAGCAATGCCACCGTCGCCATTGATCTGGGCGAGAACCCGCAACTGAGCAGCGTAGACATTACAGCACGAGTTCAGGGCTTTTTGATGGATTTCCAGATGGACATGGGGCTCAAAGAGAAGATATGGTCGGTGATTCAGTCGTCGCGGCCGACTGCGGTCAAGATCGGGCAGCTGGAGACCATGGGCTTGGGAGAAGACTTACTTGGCCCAGTGATGGAGCTTCTTCTTGCTGATAGCCGGTAGCAGTGTTGGTAGAAGTGCCTTAATCTATTCAACCTTCCGGCGTCCTGTTGTTCTTTAAGCCCTCGTTAACCATACGTTCTAATGAAAAATTGGCGCAATTTACTTCCATCTAACAAGCTCCCTTTCCCTTTTTCTCTCCTCTCGCTCTCAAAACCGCCCTCGCAGCCAACCGCGCAAGCTCAGCAACAAAATCATCAACCATCTTCAAGTGTGTCATTTCGTCTGGCGCCAGGCGTTGCAAGCGCATCTGCTTAATGAGCAGTGGCACTGACTGCAGCAGATCTACATCGGCGTCCGCATGCGGGCTCAAAGGACTGTAGATAATATTGCAGAAGATCGTCCAGCTCGCCGCCATCGGGTAGAATACTGCCATCCTGTTTCAATCCTTAGCATTATGTGGTTCACATGCGACGGAAAACGCACCAGAAGACCTCCCCCATCAGATTGAAGACGATAGCGCGAAGGTACAACAGCGAGGATCGACTCGCCTCGACCGCCAACGCCATGCTCGAACTCACACCATCTGTGTCATAGCTCCCATGGCTTGTCGCAGATCGGCACCTCCCTGTCGCCTCGTGTATCGTGGCTACCAGGTGGCGATATTGAAAGTGGACCATGATCCTCTCCATTTTGCGCAGCTCAGAAAGCGATGGCTCGAGAGGAACTTCTCGCAAGGACAGTGAAGGACGAAAGTCAGGTGGCAGCGACAGTCTCCACGCCTCCAGTTCGTCGTCGAGCTGCCGAATGTCTCGGAGAAGTTCTGCGGCAGTCTTTCGCAGCGCCCGTGTTGAATAAAGCAGCGTGTATGTCTTGGCCTTGATCATGTCCAGCCGCACATCGCCGGGCAGCAACGGAGGGGCGGTGTCGTCGAGCAATGAGACGTCAAGCTCCGCTCTGTCGTCCATGTATTTCATGTCCAGGTACCCGGGTATCGGCGTGAGGTCGCAGTCGTCATCGTTGACGGACGGTGGCTGTCCGGTGCGGAGGGAGGTCTCCTTGTCAGTGCAATAGATCATCCAGAAGAGTTTCCTGAGCTGATGCTTTGTCCGCCAGGCAACATCAGCCTCCTCGTGGGCCGCGAGAGGGGGGACAACAACCGTGTTGGCGCCGAGGGTGAACATCATGCGTGCGGCGAGGGAGTGGAAAACAGCACCCTTTTGCAGTTGGCCGAGCAAGAGGTGATACAGCCCCTACCAGTGCGCAGTCAGTACCGGGTTCGGAATGGACAAGACTCGGGTTTTCAGACTAGACTCACGAGCATAAAAGAGGTCTGCAACCCATCGAGAGATGTCTCGTGAAGGACCTGGGGAAGCAGGCACTGTGCTTGGAGTGCGCATTCCTCACTATCAAGCCCCGGCATGGACTTGGGATTGAGGTGGTGGAGCGACAGGAGGGCCAGAAACGCAAAGATGCATGAGCGGGCAGCCGCGGACTTGAGAGAGCACTGCGCTGTCTTGTCGTAGGCCAAGTCTACAGTCTGACGAAAAAGGGTTGCGTCGATCAGGGGCCAAATCCTCTTGAAAGCATGGGTGGAAAAGATTTCAAGGCAATCTTCAACGATCGTCCTGTCAGGTAATTCCATTGTTGAAGTCAGATGAACCGTGTTTGCGCACAGGAAGGCTGAGTGTACACGATGCCGTATGCTGGAGGCCGGTATTGGCGCGAGAGCCTGGAAAGGCGTGCTCTCGCCAGTCCGCGAAGCAATCCACCTTTGGCCTTCTGTGGAGAGAAAGGGGAAACCGTGTTGGGAGCTGATGTCTCCGAGATGACGCCCGGAAAAATGGAGTTTGCCGAAGACAGGACCTAGCAAGGACGTTGAAGCAACTGGATTAAGATCAGGGGTGGCGTTTGCGGTGGCCGTGAGAGTCGTGTCTCTTGAGAAAGATGGGGTAGGAGAGACGTTGCAGTTTAGTGTTGTTGATAGACCCGCCAGGCTCTGGGGAGAAGGAATGCCACTCTCAACGGGGTCCGGATCTGGCGCTCGCTTAGACACCCGGATAGACCTTGAGAAGTTGCATATGTCAGTCAGCCAACACCACCGACACCCACACCCCGTCAGCCCACCTACTTCCTTGCTTTGCCCCTCTTTCGAGTAGAGATTGGTCGGTTGAAAGTACAAGCAAGATCATGATGGCGGCACCAGTCGCAGGGCGGGAGAATCCCGTCGCATTGAATCTGCAACTGTGGTTAGTTCCACGTTCTGAGAATCTGTTACGAGAGACCGAGGGCAGCATGCCTTCCGCTGGAAGCAAGAGTCGCATGCCCTCTTCCTCATCTTGCTGCTGTTTACCGATAGTCCGTCTGATTCATTGACCCGTAGTGCGTGAACCGAAGGATCATGAGCAACCGCAGTCCAGCCGGCCGCGTGGATGAGGACATGTCGACGCCGGGGACCTATTTGACTGCTTTGTCAGCGGAGCAAACAGCATCTGCGAACGTCAAAGGTCTCCGAGCCAATCGGGGGAAAGGACGCTGGTTATTTAAGCGGGATGACACGCAAGCGGTTCAAATTAGGAGTTGGGGGCCATGCTTCCCGCCCCTTGGAGACACACGTCTTGCCCCAAAGGGTAAAATTCCCTCTGATGCAACCTTTCAGCCTGGGAAAGACTGGATTTCGCCAGTGACCGAACCTTTTGCCCCAAGGGCCGCGTGGACCTGCAACAGTGTTATTGAGATGACTGGCTTGGTTACCAAAGCGGCGAGCAATTCTGGAAACAACAATAATGTGCCAACAATGGGACAGCCTACGGGAATGAACTGCGCTGCCTCGTGCAAGGTCCTGGTTCCTGTATTTAAAGAGTACTGTTTCTCTCGGTGCTTTCCTCTCGGTTCTTCAAGTTCGCATCAAACACGCCAACCTCGTCCATACTCTGCAGAGCAACATGCCAAATCTGCTCGCTCAAACCCTTTCCAAAGTATCACGAACAGCAGTCACCCTCAACCGCCAACCCAAAGCCGCATTCCACCACTTCCGATCCCTCGAGATGAAAGTCGCACACGTTACATCATGGGGATCAGCCCCTGAGTACACCTCTGCGCCAAACTTGCCCGCGCCGTCACCCACCCAGCTCCAAGTCAAGGTCCTGGCTGTTGCTGTTCCGCCGCTGGTGCGAGGCCGAGCCCTCCGCAAGCATCCCAGCGCCAAGGGCGCGTCCCTGCCCTTCGACCCCAGCGTTGATGGTGTCGTCCAAGACGAGATGACGGGCGACCTCTACTATGCCGGCCCTATGGCAGCCTCCCTTTTTGCCGAGCGCGCCAATATTGAGCGTCAACAGCTTGTCAAACTGGCGCCAGGCTCGGATCCCATTGCGGTCGCTACCCTCGTCAACCCTGTGGGCAGTAGCTGGATGGCCCTCCGCTGTCGTGCCCTCCCGGGTAGCTACCAGGGCGCCACAGTCCTTGTACTTGGTGCTACCAGCACCAGCGGCCGGGCTGCCATTACTGTGGCTCGCTCCCTGGGCGCCAGTCGGATCATCGGCATGTCACGCAGCATGGACACTCTCGCGGCCGTTGAGGACCTCGATGCCCGAGTTGTCTTGCATGAGCCCTACACCTTGCCTCCCGACATCGGCCCTGTGCACATCATCCTCGACTTCGTTGGCGGCCAAGCTGCTGTTGGCGTTTTGCAGGCGGCAGAGTTTGAGCCTGGCAGGGATCTGCAGTACATCCACGTCGGCGACCTCGCCGGCGAGGACAATATTGGATTGCCCGCCCGCTTGCTTAACTCCAAGCCCATTCGCATCACCGGTTCTGGCATGGGTGCCTGGGGGAAAATGGATGTGAAGAAGGAAATTGGCGGGTTGTTGGCTGCCGTGGTCAAGATGCCGAGGCCCCAGGATGTTGTCACCGTCTCTCTTGCGGATATCCAGTCAGTTTGGGACAAAGAGGCGGCCAAGGCGAAGAGGCTTGTGTTGGTGCCTTAGCTGTGTTTTTTCATGAATTGTCACTTATCTAGAATCGGACATCCACTCTCTAAACTGTATTTTTCTTCTGAGTGTTTATTTTCCCACCGAGACTGAGACCTTAACATGGCGGCCCTCAGATTCCGGGGACCCTAGACCCCAATGAACACAATTGTACTCCGCTATGGGAAAATTAGAACTGGCCCATTGTTGAATACCATTTTCTCAAGCTATCGCATAACTTTCTCCCATCTGCCCTCCAGAGGACTGGTCCAGGATCTCTATTACCTTGGAACCTTGCTCATCCAGCACTACGTGGTGGGAAAAGGGTGTCTGAATGAACATGGACTATAGAAGGGTTGCATTATTGGGGCCCAAGAACGGGGAGGATGGTGCGCATCATAGTTAACTCCCTCTTCGCTACCCGGGCCGTCCGGCAGCCAAAACGCACTCTCTTTGATAGGGCTTGTCCGAAGCACGAAACTGAGCCATCGAGGCCGGGTAATGCTTCTAGGCAAGTCAAATCCCACGGGAATTGGAAGTTGCAAAGTCTGTCCAAGAATTCGCCCTCGACGGAACAAAGTAACGTCCAAGCATAGTGTAAAGAAGGAAAGAAGGGAGAAGAATACTAAAAAAGGAAAAGAAAGAAAGGGGGAAAAGGAAGGAAGAAGGCAAAAACAGAAAAGAAAAAGGGAAAGGAAGGAAAAAGAAAGGAAAGAAAGAGAAGGAGAAAAAAAGAGTTCAAGGAAGAAAAGTACTGTGTAGGAGAGGGACAGTCAGGGACTTGAACAACTTGCAAATCTAATCAACAAAACAGGCTGCAACAACGGGAAGGACTTTGTGGGGATGGAATGGACATGTCTATAGTCTAAATATGTATATACAAAGCGTGACCTCGTTCCTAGTTCGTGGCTCTACTCCTGCTACTGTTTGGAGTACTGGATGCTGTACTCAACCGTCTTCTGAATCCCAGGTGCGGGCGCCTCTTTCTGCCCTTGCGGACCCGTAAGAATGCTCTCCTCGCTGCCGGTAAAGGAGCCCGGGCGGCGCCCGATGGACGCAAGGTGCGTGCCCTGAGACTTGACGCCCCCCAGCTCGACCCAGTCGCGGCCGGCGCCATCTGTCCTGTTCTGACTTCCCAGCGGAACGCGGGACTTGTTGGAACCGTAACCGGCGTAACCGGGAGTACCCTGGGAACCGTAACTCTTGCTGCGGAGCCCGGGGAAGAGTTTGACGACGAAGGGACGCAGGACAGGCAGGCAGGCGCAAACAATGGCGACGTTGGGTTCGACGATGGTCCACATGACGTTTGCGACGTTGTATGTGTTGTCGGGGCTCTTGGCAAAGATGTCGAGTGTCGTGACGCGCAGGCACGACGTGATGGTAGCGAAGATACCGATTGCGAAGACAGCCATGACGGCCATTTTCTGAGCGATGGGTACTCCGAGCGTCCAGACGAGGGGCATGGGCAAGAGAAGAATGATGAAGTCTGTAGCAATGGAGAAGCCTGCGTTCGCAAACCAGAACTTGGCCGTGTCAATGCAAGTTCCCGGCGTGTCCTTGTCGAAGGCACGAATCATGGGCCGGCACTGGAAGATGGTGACAAGAATGGAGGCGGTACAATACATGGCGACAGCGGCGAGGAGGGCCCAGCAAGAGTAGCGAAACCAGCGGACAATGTTGAAGAGGCGCAGGTAGAGGAGGAGGATGGAGGCCTTGATGAGGTTGATGGCGGCCTTGTACGTGACCTGGGCCATGAAGAAATACTGCGTTGCCGTCGAGGTTAGCGAAAAACGTGGACACAAATGGGATTCGGCCCTTTCCCGTCCTCTGGTTGTTTGCACACCTTATTGGTTTCGAACCTGTCTTTCCCGTGAATCGTGGCCCAGTGTCGTCCCATTCCATAGTGGCAGGCTAGAAGCGGTCGTACGTCAGCTTAACATGTCCTGGAAGAAAGAAGAGAAAGAGAAAGAGAGAAAGAAAGAGAGCAAGTTCTTACAGGCTACCAGGAAGGCGCTCGTCAAAACCGCAAAGAGCTACGAGGCACTGGTCAGTATCTCCGAGCCAACCACCTGCTCTTGGCAGCCGCCAGAGCATGCTTCAAAAGGCTGGA
This sequence comes from Chloridium humicola, assembly GCA_027569505.1. Classification (NCBI taxonomy): domain Eukaryota; kingdom Fungi; phylum Ascomycota; class Sordariomycetes; order Chaetosphaeriales; family Chaetosphaeriaceae; genus Chloridium; species Chloridium humicola. The sequence continues at coordinate 273,757 of JAPDFF010000029.1, forward strand.
CTCACGAGAGCTGCAACAGCGGTCCAGTCGTCGGCGCCCAGTTTGCCCCCCTTCCTCAGGCGCGCCCAAACGCGTAAAGCCATGAGGATGGGGCAGATGACGATAAAGACGCCCGCGGGGATGTAGATGAGGTGCGCATTGTTGTCGTTCGGGTCGAACGCCGGCGTAATAGTGGCGCTTTCCGGCATGCCGGGCGGCCACGAATCGAAGTCCTTCTCAAATGTCTGGCGGGAGGACAAAGAGCCTCTCCTGGGAGACTCTTCTGCATTGAATGGCAAACAACTGCAGAGAGCGGGCGTTGATCAATTTTTGTTCGCCCGCCCAGTCGAGGAATTCGGGGGGAAAAACTGTCATGTCCGGGCATCAGCTTGTCCCTTGCATGATGGATGGTGACATGGACTGATGAATCTGGGAACCGAGTCCAGCAGTCCCTGCCCCCCCACGGGTTCTGTTTCCTTGGGACGGCACAGAGCCGGGGGGAGGTGGGGGGGACTTTCTCAAGAAAGGGCTCGGAAGCTTGGCTGGAGCACACGAGATTGACATGATCCCTCCGGACCAAAGTCCTTCGGCATCTGTGCTAAAAGAACCAATGGGATAACGGCGCGGAAGCTGTGCCGCACAGGTGCTGGACGTTCGATAGGCACGCGGGCTCGAGAGCATCAGGCGATTTTGACTGGCGCTGGGCTCAAGTCCTCCCCACAACTTGGCTGCTTCCTCCTCAATTCTGTCCTTCGATGTCTCCTCGAGTCCTTGCTTGTTGAGTCTCGAGTTGCTCTCCAGTGTCTTCCCTCTCCATAAGTACTGACTTTAATGGGTGCTATTTCAAGTTGAGGCTCACCATCCAGAGCCTGAGACCGTCCAGCAGCAGGCGAGCAGCTGCAAGGTGGGCATGTACATGAGTACATTACCTCCAGAGGCGAGAGCCCATGTCGCACTATTATGTCTCTCGAGAAGCGCATTGGACGGACTTCTCTCGTATGCGGGAATTGCAGGCCTTTCCGGATTCCCCTCTCTCCATGTCCTTGACCAAGATGGCACTCCGTCCGAACCCTTGCCACGCTTTCCCCACGCAAGGAAGAAAAAAATAAGCAAAAAACGGTGGGCTCTGCCGACAGCCACACTGCCATTGGGTACCTCATTTACCACCCTTGCGACACACCCCGGCAGTCAACAGGCCAGCTCAAGATGGCTTCAAGTCCGTATTTGGCATCCACTGACACACAGGAAGCTAGTGAACGTTACCTTGCAATTTTGCCCCCCCTTGAGCTTTGTCGAGAACCTCTCAACCCGGTCTTGTGTCAGAGCGCAAGGCGACCGCGTTCCTTTTGACTTCCGCGCTTTTCCCACCTTTCCCTCTCACCTCGTCCTCCAGACTTCGATCATTCTTGCTCTCCTCTCAGACACATCGTCCGCGAGCGAGGCACACGGCCCTCAACATCCATCATGTCGGCCGACGAGAAACAGCACGCCGATGCGGCCGTTGCCGCAAAGCCCGGAACCCCTTGCTCGGATGCTACGTCCGATGCGCCCATCGATCCCGTGGCCGAGCGCAAGCTTCTCAGAAAACTCGATCTGATCATTTTCCCTGTCTTCTTCGTTGTGTACATGCTGGCGTTCTTGGACCGCATCAACATCAGCAATGCCAACATTCAGGGCATGTCGGCCGAGCTTCACCTGAACGAGGGCAACCGTTTCAATGTGGCGCTCTTCGTATGCTTCCCCGCCACTCACGTTTTATTACTTTTTACTGACCGCATGGATGTCTGCGCCAGGCCTACTACTCGTCGTACATCCTCTTCGAGGTGCCCGCCAACATCATCATCAAAAAAGTCCGCCCCTCGATTTTCATCTCGGCCCTCATGTTCTGCTGGGGCATCATCAACATGTGCATGGGCTTCGTGCATTCGTATGCGGCCCTAGTCGCCCTGCGCGTCCTCCTCGGCATTTTCGAGGCCGGCGTGCTGCCTGGCATCGTTTATGTCTCGTCCATGTACTACCTCAGGCACGAGTACCAAAAGCGGTTGTCATTCTTCTTCTGCAGCACCGTCGTTGCTGGCGCTTTTGGTGGACTGCTAGCTTATGCTATCGCTGGCCTCAGCACGCCCACGATGGCCGCTTGGCGATGGATCTTCATCATCGAGGGCGCGATCACGTCCGCCCTCGGTATCGTCGCTGCGTTTGTCATCATTGACTGGCCCGAGCAGACGCGCTACCTCAACACCGAGGAGAAGGATCTCCTCCGCAGGCGCATGGCGGCCGACGTCGGCGACCTCTGCGGCATGGACACGCTCAACAAGTTTGCCTTCACCCGTATCGTCCGCGACTATAAGATCTGGCTGAGCGGCTTCCTGTACATGGGCGTGTCCGTAGCCGGGCTGTCGGGCACCTTCTTTCTCCCGACCATCCTGCTCGAGTTCAACTGGAAGGCCCGGGAGGCGCAGGTCCGCACCATTCCCGTCTACGTGTTTGCCGCCGGCATGATGATTATCGGCGCCTGGGCCTCGGACAAGCTCAAGCATCGCTACAGCTTCATCATGGGCGGCGTCTCCTTGTCCACCATCGGCTACGCCATGCTGCTCGCGCAGGAAGGCAAGTCGCGTGACTACAAGTTCGGCGCTGTGTTCTTGGTTTTTGGCGGAGCGTATATGATCACTCCCATGTGCCTCGGCTGGCTGCAGAACAACCTCTCGGGCCACTGGAAGCGCTCGTTTGGTGCCGCGTCGCAGGTCATGATCGGCAACATTGCCGGCATCATCGGCGCCTTCATCTTCATCAAGAAGGAGTCACCCACCTACAAGACGGGCTACGGCGTCGCCGTCGGCATGATGTGGTTCGGCGGGCTCTGCGCGACAAGTATGGCTGGCCTGATGTGGCTGGAGAACCGTAAGAGGGAGCGCGGTGAGCGCAATGACAGGCTTGAGGTGCCCGAGGAGGACAGGAAGAACATGGGCGACTGGCACCCGAGCTTCAGGTTCACTCTGTAAAGGAGTGCAGGGTATAATTTACCGCGTTTACGCGAGTCTTTTGCCGGGTCCCGACATTGTCTTGACACAAGGGCAAGGCCTCGCGGGAGGCCATCGAAAGATAGCTGTTGGCAATAACGAGATTGTTTCAAACCCCAACGTATTCGTCTGTCAAGCGCGAGTCGGAAAATGGCATGACGAGAACGACTCGGAACCGCCAAAGAGAGACGAACTGAGCCGATACCCCCGCGGCCCCGCCTCCTGCGACCTGCAGGTGGTGTCCACGCCGCAGGGGGCGGCAGACCAGTCGCCAATGCTTGCAGGGTGCAACGTGTGCCTCTAGTCTGTGTTCCCGCTTACCGCGAAATACTATGTAATCAGTCAGACATGCGAAGGATTCAACCTAATGCAGTCCTGATGCAAGCGGTTAACGAGGGGGGCAAAGTTTTTCCAGGGGTTGAGAGCGGAGGTTTCGACTCCATGATCCATGTCACCATGTGCTCCCAAAGTTCTCGTGGGCAGTTATTGCTGTGATTCAGCCGAAATGAGGTCCTGGGCCACGTGGTTTATCCTTTTTGAGAGTCTTGAATGTGCAAAGGTTGTTTTGTCAAAATCATTCCCCGGATCATGAGATTGATGAGAGGGATGTCGTTGCTCTGAAAGTGCTCCGTATTGGGCAACCAGAACAGGGGCAGGGGTCTCTTGCATTGTCGGATCGTGGCGCGGTAGGAAGCGGGCCGGGTGATGGACCCTAGCGCCCGGATTGGTCAAGGGGCTTGAGGCAGGGATAAGGCGGCGACCCGAGGCCTTGGCCATGGTGCCGAGCACGTGATCTTGCGCAACTGTGTTGGCTCCTGGTTGACGAGGCTTTTCGCTTGCAACCCCGCTCGAAACTCGAAGTTGTCTTCTCGAATTCGACGTGTCGACGCACTTTATCGGTTCCCTTTAAGCCTTCAAATGATTTGTCTGGACCGTATGGGCCCCCGCGCCGGGTCACCACACACTTCAAGTTCGATCTTTTAGTTCAAGTTCCTTTGCCCCAGTGGGAGCTCCCGAAGAGTCGAGACCTGGGGCGACTCGGAGTCTCGGAAACTTTCAGTTGGTCACTTGGATTGGGGGCGGCGGTCCATCGCGCGGCCAGGTCCTCGCCGGCGGATGCGGTTCCGACTTGGCCTCTTTTCCTCAAAGATTGCCACCTGAGGGCTCGCTTCGCAACCGCCCGCTTTCGCTCTTCAGCATGGGAGGCTAACCAGAACAAGCATGGTGATGACCGTGATTATGGAAGCAAAATTGTCGCGTTGTTTTCCCCGAACGGGATGTGCGGCACCGAGGCAACATGGGCCCTTCTGTGCAGTTCAGGGGTCGCAAAATTCCGATGGGATGGGTCTTCCCCCTCGAGGCGGAAGAACATCGCATTTCGAAATCGTCGAACCACACGCTCGGGAACCTGAACCTCATTCCCACGAATTTGCTCTTGGTCTTGCTGGCACTCGTCGCTCCTCCAGTCTCCGTTCTGCTTCCGATCAAGCCTGTCCAGCAACGGTCGGATCCCAAGATGTACACAACCTCGTTTGCCTTCTTCGAGGCCATCGCCGATGCAGGCGTCTCGCACTGCTTCGTCAACCTGGGGTCGGACCACCCAGGTATCATCGAGGCCATGGTGCAGCGGAAGTCACACCCCAACTTCCCGCGTATCATTACCTGCCCGAGCGAGGTGCGTCTGCCCCCCTGCGCTCCAAGATCTCTCATTTTATCACGCCACGTGAGATCTCGGGTCGGCAGCAAACTGATCAAGTCCACAGATGGTCGCAATGTCCATGGCTGACGGCTACGCCCGTCTCACCGGCAAGGCTCAGTGCGTCATTGTCCACGTTGATGTCGGGACGCAGGCGCTGGGAGTTGCCGTCCACAACGCGTCGAGTGGGCGTGCCCCGGTGCTCATCTTCGCCGGCCTCTCGCCCTTCACCCAGGAGGGTGAGATGAGAGGCTCCCGTACCGAGTTTATCCACTGGCTGCAGGATGTGCCCGACCAGCGCGCCATTGTTGCCCAGTACTGTCGCTACACCAACGAGATCAGGACGGGCCTGAATGTCAAGCAGATGGTCAACCGCGCGCTGCAGTTTGCGAGCAGCCAGCCCCAGGGTCCGGTGTACCTTTGCGCCGCGCGAGAGGTGCTCGAGGCCGACATGGAACCGTACGAGTTGAGTCGGGGTCAGCGGGACTGGACACCCATCGAGCTGGGTGGGCTGCCGCCCAAGGGTGCTAACCAGATTGCTGAGGCGTTGGCGCGGGCATCGCGACCTCTGCTTGTAACAGGCTACTCCGGCCGCAACCATGACATTCCCGCGGCACTGGTCGAGCTTGCTGACACCGTCAAGGGTCTTCGTATCATCGACGCGGCAGGAAGCGATGTGTGCTTTCCGGCTGACCATTCCGCGTGGATTGGCGTTAGGCAGACGGGCGGTGACCCGGCCATCGCTGATGCCGATGTCATTTTGGTGCTCGATTGTGATGTCCCGTGGATTCCCACGCTCTGCAAGCCGCAGCCGGATGCCACCATCTATCACATTGATGTTGACCCGCTCAAGCAGCGCATGCCGCTCTTCTACATCCAGAGTGATGCTCGCTACCAGGCTGACCCCCTACTTTCCGTGCAGCAGATCGTCGAGGTCTTACGCAAGCCAGACAGCGAGGCGGCCAAGATCCTTCACACGCAAGATCTTGCTGCCGCGGAAGCCTCAAGGCGGGCGTCGTACACCGCAAGAATTGAGAGCATCAAGAAAGCGGCGACCACTCCCCTTGCTGATGGAAAGTTTGGCGTCGCCCACCTGAGCAAACATCTCCGGTCTGTCTGTCCCGAGGACACCATTTGGGTTGTCGAGGCGGTCACCAACACCGGGTTCATTCACGACAACGTGCGACCGACGCGACCCGGGTCGTGGATCAACTGCGGCGCTGGAGGTCTCGGCTGGTCGGGCGGTGCTGCTCTGGGCATCAAGCTCGCAGCCGAAGCCGAGGGACGCCAGCAGTTCGTCTGCCAGATTGTCGGCGATGGGACCTATCTGTTCTCTGTCCCTGGAAGCGTGTACTGGATCGCTCACCGTTACAACATTCCAGTGTTGACCATTGTCCTGAACAATAACGGTAAGTCCGGGGGCGATTTTTTTTCCCCATCCTCAAGCATGTCCCTTCTTTGACACTGACATAAAGCCAGGATGGAACGCGCCACGCAAGTCCTACATGCTGGTTCACCCCGAAGGCGCCGCGGCCAAGGTGTCCAACGAGGACATGAACATCTCCTTTGCTCCGCCACCAGACTACGCTGGCATTGCGGCGGCAGCTGGTGCAGGTGATGTGCACGCACTCAGGGTTGAAGAGGCAAGCCAGCTTGAGGAGGTTTTGAAAGATGCTGTGGCCAAGGTCCAAGCTGGGAACACGACTGTTGTGGACTGTCGGATTGTGCCTGGATTTTAACAGAATCCAGTTCGGGTAATTGAAACAGCGTATCACAAGCAAGGGAAATCATCATGCAACTGAAATCTGTGGCCTTTGGGGAATGATTCTCAGAGTGAAGGAGTACAAGTGAGGGACAAGAACATGAAGCGGAAACGCAAGAGTTGATGGTAAATTAAACTCTAGTAACGTTAAACCTTCCAAATCCTCCCTGGAACCCTCCCCTGATACGGACATCTCCCTTCCCTTCCCTTTTCCTGAGATCTACCCCGCCCTCTTGCAGGCAAACAAAGGCAAGTCGCCCACGACCGGTGAGACTATCTTCCAATCCTTTTTGCTCCCTCGCAGCGCCGTTGATTCGAACGCGGGGAGCACCCAGGCCACAAATCATTGGGCCGGAACCCTTGGCAATGGGGAATAACTCGAATGCCTACCCAAGGGTTGGCTGACGACTCGGCCTGAAGGACTAAAAGGGATATCCCCTTGGGACCACATCGGGCAAGGGCAGCGTTGATTAAAGCGTGGTTGCTGATGATGTGGCTCGGGTTGTACAAAGCATTGTAAATTCTGAGATGTAGACAATCAACTGGACAAAACGAGAACCTTGCTTGTGCTACAATGTGCAACCGAAAATGCATACCCAACTACCCAGGGACTAATAGGCCATCTCAAGCCATGGCATCACTCAATCGCACATAACACTGTTTCGGCTCCCTTGTAACCCTCTGCACAGCCTCATACCCGCTCAATTCGGCCGGCGTCTTCAACAAGCGGAAGCGCAACACAAGAAGCGTCAGCTGAATCTTCAACTGCAGCAGCGCAAACTTCTTTCCATAGCAACCCCTAGGCCCCAGTCCAAACGCAAGCGTCGGCCCAGCTTTGTGATCAAACGTCCCGTCCTCTCTCAACCACCTCTCTGGCTTGAATTCCCCAAGATCCGCGTCATCCCAAGGCCTCGTCAGCCAAACCTTCTCGCCATTCTCTTTCCTAGCCCCAGGACTTCTCTCCTTGTCTCCAAGCACCATGTTAGCCTTCAGATACCCCGCCCCATTTGCAGGCATAAAAACATCCGCCCCCCTTGGCACGCTCTTTCCCAACACCTTCACTCCATCCGCCATGACCCTACGCACCACAAAGTCAACCGTGTTCGCATGCCGCAGTATCTCCTCCACTACCGCATCCAGATACTCAACACCTTCACCACCACCACCCTGCAGCAGCGCCTGCACAAACTCCGTGTAACTCGGCAATCTCCTTTGCTCCATTGCCTCATGGAAGGCAGTACGCAACCCCGCCCGCAGCTTATCCTGAACCGCTGGGTAGTCCGCCAGGAACTTGACGCCCCACGCGAGCGTCGTGGCAGACGTGTCGTGGCCGGCAAGCATGAAGCCGAAGAACTCGTCTGCGATGGCGCGCGAGTGGTACTGCGGTGGGCGGCCGGCCTTGGTTGCGACGGCGCGCTCGCGGAGGAGGACTGATTGCAGCGCTGTCTGGGGGGTTACGTCGGCTTCCTGGGTCGAGATGGTGAGCAGGGGTAGGTAAGAATTGATGGCGTCGCGGATGTAGCCGTCTTTAATGGCTGTGGCGCGTTTCATGTAGGGGAATTTGCACAAGATCCAGGAGGTGATGCGGGGAAAAGGGGAGAGCTGGATGTCCATTAACAAGCCGGCGACTGTCAGGGCTGCGGCGAAGATTGAGGGAAGGGTGGAGGGGGGGAAGGTCATGGGTGTGTCGGGGTTGGGAGGGAGGATGAGGGTAGGCCAGTCGGAAACAGAGGCGAGGCGACGGGTAGTACAGCTGTCGGATTCCGGGTGGCCAAACATTGCGGCGAAGATAGCGTCCAGGGTCATGTAAGTAATATCCTCGTGAGCGTTAAACGGGTGGCCTTTGGCAATGGCTGTCTTGATTTCCCAGAGACGGATCATGGTCGACGCAGCCTTGTAGATTTGGGGCCCGCTGGTTTGGGTGAGGAATGTGGGCGCCATCAGGTGGTTTATGAGGTTGCGGTTGTGCTTGAAGCGGGCATCGGTCGACAGGAATTGGTTATGGCCCTCGGGCTGAATGTCACTGATTATTTCAGCGAAGAAGGTGCTGCGGTCAAACTCATTGGTGCGCCGCAACAAGATGTCCTGGCTCTCGAAGGGGTCCGTTATCACAATCCATGGCAGGTTCATAGGCCTGATGAAAACTTGGATGATGGGGCTTTGATGCCGCTCCGTTATTGAAGTCAACCAGCACTGTCACCTTGTAAGCTCTGGCTCTCCCGTTCACGACGGAACAAACTCGAGTCAGGGACGAACTGTCATAGACAACCACTTACGAAGACGCGATGGGTTCGCATCACATAGCGTACCATCTCGGGGATGTCACCCAGGAGCTTGTTGGCAGCATCATGGTTGTATGGGATGTCTGGTAGCGGCTTGGGTAGCGCAGCCCGGTAGGCTGCATACAAACCTACGAGAAGCACTCCAACGAGCGCGATAGCTGCAGGAGATGAAATGACAGCACCCATCGTGGTTAAACGGCTTGGTGACGATTGTTGTTTGCGAAGAGTTCGGTGAATCCCTCAATTGCGCAGGAAGACTGCGGGGAAGAGGAGCTTAAATGGCCTTAACCCCTCTGCTTGTTGACCCCCACGGCCGGATCCAACTCAGATGCCCAGCGCTTGTTGGGAGAATACGATTGGCAAACAGGCTACATCAATGATGCCTTCCTGGTTTGGCGATGCTGCCCAAGCACCTGGTCGAATCTACGAGTTGAAGGCTGCATGACAGAGCAGGGGGCTAAAAAAAGAGCCCTTGCAAGGTCATTGTCTTGTAGCTTGCTGGCATAGTGAAGAGACAAGATAAGATAGGTTTTAGGAGAGATTTATAAGAGACGGGCATTCCGGACTATGTGGTTTGGCATTCCGGACTATGTGGGGCATTTTGAACCCTAACCCTCGCAAACCCTCGCCCATTCTTTCGCTAGATTATCAATTCAATCAACAACGCAGTCAAATTCATCAAGCTCTGGCTCGCTGGCGACCGTTGAATCGTTTAAAAACGCAATAAAACCGAGATCTGATCACTTTCTTTTTCTGACTAAGCATTATACAGCCCTAACCTTGCTGCGTGCCCTGGCCTCCCCTCCTACTGCCTCCCCTGCTCCTACGACCACGGCCACGGCCACGACTACGGCCACGGCCTCTGCTAGATGCCTGCAGGAGCCGCGGCCGCGGCTGCGGCGTAGGTTGACTGTTGGGCACTATATACTCGCGGTCCTCTTTCAGGTTAGCGTCCTCCTATTGTAACTCACAGCGGCGTATGGAGGGCTATAATTGTAACGGTTCACACGTTGGTATTGCACAAGGTGAGCTGTGGAATTGACGAGCTTGTTCTGAATAGAGAATAAGAGAGAAAAGAGAACTAAATGACAGGAAGAGAAGACAGTTATTATATGCCCCAGATGCTGCCTGCCTCAGGATGACATTGTGTTGTCATAATACTACGGTATTGTAACGGCCCCAGGAGTATATTGCAACTATCTGATGACGACTCTACGAGTACAACTAAGCTTGAAGAAAGAAAAGGAAAACGGAGAAAAGCACCAACGCGTTGCAAAGGTCTTCCTCTGACCAGAGGGAGACGCTAAGCGTGAAAAGGGGTAAGTGTGATGGGGTTGTTGATGGAGTCGTTGGCCAGGAGATATTCAGGGGTTGGCCGAGGGTCACCGAGGCCTCTGCAAGGCTCAGCCTGTTACAATGTCTAGTGGTAGCAGCAGCATAGTTCTCTTAGGTGGCAGAGCGGGGCGAGGGGGTTCTGTCGGGGCTAGTATCTCTAGTCTAGTCTAGGCGCGGGTAAGGACATTAAGCTAAAGAGGCTCTACAAACTATACTTGTTCCTTTTGTAGCGTTAGGTCTAGAGTTGGCAACAGGTCTGGAGTCGGCAACAGGTCTAGAGTCGGCAACAGGTCTAGAGTCGGTGTTAGGGGCAGCGTTAGTAGTATCGTAATCCAGGGATCCAGGTTCGAGCGCTTCAGGACTATCTGACTTTAGTACAATAGGCGTTCATCCCCCTTTTTAGGCAGGTCCTCTGACCTCCTGGTCAGGGTATCTAGTATAACGGGCTGAGCCCCGTTGACAGCCTCGGAGACTCTCGGCCAACGACCATTCTCGATCATGACCCAGCACACTGGTCTATCGGCGCCATGGTCCAATTGGTGTCCGGGTAGGTATGGCCTGCTGGTGGACTATCAGTCACTCTCGGCTATAATCGGCAGCAGGCACCGTCAGGGCCCAGCGCCTTGGTCCATCAACGCCATGACCCGTCAGTGCCCATACGACCTCCATCACCATTACGCATTCCCTGACGCGGATGACATACCATAGCACGCGTTCCCCCTCTGGACATAAGAACAAGGCCACCTCGTGGGAACAGTTACTTTCCTTTCTCTTCTTTCTTCAAGTTTAGTATACTCGGAGAGTCGTCATCAGCTAGTTGCAATACACTTGTTGAGACCGTTACACTATATGCTGGCCCGGGGCAACGACCGGAGGGCGGCTAAGATCTCGGACCTTTTTACATTCGAATTCCCTAGCGAAGGCCCGACCTAGTATATGCCTCTGATCTTTACTACCCGTGCTAGGAAGACAAACCAATATAGCCGGCTCGAGACAGCTGGAGCGCTTCGGAGCCGAGACCCCGGGATTTGCCTTCTCGGTGCTCTTGCCTTCTATCTACTCGGTGGGACCTCTTGCTAGAGCCGTTCCTAGATTTCGGGAGTCCCCAGCGTTGGTATAGCACCCGTATAATCAAGGCCGCCGGTACTGATCTATCTACTAGGATCTCCTATAATACTTAACGGAGCTAGGTCAGCTGGGCTTTCGACTATGCTGGCGTCGTCTCTGCAAAGAAGACCCACGCCGGGCGGAGCTCTGGGGCAAAGACTACTGAGTTGCAGGGGGTAAGCGAGGCATAGATCTAGCGTGCCGGGCGGTAGAATCCGGACCAGATAGTTGGGTATTACCTGGATGTACTACCCTGGAAGTTTATACGAAGTATTGCCGGCTACCCAGCTAATACCAGAACTGGGCTGCAGGCCAGGGTTAGGGTTGTTGGACCCTAGGTCCTGGGACAACCCCACTTGGCTAGGCTGCCCTACTTATAGATTAGATAAGGTTCTGGCAGTGAGCTTACCTCACTGCCAGCCTTCGGCCTTCCTTGACCTCAATCATCTTCTTTCATCACAATCAATCCAGTCATTACGACCACCTCATCTATTTGAGTGCCCATTTCTGCATCACCAGCGTAGATAGGGTGTTTCAACCTACCCTGGGCTGTGCTGCCGCTGCCGGCGCTTCTATCGATAATCTGGCCAGAGCTAGACCAGTAGCTTGAGAATACCCGGAAGCCGAAAGATCTTGCCGGGACTAGCATAGTTAACCTCCTTGCCTATCTCCGTGAGGTAGTCCTCCAAGACTTGGCATTCTTGATCGACCGGTACCCCAGAAGCCCGGTATAGAGCCACCCAGTCCTCCAGCACCCCGAATACCGGCCCTTTACACGCCGAGTACTAGCCAGGGCCAACGGTAGCGAGGAGCCGGACCGGCTTACGCTGCTTACCCAGGCGCTCCCGCAATTTACGGAGCATCTATTAACGGCAGAGGCACGGCATACCGCACAACTCGCAGAGACAACGGCCGTTTGACTACCGAGATCGCCGGGCTAGAAGCACGGCTTACAAGCGCCTATACTTACTACCTCCAGCAGACTCTCGCCGAAGCTACACTCCAGATCCGGCTACTAGAGGCCGGGCTCACGCCGGCGCCGGCACCGGCACCAGCACTGGCTCCGGCTGTGGCTACGGTTACAATGCTAGACCTCGAGCTCGAGCCAGGGTTAGCAGATGACTTCCGTATCCCCGGCGCCGAAGAAACCCCACCCGAATACCGGATGAGCCGGGCCACCAAGACTGTCGAAGCCCTCTGGCAGGAGTGGATGACCGGCTTGCCAGGACAACCAGCTATCTCAGCATTAGATGTACGGTGGGGAAGCTAGTGGCGGGCCGGTCGACGATCGGAGGTACAGTGGTACTCTCTCCGCCTCGAAATTATCCGGGAGATCCGGCGTATAAGCAAGTCCCGGCGCATCTCCGAGATCTCGGCAATGCATGCCGTGGCGGCGGACCACCGGTAGTCCAGCCGGTCGTTAGATGCCTTCTGCAAGTAGCTCCGGGCGAGCCGCAGTCTCCGCGACGCCGGGCTGCGGGTCCCTGCGAGAACGACGGCTAAGAACCATAGATAGATTGATCAATTTGAACACATTTTGGCCATGACCATAGTGATGCCCACGACAATGTAAGGCGCTGTATACGATGCAAGCAGGGCAAGCAGTATAGTGTTGCAGCATACATTAACAGGCGTGGTGGATATTGGGGAATATTGCTACCCGCTGATTTAGTGGGTCCGAATTACGCTATTTTTTCGATCAGCCGCCGGATTAGCCGCTATGGGGCCAGTGTGGTTATCCCCCTGATATTCGTTAATTTGCGCTTCCAAATTCTGGGCTCCCTATCTTTTGATTTGTAACTTCTGAAGTTCTGCTCTGTTGCAACTCACACATTCTTTTCCCACTCTCTACGACCCTCAGGAAATAACCGCGGGAAGTCACGATGGCCGAGCCCCCCGCCGAAGGCCTGACCTTCCGTCCTTTCCCGCGCCTGCCTCTCGAATTGCGACAGCGAATTTGGGAGCTGAGCATCGAGCCACGCGAGGTCGTCATCCGCGCCCCTGGGGTTTGGGGTCATAATCGTGATCCCACACCCCCACCGCCTGTCCTTCATGCCTGCGCGGAATCCCGTTCCCACGTCCGACAGTTCTATACAAAAGCCTTCCTACAAGACCATCGCAACCCTTCGGCACCCCCCAAGCAACTGTGGATCAACTTCGACATGGACGACCTCTATATGAGCGACAGCCACTTTGCGCATTTCAGCCCGATCCCGCTTATCCAGAGGCTGACTGTCGTGACGGTTGACTTTGAGTTGTTCTTCCGTAATTACGCCGTTCCCAACATATATAAGACCGAGGCCCTTGAGACGCTTACGGTCATCGACGAGGAAGGAGCGGAGGAGTTTGGCTGGGTCATTGGCTGGTCGGATCTCATAGAGAAACTCTACCACAACTGCGACCCGGTCCCCTTCTATACCACGATTATATGCGACGATCTTGTGTTGACAAAGGACAACTGGCTCAGGAGGCTCCGCCAGCTACGGCGGAAGAATTGGGGGCCGGACATGGAGGAAAACCCCCAAAACTACACGTCGGATGATGCGATCTCAGAGGACGACGACGACCCGCGGGATAGCAGGTTTGTGCGTTGGAAGCACACCAAGAACTGCAACTGCCCCCAGAAAAAGACCACGACAGGATAGGGGAACTAATACGGCTGGGAATTGGAGGTGGCGTCAGTTTATTATCTTCTACCACGATGTCCTTTGGGTCCTGTGTCCGAGAGGCTCAAGTCCGCGCATGTTTTTTTAGAATAACAGAAATGTTGGAACATATCTTGGGGAGTAGGGCAAGCACGCGGGTTAGTATCTGTCGAACCGCAGGGTGCTTCAAGCCACCGCTGAGTTGGCGCATATCTACCCCTCACTTCCATCTGCGTGGCCAAGCCCAGCCAAGGACCTTTTCCCAGAATCAACGAACAACATCAAGAACACTGAACAACCCTTTGAGCTCCATCCTGGTGGTGATATTTGGTGCTGAATCATTTGCTTCATTCCCCGCGCAGTGGTGCGACAGTATCGTTATTCATACTATAAGGAAAGACGGAGCAAACTAGACGGTCGTTTCAGGAGTAGGCGTGTTAGACGTATACTAAGACGCTCTTACAAACTAGCCTGGCTTATCGAACCAATATTGTCCAAACGGTCTAGCAAACATGATTATAACAAGCAACAATTCTTGGCATTAGGTGTCCATGTCACCAAAGGGACCAAGCAACGCAGTAGAAGTCGATTTTTCAAATGAAACGTATAAGTTGGGCGTCAGACATCGATCATCCGAGAAACTTGGCAACTCTATCGGTCAATAGCAAAGCTTTTGCAACATGGATATATAAGGGTATCTATGCCTAGTCATATAACACAGCTCACTACAATAGATATACCCCTGCTATAATCTAAAATAGCCTGCTACCCACTATCCGCGAAGAGAAGCATATCCTGTCTTTCTGTTTCGGCCTATCCATCGCCCTCCAATCCCCAAGCTGGGCCAAAACATATATAGGGAGCTTCTTTGAAGTGGATCTATGGTCCTCGCGGAACAACCTCACTATGCACGTCCATCTACGGAACGGACTATAGCCGCGGGTCGATGATATAAGCTACGCCGGTCCTAGGACAGTGCCGAAAGTAATGGATGATTATATGCAAAAGCTCTGGTTCTGGGTGCGCAACGTCTTTTAGAACCCACCGCTTTCGCTTCACCTTAAATCCTTCCGTTTTCCTACTTCCCTCTATCCATCTTCCTCTTTGCTAACCTCCCCCAAAACACGTCCATCCAAACACCAATCGAACGCAAACAGAAATGGGACTTCTTCTCTATAAAGCTCCTGGTATGTTACAAAATCTGTTTATCCAAGGTGACTTGCGCTCATCAATTCGTTAAGCGTCACCCTCCGACACCCTCACGATACTAGGCAGAGAACAAGAGAGAAAAGAGAACTAAATGACAGAGACAGGACCTTAAGTAAGGCGAAAGTACGTCGAGTACTACGAGTACCTAGAGTGTCTTTGAGTACCCCTGAGTACCCCTGAGTACCCCTGAGTACCCCTGAGTACCCCTGCTGATACTGCCAATATGATCTTAACCTCACCCCCTCTTTTTGGGACCCGGGATCTTTTCTTGACCGAGATGAAGGGTGCCATGGGACGTAAGAGCACGTTGGCCGGAAGGCAGGCTCAGCGGTTCATCGGCTCAGCATTCTGTCAGGGGGTCATCAAGCTAGTTTTTGGCCGCTAGCCGGCCTCGGGCGATGGATGCTAGGTAGGACCACTTGGTCCGGTCAGATGGGGAAGAAGAGCTGGTGAGCGGGTCCTGAGTAAATCGTTTTTCTCAATTTGGGCTACGTCGGCTTTCATTGTCGTCGCGGAGAGGCGTATAGGTGAGAAATTTGAGGGACCACACGAATTAAATCAGACGCAGAAATGCTTGCAAGTCAAGAAGGCATAGTACGTATCGTAACTATCTGCCCCTATCCCTATGATTATAACTGCTATATCTGCTAGTTATAGTTAAATATAACGAAATACAATGGAATAGCGCCGCCTAGGACGATGACATTCAAGCAAGAAGGAAACCAATAGCACCGAAAGCAGCTGCGAAGCTCGCGGTACCTACAACGGCCAACCGCTGGACAGAGTTCTTGTCTGGGCAGTCGGCAGGCGGGCTCACGCCTTTGCACCGCGCAGCATACAGAGAGGCGGACATACTCGCGGTGACAGCGGAGTCGATTTTCACCCGGCAAGGGTTCGCAGTGGCGGTCGGGGAAGAGGCCAGCACTACGCAAGTTCCGTTCGGTCGTTTATCGTACCACAAGGCAGCAGGAACTTGGTAGGTTTGGCCAGTGACGCTGATGGCTACTCCCTGTTTAAAACGGGCGGCGGAACATGTCGTCTCGTTCGCTGTAGCAGCGACGAGGTCGACTTCGGGCGCGCCTCTCTTGATGTTGAATCGGGTGACGATGCGGGACCTGTTGCCGAGGAGGCTGACTTGAGTGCCGGTCACATTGCAGAATCCCCACATAGGATCCGTGAACAGCTCATAAGCACCCTCGGTTTCGAGATTTTCATGGTGGTAGACAAAATAGGGCTCGCTAGTGAAGTTGGCGTTGTTCAGATCATGACGGCTATGCCCGAATGACTGCTCGTTGGTGAAATTGCCCCAGAAGGAGTAAATCTTGAGGTCCAGATGTTTGGCCAGGTAGGCATTCTGGAGGGCAAAGACGATGGGAAAGTACCGCGTCGGCGCATATGTCTCGTTGTCGCGCGGAAAGACGACGCCGATATCCAGCACGCCGGCATCGTTGACAGCGTCGGCGGTAGCGTCGGCGGCAACGTTGACGACGGCCCCAAGGCAGGCGAGCGCGCCCACGAGAGACCAGGCGGCAGGGGAGACGAGATGCATTGATGACGGGAGTGATCGAATGGTCTTGTTGATGCTGCTCGTCGTGTTGTTCAGCGCTGCCGCTGGTTTCCAGTTCGTCGATATCGGAAACGAGACTGGAGAGCAAGTGTGAGGGCAAGAGGACGGATTGGAGAGACGGGAGTGTCCAGGATCCGGAGGCGGAGACTCGTAGTTGGGGGGCCAGGAGGGCTAAGGGAGAGAACACGTGTTGATGGAGTCAGAACTTCAGGCGACAGAGGTTCCAGGTTCAGAACCTATAGACGAGACGGATGAAGGCGGGTAGGTCCATCTCCCCCGTCTCACAAATCCCCAGGTATTGGCGGAATAAAGCTGGGAACCCCAAATTGGTGTCCAAATTAGGTAGGTGCATCCCCAAGGTGCGTGTGGGACTGCATGCTCGGCGTGTGCCGAGACCGCAGCTTCCCTGTTGACTGTATATGGCCCGAGAAAATCAGACAAAAAAAAATTCCGCTTTCTACTATGTTACAGTCGTTCGTCGTCGGGAAGCGTAGGAAGCTGCCGACCATCCACATCGAGCCAACTCCGCATATCATCGCGAAGATGCCTAAGATAGGTCGTCCCTGGCGGCGACAATCGTGTCGACCGGCCATTCTCCTGCACGCCAAGATGCCGAAGATGGCCGGGGCGCCTCGCCGGTTTGCCATCCCTTGTCTGACAACCCAAAAGAGAGGCCGGCACTCCCCGCAAGGGGGGATTCAAAAAGGGGTACGTAACATCATCGAACGACCCTACTGCAATACAAAGCATTATATACATGTCGGGAACTTATGTCTAATAGTTTAGATAACTGAGTCATGCTAAGAGGAAACGCAACTGGGATTGCTCACGCCAGGCGGAAGTTCCCTACTACGTATGATGGGTAATAAAAATCCCCAAGAGGGGTACCGAAATTCAGCTAATTGGTCAAACGCGTCGTGTGCTATGCCCCACAGGTACCTGACCAGGGGTTTTTCTTTATGCACGCGACCACAGTATTCTAAATGCAGCTAACGTCCGTGATAAGCGAGTGGATCGGATAAGCGAGCGGATCGATTTTTCACGCGACGCAGCTCTCTACCTACAACATCAATTTCCTCTACAACACCAAGATGTCTTCAATTTCAGTTGAGGCAAAAGTTGTTCTTGTACTCGAAGCTCTTGGAAAAGACCCTAAACTAAGCCTCAAGGCTGCAGCAAAGATCTATTCTATACCTTACACTACCCTCCATCGCCGACGCGCTGGCCAACCTGCACGACGCGATATTCCAGCCAACTTACGTGGTCTGACGGATCTAGAAGAGCAGACAATAGTTCAGTATGTTACCCTCTATCACGCGAGGCATACGACGCAAGCCCTCTATCACGCGAGGCACACGACGCAAGCCCTCTATCACGCGAGGCATCCGACGCAAGCCCTCCATCACGCGAGGCACACGACGCAAGCCCTCCATTACGCGAGGCACACGACGCAAGCCCTCTACCACGCGAGGTACACGACGCAAGCCCTCTATCACGCGAGGTATAACGGGAACTTATCAGAAGGAGCACTATAATGTCAACGAACGACACTACAATGCAGGATGGCCAAAGCAGCGACCTAATGGCCTAGATAATATAGTTCCTCGAGCGGCGATTTGCCAGTCTCGAGAAGCGTCAGGTAGAAGAACGGGAAGCGAACGACGCCTAGATCCGACTCCTATAAGAAGGACTCGTGGTAGTGCGATCTAACGTACCTATACCTCGGACCCTAACATCGCTAGCCCCCCCTGCTATCGCTGTTATACCACTACCTGCACCTACGGTCACTGCTTTATCACTATCCCTACCTGTCTAGACGAAGAGAAAGACGACCCTTCTGGACCCCCCCCGTTTTGATAGGACTCGGAGGAAGTTTCGGATATAGAAGCAGGAGATGGAGAGCAAGTTAGAAACCGATAGCCTAGCAATCGGCACCAAGAGAGATCAGTTCTCCTATATCTTCGCCCGCCTCGTAGAGAGCCTACAAGCAATGTCTATAGCCTACTTCGACTACTGCAAGTAGAGCGAGACAACCGAGCCTACGGAGTTTCTCTAGTACCTATCCTCTTGTTACTCGGACCTAAACCTCACCTAAAAAGCTCTCGACAAGTTGGGCTCGATGGCCCAGGGGGATAAGGAACCCTTTACGTCCTTCCTGCCTAAGTTTGAGAAGGAACTAGCTAATACGGATAGAGCCGGGTAGATATCTGCTATCAAGATTAGCTATCTTAAGAAAACCCTTAATAGAGAGATATGGAGGGAGCTTAAGGGCCAACTCAATATGCCTAATGAGTATAACAAGTATGTACAGTCCCTCTACGACCTGGGCGCTAACCTTGACAAGTTTCGCGCGTTCTCTTAGCGGTATAGCCCCTAGTAACCTACCTGCAAAGAAACCTATAAGAGAGTACAGAGCCCTTCCTCTAGCTAGAGACCTGCGAAGTAGCAGAGCGAAATCTATACTACTACCTCCCCCTAGGATATCATGGATTAGGAACCTACAAAGATTAGTAGAGTAGTCTAGCGGCAAAATATAGATCTAGCAGGGAAGCGGGCGAAGTAGGCTGACGACAAGGAGATAGCCTTACGCTATAGGGAGAAACGGTGTTTATAATGTAGCAGAGACGGCTATTAGATTTCAGAATGCCCTCTCCTTCCTGCAAGACGTCCCGAATCTCAGCCCCGGATATATATAAAGAAATCACGACCTAAGCTCCCTAAGGTCGAGGAACTTGTCGATATAGACGACGACTCGTCTATCTAGATAACGACCGACGACGAAGAGTTAAAAGAGTAGCTCCTAGTCGAAGTTATAACCAGGAGCACTCGGAGGCGAAGCAGGAATAGAAGGAGGTCGAGGGCTAGATAGATAGCAAACCTTTCTATATTAACTTTGGTATTAATAGAATTCGTTATACCAAAGCCCTCGTTAATAGTGGTTACCTATACTTTGCTACTATCAATCTCTTACTTGCTAGACGCCTATACCTCCTATATATCCTAATTACCCCTTATGATCTCGCTTAAGTTAATATAATAGTTAAGGGTACTATCCGAGAGGTAGCCTATGTAGATACCGACATCGACGGCTATAAACTGAACCGTCTCTTCTTCTATATTATCCCTGACCAGGAGGACAATATTATTCTTAGGCGGCCGTAGATAGATACCGAGAGGGTAACGATCTCCCTATCTCGAGGGGAACTGACTATCGGGACGTCAGGCCTGGTAGTCAAGGAAAGGAGCCAGGAAGAAAACGCAATATTCTCAATCTCTTAGCAGATATCTAGTATATTTGGAGCCTTGGTATAGAGGACCCGGAGGACCTGGGCACTATAAGCCTATAGTCCGACAAAACTAGTATAGGTTTTTGGTGCAAGCCTAAGAGACATCGAAAAAGCGCTCGCTCTAAAGAAGCATACCGACCTACGCTAGAAGCTACCGCAATACTACTACAAATTCCTTTCTCTCTTCGACTAGGGCACTATAGACTAGTTGCTACCACCCTGACTAGGGGTAGACTACAAGATCCTATTAGAAAAGAACGAAGAAGGCCAGGAAAAATCCCTACCCTAGGGACTACTCTATAGGATGTTACGCGAAGAACTGATCGTCCTACGAAGGATACTTATAGAACTACTCAACAAGAACTTCATTAGGGCGAGTAGTTTACTAGCTTCGGCTCCTATTCTATTCGTCAAAAAGCCTGGAGGTGGACTCCGTTTTTACGTCGACTACCGAGGGTTGAATACTATTACCCGTAAAGATCGATACCTACTCCCCTTAATCAATAAGACGCTTCGCTCGCTATCGAAGGCAAGATAGTTTATAAAGCTAGATATGATTGCTACCTTTTACAAGATCTAGATCAAGGAGGGAGATAAGTAGAAGATAGCATTTCGAATAAGATATAGCTTATACAAATAGCTGGTCACCCCCTTCGGTTTGACCGGCGTACTAGCTACCTTCTAACGATATATTAATAATACGCTACGTGAATACCTCGATAAGTTCTATTTAGCTTATATCGACGATATTCTGATCTACTCCGATAGCTCTCTCTCCGACTATAGGAAGAAAGTCAAGATAGTTATAAAGAAACTCTAGGAAGCGGGCCTTTAGGTTAATATCGACAAGTGCAACTTCGAAACAAAGAGTGTCAAATACCTCGGGTTTATTGTAGAAGCAGGGAAAGGTATCCGCGTCGACCCCGAGAAGATTAGGGTAGTAGAGTAATAGGAGCGCCCCAAGTCTATTAAGGGAGTTAGAGGGTTCGTTAGGTTTGCTAATTACTATAGAGAGTTTGTCCTAAACTTCTCGATAGTAGCGATACCCCTAATAGCCCTAACTAAGAAAGGAGCTCCCTTCCTCTGGTTACCCTAGTACAAGGAAGCCTTTAAGAGGCTTAAGACTCTTCTTATTAGTGCCCTGGTCTTAGCCTAATAGGATCTAGACCGGAAGATAGTAGTCGAGACGGACTCTTCGGGGTACGCGATCGGAGGAGCACTCTCCTAGTATAATAACGAGGGGATCCTATAGCCTATAGCATTCTTCTCGAAAAAGAATAATATAGCAGAGTGCAACTACCTAATCTACGACAAGGAACTATTGGCAGTTATCCGCTGTCTCGAGTAGTGGGATTCTAAGCTCCGGAGCGTACCGTTATTTGAGGTTTGGACAGACCATAAGAACCTCGAATACTTCTACAAAAAGCGCTAGTTAAGCGAACGGCAGGTTCGCTAGGTAGAGGTCCTTGCCTGTTACAACTTTAAACTGACGTACCGGCCGGGCAAGGAAGCTATAGTACCCGACGTACTCTCGAGGAGAGACTAGGATATACCGATAGATGGATTCGACGAACGCCTCGCCGGACGTTGCTTCCAGCTCCTGAAGGTACGGAGAGGCCGTGTCTCCGTCCACCAGGCATAGATCAGTGCCCTTGTAAGGGTAGTGGAGGTGGAAAAAGCAGAACCCTGGGCTGGTAAGCTTAGGACGAAGGTTGGTGCTGGGTTTATAAAGGCTGGTGACCAAGACAGAGACGACGACGACCAAGCCGACAAGTCAGACCCCCCCGAGAATCCATTTACCGATATGCCCCTAAGCGATCTATAGGAACAAGGACTCGAAGCTAATAACCGCTACTAGCTAATCCGCCAGTTAGTCAAAGACGGCGAGAGGCAGTTACCTCCGTAGTAGGGGCTCCCTATCTCTATCGTAGAGTGTTCAATCGACGAAGGAAAACGGCTCTGTTGGAGGGGACGAATCTGGCTTCCGCTCTTCGAACCACTCCGGACCCAAGTCATCCAGGAGACGCACGACTCGGCTATATCTGGACACCCAGGCAGGGACCTTACGAAGTCGCTGATCGCTCGGAAGTTTACATGGCCTGGTCTGAGCTAGGACGTCCGAAGGTTCCTCCGGAACTGCGACGTATATAGGAGGATAGCTATCTAGAGAGAGAAGCTACGTAGCTTACTAAAACCCCTTCCGATCCCCGAGCGGATCTGGAGCGAGATTTCTATAGACTTTATTATGGGGCTGCCCCCGTCTGGTCCCGACCAGGCGGATACTATTATGGTCATTACCGATAGGTTGTCAAAAAGCGTGATCTTCGAGGCGATGGCGTCAATAACCGCAGAAGCTATGGCCGATCGGCTACTTAGCTGCCTCATCCGGCACTATAGTCTTCCCTTAGCGATCGTCTCCGACAGAGGACCCTAGTTCGTCGGCTACGTATAGAAGAGGATTTGCGAGTTGCTCAAGATCACTCGTAGGTTATCTATAGCCTACTACCCCGAAACTGACGGCGTAATAGAACGAGCCAACCAGGTATTGGAGTACTACTTACGCTGCTATATAATATACTGGCAAGAGGATTAGGCAGGGCTGCTACCTGGAGCAATATTGGCTATCAACAACCGTAACGCGACGTTAACAGGCATCAGCCCCTTCTTCCTCATATACGGCTACGATATGGACCTCCTTAACCTGACTGGTAGGGAGAGAGAACTACGTACGACTGGGAACTCCCCGGTGGCCCGTAGGGAGGCCTTTATCGCCAAGCTGAAGGAAGCGGTATAGGTAGTATAAGCTACGATGGCTACCGCCCAAGAGTGTCAAGAAGAATACGCCAACCGGGACCGACAGGTTTCTGAATAGTTCCGCGTAGGAGACAAGGTCTGGCTACGACTAAGCAATATCAAAACCGACCGGCCCTCAAGAAAACTCGATTGGAGAAACGCCAAATATACCGTCACGGAACTAGTCGGTTCGCACGCCTATCGTCTGGACATAGCACCAGGCATCTACAATGTGTTCCACGTCATGCTGCTGAAGCGGGCCGGCGACGATCCACTACCATCACAAGCCTAAGACGACACCTAGCCCCCAGCTATAGTGTTAGCAGACGACCCAGACGGCGAAGAAGAGTGGCATGTCGAGGAGATCCTCAAGTCCAAGAGGACGGGAGGAGAAACGGAAGTATTCGTTAAGTGGACTGGCCACGTACGGCCTACCTGGGAACCGCTGAGCGCCTTCTTGGAGACGGAGGCCCTAGACCGGTACGAAGCTGCCCATGGGAAGATCACGGAAGAGGAAGCAACGCCGGGAGAGGAGGGGGATATTGTAACAGGCTGAGCCCTGTAGAGGCCTCGGTGACCCTCGGCCAACCCCTGAATATCTCCTGGCCAACGACTCCATCAACAACCCCATCACACTTACCCCTTTTCACGCTTAGCGTCTCCCTCTGGTCAGAGGAAGACCTTTGCAACGCGTTGGTGCTTTTCTCCGTTTTCCTTTTCTTTCTTCAAGCTTAGTTATACTCGTAGAGTCGTCATCAGATAGTTGCAATATACTCCTGAGACCGTTACAGGCTTCAAGGCACTAGCTTACGAACCATATATCGTAATACAGAAAAGATACCTCATTTTCTTCTACGTTGATAATATCGTTATTATATATAGCAAACGCGATAGCTATATCGCCCAGGTAGCTATCAGTAGGCTAAAGGCCAAGTACGAGCTTACAGGTAGCGAGGACCTCCGCTAGTTCCTGGGCATTCAGATCTATCGCGACCGTAAGATACGCTACTCCTAGCTCTCCCAGACCGCCTATATCGAGAAGATCGCTATATTAGCGTAGTCTAACGAGCTCCCGCGTACGCTAATAGGTATACGAGAGCTTTAGCCATTCACCGGCACGGCAACCAACGAATCAGCCCGCCTATACCAACGGAAGGTCGGCTCAATACTCTACGCCGCGGTAGTCACCCGGCCCAACGTCGCCTTCGCTACCTCCAGGCTAGCCAGGTTCAACCAGAACCCTAGACCAGAGTATCACCACGCGGCTGACCAGGTCCTGCGATACCTCTACGCAACGCGGTTCCTAGCCCTCAGACTCGGCGGTAGCGATTACCTGCGTATAGCTAGCGATGCCTTATTTGCCGACAATTCCATCGACCGCAGGAGCTCCCAGGGCTTCGCAATTACCCTGTTCGGAAGCCTTATTGCCTGGCGAGCAAATAAACAGGATATAGTAACAACCTCAACCACCGAAGCTAAGCTTCTCTCCCTGGCGCAGGCAGCCAAGGAGGGACTATTCACCTAACGCCTTATCGCCGAAATGGCGATTCAACTCGACGACGACGTCCTGGTCATCGAATACGACAATGTCAACACCATTAGCCTAGTAACAAAGGAGATCGCCACTCTACAGACGAAGCTCAGGCACGTGGATATCTACAACCACTGGCTTCGCCAGGAATACCAACGCGGGAAGATTCACGTGGAATACGTGCCTTCCCAGTAAATGGTAGCCGACGGGCTGACCAAGGCCCTCAACGCGGACAAACACCATGAATTCATCAAGATACTAAATTTAGAAGACATCCAGAGCCTCACTTGAAGGAGGCCGCGGGCCAGGGGCGCATGAATGCAAGAACGGGGCAACAGCCCCAGGATAGGAGGAAAACACCAAGGAACGGGCATCATGGAAGGATATTCGGTTTCAATTTTACCTGTTCGGGAGTGCAGGAGCCACGGGGCGCCTCCTAAGGGGGTATGTCAGAACTGGGGCTCAACTGCGGCCCCAGTCCTCAGGGTCACGTGACTCAGGTGAACCAAACTACCGAACGTTGAGCGCAATCTGCCAACGTTCATCAACAACGAAAAAAGGAACAACTACAACGAACAACTGCAGCATCCAGTCAATTGAAGCAGGGAACAACCTGATCGCCGTGCCCTTGCAAGTGCCCTCTATTTGACCCTCAATTGGCCTACCAAACTACTGCTGGTTCCAGCAGAAAGTTGTCGCACCACTGCGCGGGGAATGAAGCGATTGATTCAGCACCAAAGATCACCACTAGAATGGAACTCAAAGGGTTGTTCAAGTGTTGTTGATGTTGTTCGTTGATTCTAGGAAAAGCCCCTTTTCTGGGCTTGGCCACGCAGATGGAAGTGAGGGGTAGATATGCGCCAACTCAGCGGTGGCTTGAAGCACTCTGCGGTTCGACAAAAGTGTCCTACTGTTTCCCTCGCATGCCCATAGGCACACTGGTCGGACTCGGCAGCCCCTATTCTGCTCAGGAAGCCGCTCAGCCTTGTCATTCCCGTTCGGAGTTGCGCCAACACACTGGCCTCTCTCCGCTTCAACTTGTTATAGAGCTCGCGTGTATGTTTGCCAGGCAGCGCTGTGTCCATAGCTTTAGAGAACTTGCCCACGTCCTCTGGGAACCTTCTCCCTTGCTGTTGTTTGGCCATTGCTAGCCTGATCATTGTCGACTTTGCCTGGTCTGGTCGGACGTCTAGTGGTTGCCTCCGTTTTGTTGCGCTCTGCGCTGCCGCTTTTGCCTCAGATGCTAGTGAAAAGTCGATTTCCGCTAGGATCTATATTAAGTCGATAGAGTTTCCCCCTTGCTTCAACAGCTCCACTGATTTGTAGACCTGCCGTATAATGCTTTGGCCAGACTGTTGCTGCGGTTGTCGGATGGCTGCGAGTGCTGACATGCTCCTAGTGATGACGGTGATATGCCTTTGGAGGGTGCCAAGTGGCACGTTCTTTAGCGCTATTGCTATAGCTGCCAGCTCTGCTATATACAGGTTCTGTTCCTCCCTTGTCCCGAGAGTCACCGCATAGCGTGTCCCTGCTTCACCTGTCCTGTCGAGGAGAGTGTCCCGTGTGCTGCCGCCCATGCCAACGATGCCCTTCCTTACGGATGAGCTAGTCGCAATGACGATGCCTATGGTCCTGTTGACTATCTCGGCTGCCTTCTTTCGGTCGGGCTCAAGCGTCACCTATAGGCGGGGTTCCCAGGGCGGGATGGCGTGCTCCTGGATGGTTTCTATCCGCCCGACTTGTATTTCGTTCGTTGCGAGGCGATCTTCTGAAGCGGGGAGGTGAAACGTATCGTCTTCCGAGCCTTTACTGAGCTCAAGGGGTAGCTTGCACCTGACGCAGGCAGCCCGAGGCATCTGGCGTACTCATCATTTCCAACATAACGTTAGTCTTTCCAAAAGATAAACGAACATCAAACTTTCCCCTCCACAAGTTTTATCCCTTGGTGTGGCGTGGGCCAGCCACTGGGCCCACATGGCCCGAGCGCTGCAGGCACCCCTCTCCTCCATCTCCTGCATGTGGGATCTTCCCACCCCCACCGTAAGAACAAGACAGTCACCATCACCACCTCGACCGCTTGAATTTCAAGGCACCACATCGGATTCTCGAATGAAGGCGATTTCATACCCCTCCCGTCCAATGGACCGGTGACTCTTCGAGACCCTTCGTGATTAATGAAAGACGGCAG
The DNA here is from genome assembly GCA_027569505.1 of Chloridium humicola. Classification (NCBI taxonomy): domain Eukaryota; kingdom Fungi; phylum Ascomycota; class Sordariomycetes; order Chaetosphaeriales; family Chaetosphaeriaceae; genus Chloridium; species Chloridium humicola. The sequence goes on from JAPDFF010000029.1 coordinate 300,161, forward strand.
TAGACCTGCGGTTGCAGGAACAGCACTGAGCAAACCCCTTTTCTCACCATGCTCGAGAGGTTGCTCTCAGGTCTTCAGAGTTGTCATCCTGAAGAGCACTATCCCCATCCACGACCAGTGGACATGTTCTTTGCTTTGCTATTTCCTGCCGTCTGTTCCGTAGCCTGTCCCCTAGTTGCAATGGTCATTGGTTGATGTTCTATTGGTTCAAGGCTGTGCTTCTCGCTTGAGGATGTCAGGGACTTGTGCCCCTCAGCTTGGCGCACACATGAGGCAGCCGGCAAGTGTGCTGTGCCCATGTGAATGTCCTCGACGTGAGGAACTCGCTCCGAGCACGATGAGAAATAGCTTTGCCCTCGGCTCGTTTCTTTCTGCGTCCCCGACCTTGCCTATGAGAACGGATCCCGACACTGATTTTGGGAAGCAGTGGCTGATCCCGAGTAACACACTTGCTTGTCGGAATCGACGCAACGAACCGAATAATGAACCATGGCCCGCCCCAGGTGGCCCTCGCGATCCGCCATTTGGCAGCTCGTCTTGCGATTCCTCTCCCTCGCCTTGTGTATCACCGCCCTCGTCTGCGCCGTCTATGCCAGCGTAAAAGGCCGATGGTCCCAGGCGATGACTGGGGTGTTCATTGCCGTAAGCCTTCTCGAGTGGGACTCTGGAGGTTCACCTCACTTACTCAATCTCACATCATAGACGTGTTTAACAATCCTGATGGATCTTTTGGAGATCTCAGCACTCACCGACAAGTCGAGATTTGTCCCCCGCTGCCCAGGAGGCCCTCTCATCTGCTTTGAGCTGCTCCTCACGTTCGTCGGGGCGATGGTGCCCCCGCTGCTCTTTGCTAAGCACTCGGACGAGTTGCCCTCGGTTTGTGGCATCAAGTGCGATAGCCGCTACTGCATCGAAGAGTTCCGGCATGCTCCCGAGCTTGAAACTATTGTTGTCCTGGCTTATATTCTGCCATTGGCTGCCGCGTAAGTTATTTCTGATAGCTTCCTATTGTGGTTTTCCAGTTTGAACTGCTATTTGGCATAGACTGACACGGGACAGTGGAATCCATTTCATTTTCTTCATTATTGCTTGCGCCGATGTCTGTTACCTAGACCGCAAACGAAGGCGACGTAGGGCAGCGGAAGGGAATGTGTAAGCAGGAGTTCAGGGTCGACGATGTCATTATCTTTTTGTTGATATCTTCCAAATACAACGAACACAGCTTAGTTACCAGTGATTACTAGGTCAAGAAACAAGAAGTATCACGCCGCTACATCATCAACCTTCTAAATGCCCTTCTCCCCCGCCCCTCCCATGCCCAACACCAGACGGAATCTCCCCTCTATCATCTCCCCGCGTAGCAGCAGCGGTCTTTCCCCATCCTCGTCCCCGTCCCGGTACCCATCGACCACGGCCCCTCCCAAGCCCCTGCACCCTCGGACTCGCCAAATACTCCTCATACTTCTCCCTCCCCGTCCGTATCTCCCTTTTCACCGCCTCCTCAACATCCGCCGGCGTTCTCCCCTCTGCATCGCGCAAGCTGGCATCCGCCCCTGCGCTCAGGAGCAATACCTTGATCTGTGCTGCTCGCTTGCTCCATACCCCCCACTCCTCGGGCCCGTACGTGCCGAGCGTGCACCATTCGGCTCGCTGCGCGGCGAGGTGGAGGGGGGTTGAGTTGGTTGGCTGGGAGGGTAGGTTGGGGTCTGCGCCGAGCGCAAGGAGGAGGGAGACGGTTGGCGGGGAGGAGGAGAGGCAGGCGATGTGGAGGGCGGTTGAGGCTGTGTTGTCAGGGTGGTCAATGGCGAGGGCGTTGGTTTGTTTGAAGTTGGTTAGGGTTGTGAGGAGGCGCGGGTCGTCGATATGTTCGTCAACTGGCTCGTTTCTGCGAAAAGGGAGGTAGATGGGGTTTGCGAGGTGGTGTAGTGCCGTGCGGCCTTCGTTGTCGACTAGGGAGGGATTTGAGCCATTCTGGACGAGCAGCGTCATAGTATTGGCGAACTTCATGGCTGCGGCGTAATGCAGCGGGGTCCGGCCGAAGGTATCTTGCCGGTCGATGATTGCGTTGTAGGCGAGGAGGTGCGAGATGGTTGATTCTACCGCCGCTAGTCTTGCTGATAGTGCCGGGCTTTGAAGGTTCTCATGGACTCGGAGGAACTCGCTCCAGGTATGGGTGGTACAACTCCCGCAGGCTATAATTTCATTACACCGTCCGATGGCTGCCCAGTGCAAGGGCTGCCGACCATACTCGTCAGTGGCGTTCGCGTCCGCGCCGAGGTCCAAGAGGGCTTGCACGCCGGCCGCGTTCCAGCTGTTGGCGCCTTTGTGTAGGGGTGTCGCCCTACCTCCCCCGACGCCATAGGGGAAACATATGTTCTTATGGTGTGACCGTTGCTGATGGATATCGGAGCCCTTGGCTACCAGGTACTGGATGATATCGGTACCGCCCCAGGTCACAATGTAGCCTAGCGGCGAGTCAGGAAAGAAATTGCTCCGATAAAAATCTGGCCGATCCGAGACTGTCACGTCAGCTCCCGCATCGACAAGAAGGCGGATTGTTTCCTCTTGACGTAGAATTCGCGAGGGAGGGGCATCCAAGACGCCTTCCAAAGACCACCCCTTGGTAGCACATATGAGCGGAGTGCAGCTACTCCACTCCAGCTCTTCCATGTCCGACAAAGCCCCTCGGTTCAGGAGGAGTTGGACAACCTGGTGCCGTCCTTTTGCTGCCGCGCAGTGAAGCGGGGTTCCGTTGACATGGCCGTCCTCTTCGGACTCAGTGTAATTCATCGGCACTCCTCTGTCCAGGAGAAAGGTAACCGCTCCTATAGCCCCTCGGCCCGTAGCCACCTGTAGTAGAGTGTGGTTATAATCGTCCAGGCGTCTGGTGTGTATATCGGCGCCGATACCGGCCAGGAGATCCAAGGCTTCCGGACTATCGTAATCTCGACAGACCTCGGTAAGGAGATGCGAAGCCCAGTACTCGATCCTTGAGTCCCTCTCTAGTACCGCCCCAAGCTCAACGAGTAGCGCGATGATGGCGAGGCCGGATGGCGAAAGCGCGCGGGAATCGATGACCTTCTCCCGAAACCGTGGGACAAGGCATGCGAAAACAAGTGGTGTTATGTGTTGAAAGTAGTTTTCTATATTAGAACCCCCCCAGGCCGAGTCGTGAAGGTTCATTCGGGCATAAGCCTGGTGCCGCAGGGGCGTGTTGACGAGCTCGGGATATGCGTCAAGCAGTTGACGGCACCGTTCGATATCCACGAAAAAGAGCGCGTCAACAAGCGCGGCTGGTGGCGTTCCCCTTTCCGCAGGATCGCTGACCAATATATTGCTCTCAAGGTTCAGAGAGCCGAGACGTTTACAACGAGAAGATGGGAATTCCTCCATGACTTAAGGGACTGCGCGGGGCGGCCTGGTGTTTCTGTTGCGTACTACGTATGATGGGTAATAAAAATCTCTAAGCGGGGTACCAGACTAAGCAAGGCTATAGTATCCACACTATGTTACAAATAAACAGACCAAATATGCACTATAGTACCTAATATTTTGTATGCATACCCTTCGCCGCGATGACCGCTTTGCAACGCTCTGGCATCGAGGCCAAAAGCTCTTGCAAATAGGTGTTTGGCAATGCCTCCCAAGCCTCATTGACGTACCTACGGAGGTTATCATACGAGGGCTTCTCTTCAAGGCTATACCGGTCTTCGATCCAATCCTTCATCCAGTTCCAACAAGACTCGATTGGGTTCAGGTCCGGGGAAAAGGGTGGCCACTCTATAACAACGATGCCTCGCTCCTGGAGGTCCTGCTTCGTCTCTACTACTGCGTGCCCTGGAGCACCGTCTTGCATCAGAATCAGGCCCTGGCCAAGCTGTTCCTTACACATCTGTATCCAGCCATGAATAATAGGTATAGTATGTGCGCGGTACGTCTCAGCGTTGATCTTGCCCCAGTCCTTTTCCCAGAAAATCCCAGGACCTTTGCCCAAGCCAGAAAAACAACCCCAGAACATCCAACCACCTTTACGTTAATGCTTCTCCACGATACAAGTTGGATCCTACTCTTCGCCTTGATGCCGGGTTATATATTGCTTCCGATGCGGGCCACTAGTAACCCAGGTTTCGTCGGTCTAAAGGATCTTCGCCCATTGCTCAGGGGTCTAATGCTCATGCTCTCTCGCCCAGGTCTCTCGGAGAATTCGGACTCGTTCGGTAATCGGTAGCTTCCTACGGGCAACGCGTCGACGGAAGCCTAGTCGATAGAGGGTATGCTTGATCACCCAAAGCCCAAAGACCCCGGCAAATATGATTGTCGAGAGCTCGAGAAGGCCCATTCGGCGAGTCTTTTTGCTTGAAGTGACGTACTGAACAAGCTCTTCTTCCTGCTCTGGCGTCAATGTCCGAGGCCGGCCAGTGCTCCGGTGAGCAGTCGCATCGCGAGCGCGAATCGCAGTCCGAATCTGGGCCTTGGTATAGCCAGTGATAGAATGGATCTCGGCTTGGCTTTTGGCTGCATCAAAATACAAGACTCGAATGCGTTGGCGTTGTTCGGTGGTCAACTGTTTCGTACCACGAGATCCTTGTGGCCGTGCCATATTGCGTTGGCTGCGTTGGCTGCGTTGACTGTGTTGACTGTGTTGACTGCGTTGACTGCGCGCGAGAATGGTTTGTCGAAAAATAGGGGCTAGATAAGTTCAGCTGATTGGTCAAAACGCGTCGCGTGTTACGCCCCACAGGTACCTGACTAGGGGGTTTTCTTTATGCACGCGACCGCAGTAAGGGGGAGTTTTGGGGCTGGGAGAGAAATGTGATGTGGATACGCGAGCGGGAAGTGGGAGGCCCGCACGCTGGGGAAATCCTGTCACGGGTTGAACCGTGAGGCGGTCATATGACCGGGCACGTGTAGATAGGTAGATAAGGCGCGGGGTTGAGCACAGGCCAAGTTAGGGCGCCCCACTCGGGCTGGTCCCACACGCGCAGGGTATTCCCCCTGCGCCTGCGGGCTACTGTTGCTTCCATCCTCGTGCAACCTCACAAGTCTTAGAGTACCCCCAAGTTCTGCACCACTGCCCATGACAAATCCCCTGCCGCTGCGTGTTGTCTAGCGATTTGGGCCCACTTTTCCTGGCCAACGACTGTGGTTCTGTTGCGTAGTGGCACGTGACCGACCATACAGCGGTTTCATCCACCATCTTCTGCCCTGGCTTCTTTCCTCTAACAATAATAACAACAACAAGAAGATCGTCACTTTTGTCCACATTGCTATTGTTCCTGCATCAGGTTCCCGAATACTACATCAGCCCCACTTTTTCTGGCCTGCCACACGTCTATAGGGCGCTACTAGCCCTTTGAAATGGAGGGAGAGATAGTCCTCTATGTGTAGGACTAGCATCAAATCAAAACGCCTATAACGTATCTTATCAGCGAGTCGCACATATCAGCGAGTCGCACACTCTCCACTACCCTACAAATACTATCCTCAATTGCAACACAACAATACTAAGAACTAACAATAATTACATCAGAAACAGCTGA